>JANZXV010000006.1:10574670-10591980 GCA_027576455.1 Erythroxylum roigii
GACTATTTTGCAATTTTTAAAAAGTTTAGGGACTATTTTATAAATTTAAAAAATATCCCGAAACGGTACCCGGTACCGACCGGTACCGGTACAGTTCCGTTCCAGAGCCCAATCCGGTACTAAGTCCGGTACGGTATTCAGAACATTGCTTATAAAAGTTGATTATTAACAAGGTAATTTACAAAATTAATTAGGTCATTTTTCTGTTGTTAAAAAAATAATAATAATGATAATGATAACCGACAACGATATTTATTCTTCCTTATTTCAGAATGTTATTCCTCACCTGCCGGAGTATCTTATTCTTAAAGCTACGGCTGAAATGCTTAGAATAAAAGCTGCTTGTTGGCAAAATGGGACTTTAAGAATTTCCCAGTTCCTTGCTTGGAGTTAAATATTTAGAAGCTGGAGGAAGTATCCTCCAGTTGCCGTTTTTTTGGCATGATTTTCAGTTATGGATGTACGCAGGAAGGTTCCTTACCCGCACTTGTTTCGTACATAACAAATGTTACTTTATATAAGGTTTTGGTGAACTCACTACATGCCCATGCAATGCCTCAGTACATTCATACACTCTTAATTGGTGAGAAAATGGATAAGAAGACGTTGAAAGTCTTAGGGATGAAAGCCAAGTCTCAAAGAGCAATAATTGTAAAGAGTTGCTCAAATATATGCATAGCACCGCCAGCTAGAGGAGGCATCAAACGCAGAGTTTTAGCCATCTTTTGCAGGAATTTGAAGCAAGCAAGTCGATATGTCTTTGCGTCCCTTAGCAAGCCCAGGGATTATAATCCCTCTCCTTTTCATATAGATTAATACTTGCTAGCTAGTATTGTATAAATATAGCCCTCCCATGTTTATTCCATGATAATGTGTTTATTATACGTCTTAATATATAAGTTTCATGTGTGAAATTGTTAGATAAACATATAGATGAAGTCTTTCCCGAATGGAGGAGCCCAAGGAAGGTTTGGCATTGTCATCTTGCGTGCTTAACATGAGTCCTATGCAACTCTTGCTGTACGTTAAACCTGTAAAACTTGCTCTTATTCCTGCAACTTGTTTCATTCAGTTCGTGCTTGCGCATGTTAAGCAGAAAGGGTTGAAACTCGCATGTTATACTGAAATTCTTGGTTATTAAGAAATCTAAGATATTCTAATACTTTCGTAATCATTCATTAGAGATTTGCCAACAGATCTATCTCTAAATATCCTGTTCTTTTTTTGTATGGTATAACCAATTTCACAATTTGCAAAGCATGCATGTATTCTCCGTCAATGGCTGTTCATTCTATCATCTCATGTTCATAATGCTCAATGTGCATTTTAATCTTACACTAAGACATCAAAATAACTTATTCCGAGGTACCAACAAAGAAAATTCACGAATGTAGTTTGTTCGTACATCTGTGCTGCGATGAACTTTGATGGCTTCCTTTCACGACGTGAGGCTCTCTAGTCGCGTAAATCCAGGACTCTCGGAAGTATTGCAGTCACAAATTACATGCACGGTATAAGTGATGCGTATCACTATAAGGAAACATAATGACTTGGAGAACTGGAGCACAAGTTAAAAAACTAAAACCACTCGTGATTCGATTAGGCAATATAATACGGACCAGATCCTTTGATCCCTTATTCTGGCCCTATTCTGTCCCTTTTTGATCCAAGCCATTTATTTATATGGGCCCTACATAAATAGATGATTTGGATTAAAAGAAGACAGGATTAGGCCAGAAAAAGGGGCCAAAAGATTTCAGCTGATATAATACAGCCATATTCCTAAAATATACACAAAATACAATAAATTCATCCCCGCATAGAAAATTTTAGTTTTTTTTTTAATATTATTCTTTGTATTTTATTTCATTCGTCCTAGCACATCAAATTTTTGGCATTGATGGTAGGGATATTAGGAAAAGTTGATTTTTATTAGTCTAATCACCTTTTTGATTTATTTTTATTATTATTATTTTAGAATTTTTAGGATACTAATTTTATAGCATTTAAATGAAATGAATTTCTTTGTTCTTTCATATGTTAGTTCAACTTAAACAAGACAACAGCACCAACAATTTTCAAGTTAGTTGGACATTTAAATATGACAAGGACAGCAACCTTTTCCGATGTTGTAAAATCTGCCCTGCTCTTCCCTAGTAGATCCCTGTATGATCGCCCAAGTGTGCTTTTGATATTCTGAATTTGCACATCATTACAAACATTCTCTTTAGATCTTATTCCAATATCGATCGCTTTATTATTACTTGGATTTAAAGACCGGCTATTAGAGCAGCTAATTCTCTGATTGCAGTTTAAAAACTCTCATGACAAAATCATTTTAAAATACAGCGAAATTTCCTCTAAATTTGTCTAGCAAAGGTAAAAACAGGGCTCATCCATAACCGGGTATAAGATGTTTAGAATAGTCTGATTAGAGCATCGAACAAACACGAGACAAAAAAAAACTACATAGAAGGAGCAATCATCAAGCATCTGTAGGGATGGATCTACATATTATACTGAAAATCTCGCCTCTTGGCATCTCGTATGCTGCTATTCTACTATACAAGTAGTATTATTGGAGATACTTTTCTGGTATTATAAACGTCTTGACAGATTGTTCATCTATCCCACCCTCTTGCCTTTCTTGATGAAAATGAATGGACAGCAACCACCACTCGTATGCCTGCATTAGGATTCGTTAGCAATTGTTAGAGCTATCATAACAAGACTCTCTATATTTTGAAGCAAAAGATTTTAACTTTGGTTGAACTGGGTTGTTGGGCAGGGAAAGACCAGTAACAGCTACTCATCCATCTACTCCATTGAATCAGAACCAATACAAGTTTATTTTGTAAGAGACTTTTGACTTTAAAGAAACAAGATCAACAGAAGAAATCCAAGACTCGACCTAGGGAATCAGTGATCGTTGTGCTCACCTGTTTCTGAAACATTCTATACTTGGCAACAACCTCTGCTTTTCACTAGGTTTTGTAGCGATCTAAGGAATAACTACGGAGACTACCTTAAGGATAATCCCAAAATAGAATCCATACCTGCTGCTGCTGTTTCTGCTGCTACTTCTACTACTGCTACTGGCGCTGCTTTTAGAGCTGCCACTATTGCTACTAAATCCACCGCTCTCATTCCCCCCCGAATCGGAATGCCTTCTCTTCCACCACTCATCATCTACACCCTTTGCTGGTCCATCGAACAACAAAGGCCTCGGAGAAACTCGTCCATCTTTTGCACTGTCAGTCATGGTCGAAATTTTCTTCTTCTTGTCCCTTGAAACCCAAGAGAGGGGAAACACCATCTTTAAAAGAAACCCTCCGTTGTCTATGCTTCCACTTCTATTAATCAGCGCTTTCCTATCGCTCTTCTCTGATCTTCTACGCATAGCTTCAGCTTTTGTAATACTCTTCTCTGTACTTGAACTCTCCTGTTTTACATCAACCATGGGATGCTCTACAATATCTTTCAAAGACAGCTCGCAGCATCCCTCAGGCATCCTGCTTACCATTTCCATCAGCTCTCTTTGGCCTCTGGCAATTGCTTGAGCCCTTGAAGATGGAGACATAGACCGGTAATGATTGTACCGATGTTGTGGACTTCTGGTTGGGCTATTCCTCCACAAAGGAGGTGTAGAAACACCAGACTCCTCACCTTCCTCCGACATGTACTTGGAATAATTCTCCGCTGCTTTCCGTGCCCGTGTGCCAAAATTGATGTCGCCACAGCTGCCACTTAATCGTTCTGTATGATCCCAAAGCTTGACATGGCTATCTGGGAGTTTTTTACTGGGGGCTAGCATGGCTTAATTGAAGGAAATGGGATGAAGAGGGTTGATTGATTTTAGCTTCTGTGGAGTTAGCTTGGTGGAATCCTCCTTTCCTTCCTTTGTGTCATTTTCTTGGAAATTAAGTCTTAAATGCCACGGAATCGTAAAAGTCATGGAGTTCTGTGAAAAATGGGTCCCAATATTCTATTTTATTCTTTTTCTTTTTGTCTTTTGTCCTTCTTTTTATGGGGGACGAAAAAGAACAACCTTTCGATTTTTGTACGTTATGAATATCGTATGGATATCATCCAATAATTCTAATACAGTACTACATTAGTATTTGAATTATATAATACTTTAAATTATTTTGAGTCATTTTTTAAATTTATAAAATATTTTAAATTTTTAAAAATTATAAAATAGTTTATTAGTATATTTTATACATAATCTTGTCTTAAAAAATTATAATAATAAAAATTTTAGATAACAACAATTTATTTATTTTTCTGAACACTAATTTTTACATATAAATAATAATCATAATTAGTATAAAAAAGATCATTCAATTATCATATAAATATAAAATTAAAAATAATATAAAATATTTAAAATATTACAATTTATTCATATAATAATTAATAATTATATCAAACATTAATAAAATAAAAAGAAACAATCAACTAAAAGTGAAACTTAAACTTACAATAAAAGTTAAGGTAAACAACTACTTTAAAATAAAGGGGATTTGTTTATAAAAAAAATGCTGAATATTCCCTATTTTTTCTAAATACCGGCTGATCAAAATCACCAATACCAACCCGTACTTTTGATTTTGAACACAATTTCCCGTATCACTACTTTTTAACTGTGTTTCGTGTGGGCCTTTCAGATGTGTGTACATGTATTGACTGTGTACCTCATTTTGCAATTTTGTTGGATTTGCGAATTTTTGTTATGTATTAATGAATGAATACTTAAAAATCACTTCTTTTAAAAAGCAAGTTAAAAGCCCCACCAAAGCAGTACAAGACAATAGTAAAGGCTATGGGCGCTCCATTTTGTAATGATAATGTTCGCGCAGGTGTCGACCGTTTGCACCTTTTCTGGTCTTTACCACTTGAATTCCTGTAATCTAATAGTTTGATTGGAGATGGTGGTTACCGTCTCTTAAAGGAACAAAAGAAATTGATTCAGTAGATCAAATATCTTGCAACTTAAAACGGACCAGTGATAATGCAAGCCGTTGTATTTGCATCGCTCATGTATAAATCAAGCACCATAATCTGTGTTAAACCAAATTTAAAGTTATTGTTAAGCAGAGATGTTGAAAATCAAAGTCAGGTAATAATAAGAAGATAATACAGTTTGTTATCCACTAAGATTAAATATTGATGAAGTCTTCAATCAAGATGAAAAGACATACTGATAGGTTCTGTAACCCATTTAGCATTTCCTTTTTGTTCTTTTTAGGTATTGACAGTGAAAACTTTATCACGTCCTTTTGTTTTTCCGTCGACTCTTGCGTGTTTAATGATTTGACCTCTTTTGCTTACTGAATTTGTAAGTTATTATAATTCTATGCATTATCACTGAAATACGCATATTTTGCGCTCATAACTTCTTTCCACCTTCTGATTCAATTAATGAGGCAAGTTTTTCCTTTTCTTATTATTCTAGTAACAAGAAGAAAGGGGAAGAAATTGGCGTGTGGACTAGGAGCAAGAACAGAACCTTGCATGTCACCCCACACGTCCCAAGAGTTTAAAAGTCTATATAAGAGAGCCAATGGAATTTTTTTTCTTTCCCCTTAGCAGTCATCTAGAAGGACTCAATTGGTCAAAGTCTTTGTCCTTTATATTTTGGCAAGTTGATTTTGGACCTTACGATCGAAGATAGGTAATTCGTTTTCAGCAAATGCTAATAACACGTTCATTTTATAGCTTAGATTAGATGGGAAGGAACGGAACGATTAGACCATAAAAGGATTATTGAAACAGTAAACCTAATAGAAAGAAAAGGATTTAAAATGAAAGAGTCACTGTCCTATTACGTAATCAGCGAATATGAAGTGCACGTAAGGGAGATGAAATATTAACACAACTTCTTCAAAAATTTCTGATCAATCATTAATATTTTTGAGAAATTCAAATACTAGGCAAGTACAAAGTTGACAAATTACAATATGTTTCAGTCGGATTTTGCTGGGGCTGAATATAGTTATTCGGATCCATGATTCTGATTGATTTCGGCTACAGAATACCTGTAAAATAAATAAAGGCACGCCGGATATTGGTTCCCGGAAGACCCCTCCGACGCTCAAGTCAGTCTTTTTTAGAGAAAATTAGTCGCAGAGAACAGAGAAAAAGCTAGGGTTATATTATTGTACCTGTATCATGGTAGAATGGTACCTTATATATGCCGTGGATGTTAAGTTTACGTAGATCTTTGTGTTTGCATGGGAGTTTAACACCTGATGGGTTGAATGGGCCGTGGACATGTGGAGATGGGCCTAGGCTAGCACAACCGACCCAACCACAATCCAACTTAGTTTTTAATTTGTAGTCATAAATAAAAATAGAAACAACATACTAATCCGTATTAGCTGAATACTACAAACAGATTAATATAGGGAAACTAATCCTTTTTTTATAAATTAGAATTTAGATTTAAAATAAGCATGCTAATATATATCTTAGTGGGAAAATTACTATTTTTTTCAAAAGTGGATGGGAAACATTTGCCCCCATTAGTCCTTTAGCTGATCCGTCAATATTATTATGACGAGAGAGCCACTTTATTACCAATACTAGAAGAAGGCTGTGCAAAAACAGTTTATTTGACGTTAAAAAAAAAGGCATTTTATTTTGGTTAAAGGCCTTTGAGAAACCACCTCTTTCCAAAAGTAACAAGACATGGTTCAATAAAAAGTAGACAACGGAAGGTGGTGTAATTGGTGTCGTCGATCTAATAGTTCAACAAAAAGTTGACAACGGAAGGTGGTGTAATGGGTGTCGTCGCTGTCATGGTGGGGGTTAACATCCTTGGCCTTGGGCTGGCAAGAACAAGAATGAAGAAACAGAGTATAACTATTAAGTCAAAATGAGATAGTTCTTTTATACGGTGTCACTACAAGAAAAGAAGGAATTATCAACAGAAAAGAAATCATCGGTAAAAATGTCAGAAAAAATTTCGCTTAGTGTCAATAGCAATATCTGTCGGTAAATACCAATTTGCATAGGAATTTAACGACGATATCAAATAACCGCCAGTAAATAAGGCGGGAATTGACGGCAGAATTATTACTTTTTGAGTTTATCAAAGGAAAATTTCCATTGGTAAAGTTTTAAGCTATACGTCGTCGTCTGCTTCGGCTTGAACAAACCAAACGACGTCATTTTGTTTAAGTTAAAGCCAACATCCGAAACCCTTCCCCCCCACCTACACCCGAAGCCTTTCCCCTCTCCCACCCTCGTCCAAAACCTTCTTTCTCCACATCTGTTGCGTCTCCAACTTTGTCTCCTCCATTTATCGTCGCTGGCCAGTTTGTCACCAGCGTTGTGGGCTGCTGTTCGCCGTCTTCTCCAGCTATTGTTATTTTTTTGTAGATGTATTTTCATATATATTTGGGTATTTGATTTATTTGCATTTGTTTTGTGAATTTTTTGATTGGAAAAGAACTTTAAGGTAGAAATGTTAGTGGTAGAAGGAACAAGACATGATTTTGATTGTGATATTGGGATGAATTTTTTATGCAAGTAAAATGTATTACGGACTATTATATAAATTCTTACAAGCTTATCATATGTTGTAAAGATGATTATTGGACTAATGTCAATCCTAAATTGAATATAGTTTGTCCCAAAAAGGTGGAATCAGCCACTCTAGCTGCCCCCACACCCAGGCCCGACCAGATTGTGAGGGGTTAAACCACGGTTTGATCTCGGTCGACCACCTAGCAGAACGGCTCATGCCTTCCCGTTACCGGGAATCGAACCTTAATCCTTGTCCCAAATTACCCTGCTAGATTGCCTACCGAGCTACCCGTGCGGGCATAAATTGAATATAGTGACATCATATATTGTGAGCTTTGTATTATAAATAATTTGACTTACTTGAGAAACCTATTCCATTATAAGTAGCTTTCTTATCAATTATGTAATTTGTGTTGGACTGATTTATCTTCATTTTTCTTCATAAGATGATAGTAAATGGACAGACTATTATAAGGATGTTTGGTGGTGGATACTTCACTTAGAGAGAGATTTTAAAGTATGACTATGAAGATCAGGAACTTTAAAATGTTGACAATATGTAATTAGTTTACGGTAGTTTGAGAATTAAATATACAAATTAAATATATAAACAAATCAAAAATATTATGCATAGATAATTCATAACTGTTAAAATTATGCATTAATTATAAGATCATGAAATAAAATTTAATGTTGGGAATTTATTTAAAAATTTTTAATTTTCTTTACCGACGGAAAATAAAAGTCCTGTAGTAAAATGCACTATATTTACCGACGGCATAGCATAAACCGTAGGTAAAATGTAAGATATTTACCGATGGTTACTCTTTGTTCCATCGCTAATAATGCAAGCCAACGCCAACTTAGTCGCTATGATTTTCTGAATCGTCCATATACTCGCCGACGGTCAATCATAATTGTCAGAAATCTCACCGACAAACTAGTACCATCGGAATATATTCCGACGGAATCTTTAGGTTCGTAGGCAAATTTACCAACGGTTCACAGCTAATCCGTCGGTAAATATACTGAGAGTCAAAGACATCCGTCGGTATATTTACTGACGATTACGTAATATTTCCGTTAATAAATTTACTTATGATCGTTTTAACGATGTCATTTTCCGTCAGCTGATTCCGTCTCTAATTTATATTACCGACAGAATACAAATATTTTCCATCAGTAATTTTTGTTACTAAATGACATTTTTCTTGTAATGTATGGTTTAACAGTTCAATAACGTGTAAAATGTATTTTAGGTTACTGTCTACAACTCTATCCAACAAATTGATGATCAATCACTTTCATTTATTTCATTATTTACAAAAGGAAATATTTTGGTTGCTTCTTAAAAGATTTTTTTCATACATTTTCCTACCATACGGGCATGCAACTCATTAATGTAATAACATATTGACTATTATTAATTGGCCCTAAATTATAATTTTATTTTCCACCCATCAGGTATAAACTCTTCATTTTAATATACATGTAAAATAATATGTCCCGGTTAACCTTCACAAACAAAACAAAATAAATAATGAAAATTCAATATTTTAATTCACAAATTTATAAAAAAAATTAAAACTAATATGAACTCCATTGTCTAATATTGATATGTACAAAATAGAATAAATTTTTAGCATAATATTTTAGAACATTATGGTTGTATTTTGATATTTTTTACAAAATTTAATAGTTAAAATTACTGCATTTTTGTTTCAAGTCTTATTTCGACCCTTTGAAGGAAAAGGAATGAATTTGAAAAATATGAGCATTATGTTTCTTCAAATGCCTATGACATCCTACCATGTTCAACCTATGTTCACCACCATGATATGTCCTTTGTATTCAGCTTTCCCTTTATAAGAAGCCATAAAGTTAAAGAAGCTCACAGACACGCCATCTTGGTCCGTACCATTTCATGCTTGATGAAAGTAACATGTTTATTAGTAATTCCTTACATGTATTATTAGAAAATATACCTGCTTAATGATGCTTCCATAGCATATTGTCCTCTTTTTATACTTTTTTTGGTGTAAAAGGAGAAAGAAAATTAGCGAGGGCTAACGCCACAAAAATGCCACGGATCTCTGATCATTCTGGAGCAGTCATCTTTTTATACTGATTCCCTAATTTCATAAGTGTAGTTTAAAATGGCCCCTTTGACATAGGTTTAGTTCCTCACAATTGGCATTAAATGGCTTAGTTCTAGAACTTCAAATAAGGGTCCAAGGTTTGACCAATTGTCGTACCAGAAATTAGTAAAGGCCATATCACCAACTCAATGGAGAAAATTTGTCCTATACTTTTTTTATTAATTGGAGGTTTTGTTTTAGGGTCCATGAAAGACCTAGTTCAGCCTCCTACCCCCAGAGATTCCTTTTCCTAATATAGTTAAAATGAACCATCTCACCTAAAAAGATTGCTTATGAGTCATTAATCCCTAACCCCTTTTGAGCATTTACATTTGATTGGAAGCTTTTAAGGGCAGAATACCTAATGCCCCTTCCTTCCTAGGTCTACATAATTCATCCCAACTAACTTTGATTTGTGTTCTACTCTTAACCTGACCACTCGATAAGAATCTGCTTAGTATTTTATTTATGGTTTTAATGAGTTGTTTAGGGAACCATATATGTGAAATCCAGCAAGTATAGAGACTACTTAGAATTTATTTCACAAGCTGGAATCCCCCTGCTATAGATAGCAACTTACTCTTCCAACTGTTCATCCTTCTTTTAATTATATCTATAAGAGGTTTGAAATCAGAAATTGTTGGTCTCCTATTAGTGATAAGAACACCCAGATAGTTAATGGAGTTTTTTTCTACTCCAGCTCAGCTAGGTAGATCGTAAGACCACATTCTCCAAGGCACCTCCAATAATAAGTACCCTTTTGTTCTTATTCATAGCTAGGACAAAAAAACCTTCTAAATGATTCTAGAAATTCCATTAGTGTGGTAACGGATGAGGGATCTACTTTGGTAAAAATAGTAAATCATTAGTAAATGATGATGAGATAATTTTTAGTGCTTTTCATTTAAAATGTGGCTTGATTTTGCCCTGTTGGATTGTCTTTCTTAGCATTCTGATGAGAATCTCCATTGCTAGTGTAAAAAGGTAATGATAGGGAGAATCCCCCTGCCTTAGTCCCTTAGCTCTCTTAAATAGTTTTGTAAGTTCTCCATTGACCAATACCCCAAACGAAACTATAATTACACACTGCTTAATGCATTCATCAAATTTATTAGGGAAAACCAAAGCATGCAAGGTGTTAAGTATAAAAACCCAATCCAAGGAATCAAATTCTTTCTAGAAATCAACCTTAATGGCACAATTCTTAAGTGCTCTTTTAATGTTATAACCTTGAAATAATTCCTGAATAATAATTTTTTTTTATCTTTAATAGACTTGTCTTAGATAAAAGCTCCATGTTACTGACAAACCCATTTATTCCAATATATTTTCATATCATTTGTATGAGTTTTTGTCACTCAAAGTGATCATTATGGCTTTATTGAATATTATTTGAATTATTATGCCTTACATGTAATTTGTGTTTATAAGGGAAAAAATTGTCATGTTTTGGTTTAACTGTGATAAATTAATTTTTGGACAATTTGATGCTACATTGTTTAAAATTTTTGATGCAGGGTATTTGAAGAAATTAAAATTTAAAAAGAATTAAAAGAGCTAAAGAAGAGAAACATAAGGCAAGCGTTATATAAGACCAAAAAACGACAGCATCTGTGGTTTGAAGAGAAGGCTAAGGAAACGACACCGTGAGAGCAGCATGGCATGGGCAAATGACAACGTAGAGAAGTGAAGGTTGGCAAGGGTTTTGATGAACAAAAGAGTTTAAATTGTCACATCAAAGGGAACAAAAGGTAGTGGTTTGTGAGGTGCATTGGGTGAGTTGCGAGAGTGTGTAGGGGGAAGAATAAAAAGCAGATAAAAAGGAGCTTAGTGGACCAAGGGATGAATAAAATAGTTACATAATTAAAAGAGAAGTGTGTGGTGTGTGAGACGTGTACGTGAGTGGTTTTTAAAAGAGGAATTATAAAATGAGACAAGTGTGGAGATTAGGAGGCATGTTTTGGTTTGTTGGTGGACCAAAAACTAGCCAAAGTAATTAGCCACACATCTGCTACAGGAGAGTGCGGTATTGGTTAGCTGTAAAGGAGAAGCAAAATAAAATAAAAGAAAAGTAGCGTGAGCTGGCGTGGAAGGAGAATTGGTGATCTTAGCTTGGTGCTGTGGAGACAGCACAATAAGGGAGCAGCTGGCGTTAAAAGGAGCTAGTGATTTAATGTTGTGTGTCCTGTCTTGGATGGGTTGCGTGGTCTAGAGTGTGTGACGTGATTTGTATATGAGTGTAAAGGCTAGAGGCTGCCTGAGTTACTGGAAAAAGCAAATAAAAAGAAGGGAGCTGAGTGGTAGAATAAAATATCTTGAAGTTGGCTTGTGAGCAACGTTTTTGGTGGCATTGAGGAAGGTAAGTTGGCTGAAGAGAGTGGCGTTGTCTATGGCCTGAAGTGCGTTAGTGATGACAGTTAACGTTGTTGTGCGTTGAAAACGAAAATAAGAGCAGGTGTTGTTGAGTGGAGTGGCGTTGGGCTGTTGGGTGTGAGTAGCTTGGAAAAAAATAAAGGGAGGATTGGAGGAGCTTCGAAGTTGTGAGTAGCTTGGAAAAAATTAAAGGGAGGACTAGAGGAGTTTCGAAGTTGTGAGTAGCTTAAAACATACGAGAAAAACAGGAGAGCGTTGTTGGGTCTGTGTGTGTTGCATTGCTGTGTTGTTGACCACGCAAGGAGGAAGCAACTGGGTTAAGTGGTGACATTGTTGTGCTTGGAGGGTTGGAGACTTCTCTACTGTGAAGTGTGTGTGTGGCTGTTGGGCGTTGAAGAAGGCAGCCGTGAGTGTGATGTGTGTGTGGTGGTGTGTGCATGAATAGGAAGCAAATTTTCACATCAAAAAGAAAAACAATAGCAGGTGGCGTTAAAGGCAGCAGTGCGTGACAATTGGTGATGCTGTGTAAGTCCATGTGTGTGCTAGTTGTGTGAAGTAGTGCTAGGTGATTAGAGAACAATTAATTAGTCACATCAAAAGCTAAGGAAGGCATGGCTATGATGGAT
Source organism: Erythroxylum roigii (assembly GCA_027576455.1). Classification (NCBI taxonomy): domain Eukaryota; kingdom Viridiplantae; phylum Streptophyta; class Magnoliopsida; order Malpighiales; family Erythroxylaceae; genus Erythroxylum; species Erythroxylum roigii. Next base: position 10,587,341 of record JANZXV010000006.1, read on the forward strand.
CAAGTGCATGGTCTGCATAAAATATAAACGTCGCAACTTCATATTTTCATGGCTGATCACCGAATCTCAATGTCGACAGCAGCTTCAATGACTTTTTGTGGCTAGTTTATCTTAATCCTTCGGTTCAATGGCGAAGGCAGGAGCTTGGTGTTTTTATAGGGGAGTTTAAACTGTAATTATCTTCTGTCCATTTAATTATTTAGTAATTCATAGATTTTAATATTTAATTATTTAGAGTTGCGTTTTGATTATATTTTTGAGTTGGAAGATTCTGTGATTGGATTAATGTTTGGCTATTAATATTGTGTTGATTTTGGATTTAATTTCATTACTTTGTTTTGGGTCAAAACTTTGTATTAAGATTTTAGCGAAATTGGCGATTATTCAAGGTGGCTTGAATTATTGAATCATTTTATCTGTTGCTGGCATTAATTCTATTTTCTTAATTATTACGTAAAAGTCGAGCATTGACGTTAGTACCCTTAGTTCTATTTTACTAGTCTGGTGGCAGTTAGTAAATTGAGATTTTTGGAAAATATTTTTGTAACAATTCAAGGTGGCTCGGTTGTTAGATTAAAAGCTCAATTTTAATTCTTGGTTTAATTATTTTAACTCCCATATCTTTTTGAGTGATGATTGCCTGCATTATTGAACTGGAGGATTGCGTTTATTATTGTTAATTACGTGTGTTTGTTTTCTTATTTAATTCACTCGTTATAATTTCATATCACTCATTTTAATTTTTAAAAAAACCAAAAACAAGTCCTTAGTGTTATTTTAATTTGTTGCAATTTTTAGCGGTACTTTTTCAAATCAAACCCTATTTTATAATCTAGGTTACATTGCGTTTGCGTTTACTTATTTAAGAATTAATTTCATCTTTTAGTTCCTCAAGAGAACGACCCGAGATTACGTTATAGGCAATCTTTGATTAAAATTTTAAAATAACCCTAAAGCGACAATCGAAAAAGGCTATTTCAGGCATCGTTCCGTGGCTTTGTTCTCTTTTAATGCCCACTTTAATCCCACCAATTCTTTTCTGCTCACAGCTTCACTACTCTTCCCTTTCTCTCTTTTGATTCTCAATAATTCTCACTTTTCTAACATTTATAAACCAAAATTTACATGAAACTTTAAACAACTTCCCTGTCACTATTTCGATGGTATAATGTCTACTTTTCTTCGTTCATTACTTTACACTAAGTTGGTTAAGTCAGAATGCTATAATCCATTGTAGAAAGTGGTATGTCCATAGCTTCATTGGAGTTTATGTTCCAGTACTTACTCTTGGCTTTCGTACCTTGATTCTGTAACATGCCAGTAAAATCAGAGCACTGCTTGCCCAAGGTTTTTTATTTTTTATTTCTGTAATAGAACATAAAAGTTCAAATATTTTGAAAAGATCGATGAGTATAAGAGTTGCTTGACCATAGAGAAAATGCAATGAAAGGTCGGCCTCAGAGATCTTGGTGGTTAAAAATTCATCATCTCAATTTATCAAGAGTAGCAAATATTAACTTGATCACATCACAGGCCGCTCAAAAACAAAAGAACAAAAAAGATCAAATCTTCTTGGATAATAGAAGGTCGAAGATGATTGTGGCTATGGGGGGAGTCAGAAGTAGCTGGTTATCAATAATCATTATTTGTAATCAGCGGGAATCCGTCTGATCTTTATCATCATACCTCCCCCATCCAATACCAACTTCATTCTCATAAAAAGTTTGTTTCTTTTTGAAGAAAATGTGTCTACCTTGTCACCGAATATCCCCCTAGGAAGGAAAATGGAGAAATCGGAGCTAAAAGGCAGATCTTACGTTATCTTCCAACGAAAGTTAAATCCTTTACTCTGGCCTAACGATAGATTCCTTGATCTATATACGATACAAAATGTGTCGGATCAAGGAATTGCAATATTAGGCTTCCTAGAAGAAGAAGAAGAAGAATCAAAAAGTGAAAACCAGGGCATCAACTTAACCTACCACTACCGGACATTTCTTCTACTACATCATTGTGTGTGTATATATATACTGTGGAGGGAAGGAAACCCTAATTCTTCATGCTTCTTATCTTCATGCTCGCCGTCTCGTCTATGGATTGGGCCCTCTCCTCATCTCTCACAGTTTAAGAAAATAAGGAGCGAAGCTCAAACTAACTTGGGCCGTTGGTATATGTCCCTTTAGCTTTTGGGTTTCTCCCTCCTTCAGTCCCCTTAAATCTCTTTATGATCTTAGATTTAATAAGGTATTTAGTATGCTCAAGTCAGGGATTTGTACACATCCGAGCTCTTTATATGGTGCTTTTAGCTTTCATCTCTGATTCCTCCTCCAACCCCAACCCAGTACCTCTGCTCTGCTCGGTTTGGCGCGGCTTGACTTGGCGGTAGAATTGTTGTTGCCCATAAGGAGAACGAATTACAAATATTAAGGCTTGATCCTTTCTCTTTGAAAATGAGAGTAAATGGTTTGCTGTTGCCACACTTCTTGTTGTTGCTGTGTACATGTATAATCTCCGCTAGATCAGCAGTTCCAGTTGACCCTTTTCTCGGAATTTCTCCTCAAGGTCTCCCTTTCCCTCCCTTTCTTTGTACTTCTTTACTGTTCATTTTGATTGGCTGATGATGTAGTAATGTATGTTGTTGTTTTTGCTTTGATTCATCAGATGAGAATTATTACAAGGTGTCCTCTGATTTCATTCAATGCAAAGACGGATCCAACAAAATTTCCAAAGCTCGACTCAACGATGATTTCTGCGATTGCCGAGATGCCTCTGACGAGCCTGGTGTCTCTCTCTCCTCCTCCTCCTCATTCTTTAATCATCTTTGTTCTTCTTTGATTATACTATGCTCATCACTTTCATTTGCTTCTTCGGCAAATTGACTATTCGATTCAGGACTGCTTTTCAAAGAATTATATACGACTTTTTCCAGTGTTTCAGTGTTGGAGGGCTCCTTCAAGTTCTCTTTCCTTAAAGCTTAACCTTTTCTTGTACGTATTTTCTTCGTAACCTTCTTTGGGTTGCCTTGTTTCTAATTGCTATAGGTACATCAGCATGCCCTGGTGGAAAATTCTATTGTCGGAATGCTGGACATACTCCAATTTTCATATTCTCTTCTAGAGTGAATGATGGCATTTGTGGTAAGTTTGGTTTTGGAACTGACGTTAATCACCTAAGATCAATCTTATCTGACCTATACAATAAAATGTTCTATGTATCATTTTTTCTATTCTATGTTGTTTCTTGGATAAAATTAGAGCAAAATGTCGTTGTAGATTTTATAAGAAGTCAAATGACAAGGTCTTACAGTTTCTTCGGTCACTGTATTGTGTCTGGAACCTCCTTTCCGTCCTCTCTACACCTTATCAGTTCTTTTCGTTAATAAACTCTACATGTGAAAATGCTAGATTGCTGTGATGGGACTGATGAATATAATGGCCAAGTTAAGTGCCAAAATACATGCTGGGAAGCAGGGAAAGTGGCAAGAGATAAGTTGAAGAAAAAGATTGCCACCTATAAGGATGGCATTGCTTTAAGAAAGCGGGAGATTGAACAAGCAAAACTAGCGATTACCAAGGACGAGGCGGAACTATTAAAATTAAGAGACGAGGAGAAGATACTAAAAGGGCTGGTTCAACAGCTTAAAGGTATCATTCAACATCTTCAATTCTTTACTGCTGTATTGTGTTAATCTAATGTTAGCATGCTACTGATGTTACTCTCTTGAATTGCTCTATTAGTTGAACTGTTTAGCTGGAAAACTTTTGAATATAATAGATCCTGTGTATTTATTACACAAGCATCCATATTTGTGTATAACCTATAGAGTCTAGAGGTTTTGGTGGTCCAAGTCTCATATGGATGTTCTTCTCTGTTCCCCCATATAGAGCACAAAGAGCAGATAGAGACAGCGGAAGAGAAAGAACGTTTGCAGAAAGAAAAGGAAAAGAAAGAAGCTGAAGAAAAGGCTAATGAACATCAAAAACACATTAATGAGGAACATAAGGATGAAAAGGGCCTGAATGTTGAGAATTCTGAAATGGATGAGAAAACTGTGGAGAGCATGCATGATGAAAAAATTGGTATTTTGGATGATTCTCCTGCAGATGAGGTTTGGCTCTTTATTGCTTACTACGATTGCCGTCTGTTGCCAACTTTAGTATTAGCACATTCTCTAATAATCATCTCTTTACATCTCTGCTGACTAGGAGAATGCATTATACCCTTTTAACTACACTTATTCATTACAATTTGGGTCAAAATCTTCTGGTTAAGTGGATATTTGTTTTTGCTCAAGATACTTCTCTAATAATGCTTCCTGCTTTTATCAATACCATTTCAGTTTAGTGTACCATCTGTTTCTAAGTACTGAGTCATTGTAGCTAATACTTTTTGAAATTGCTTGATTTTTCTGAAAGGATATGGCAGTGCATCATGTGGATGATGTAGCTGAAGGAGAAAGTATTATTGCTTCCAAATTTGAAGGATCTGCAGCTGGTGGAGTGGAGAAGGTGATAGAGATTTATGGTCAAGAAAACTTGAATGCTTGAATTTTGTGTATCACAGTGCTACTGTAATAATGTAGCTTACCTGCATCATCTTTGTCCTCGTAAATGTAGCATGTGGCAGAAGAAAAGAAAGAT
>JANZXV010000006.1:10650712-10666571 GCA_027576455.1 Erythroxylum roigii
AAAGTCAAGAATGACACTTATTTTGAATAATTAAAATGTATCTAAAACGACACTTATTATGAATCAGATGGAGTATTTATTAACTACTTATAAGTGCTTCAATCTTATCTTGTTTATTTATTCTTATCTATATATAGTTTGGACAAGGTTGGAAGGTGATCTTTATATGTATTTAGACTAATTGGTTGGGGCATCATATGTTATGAATTATGTTACTTAGAATCCATATGATCAACATGCCATCATAAAAGCAAACTCTTCTTAAAGTTTTTTTCAAATGGTTATATATCCCTAGTGTTGCTTGTATGAGTGAAATTCCTAATTGTTGACAGGCCATTGTAATTAGTTCAAGTCTTCATTTAAATGCTTATATATGAACGTCGGTTTGAGTATTGTGTGTTTGAGTTTGTGTGTTATAAATGATATATGTTCATTAAAATCCCTATTGTACACAAAAATGGCATTAAAATACAAAACAATAAACTTCTAGTGAATGTATGTGAAATATGATTAATTAATCTTATAAAAGTACTTGGTGCATTTGTGATTTCAAATGGCATTACTAAACATTCATAAAGTCATTTTTTATTTTGAATTTAGTTTAGCACTCATCCCCTTCTCTGATCTTAATCTGACAATATTTGTAATTTAAATCAATTTTCATAAAGATATTAGACGTATAAAACTCATCTAGCATATTATCTAACTTAAGAATGGGATGGTGATACTTCAATGTTATATTGATTATAAACTTGCAATCAATGCACATTTTCTATTATCCATCTTTCTTATAGAGAAAAAGTACAGTAGATAAGCAACTCCCATATTTTTTTATTTCACATAAAAACTCACTTTTCCTTTTTTCTCTACTTTGTTTCTGTTTTTAATCTATTTTTTGAGCTCTTAACCTTACTAACAGTTTCAAAATATGTTATCTATTACCAAATTGATAAGTGGATCTCATTATTTTTCTGATTATAATCAAATTTTCACTAGATATAAAACCTAAAAACTTGGAATATAATTGGTTTGGACAAAACAATGTAAGGCTTATATCACTTGAATACACGTCCTACCAATCTAACGTCATCATTAGCCCTCACTCAACCATCAAAACTGAATCTAAAACATCTCTTGCTTTCTTTGATTTAATAAAATAATATTAAATCAGTCCAATTTATGAAATTATATAATGGAATTGCCTTAATTCCTATATTGAAACTAATACATTGTACTATCCATTGATGCATTGAAATTGATGTAATCTTCTTACACAAATGTAAACTAAAAACTGACGAAAAATGTGGTCAAAACCTTATCCTTATCATCTATTAATTTCTTGCATATATTTTTCATATATGCAACACATATTGGCAATGATTTGGATATTTCCATTTATGCATTCAAGACTAGATTGGTAATTGTATTTTATTTATTTATATTAGCATTGATGCATGAAATAATAGTTTAGATAATGAATTGGAGTCGAATATATTTTTCTTCATTGCTTCTAATCCTTCCATTTAGAATAAGCATTGGTGGTGTTATTGCATTTTTATAGAAGTAAGGGAGATTATGATAGTAGTCTCTAATCATAAGGAAAATGATACAATGAAGAACTTGTTTGGAGCACTAATGAAGCATGCTATTTGAACTGTATGTTGTAATATAAATTCCATTACATTATGCCTAACATAACAAAATATTGGTTAGAGATTATAAGCATATGTCTTATGGAAAGTTTTGGTTTATTTTAGTATGGAATACAATGATAAAGTTTTGTGATACATTTATTCTATTACCTATGTAAGAGAATTCCCAAGGCAACAAAAGAAGTAATAAAATCATTGTGTTTATCTCTTTTTTTTTGTTTATATCACATACAAGAAGTGTTTTGCTTGTGTTGGTATATATCATATGCTTTTGTTGACATTATACCAATAATTGATTGTAAGAGTTTCAAGTGTTAATGCTTATAGTGAAATTTGGCGTTGTATGTAACAGATATAAATACAAAACTATTGAACAAGTGTATTATAATTAAATTGAAATATTCTTTTTCACAGGCCTTATTTTGTGTTGAAGAACGTTGCTCATTCTTCTTCTTTGTAGTCTGTAGTTGTTCGTCCATCTAGGTGAGTCGTCCAACTAATGTTTACCATATGTGTTGCTTAATAGTACGAATATTTGTGTTTGGCTTTTGTGTGAATGCAAAGGAGGTCTTGATTTTGTGTTGTTGTATAGAATATTCTTATAATCATTGATGAGCTTTTATGTTCTTCTTTAATAGTCTAAATATTTATATTTGGGTTTTGTTTGAATCATTGATGATTATATGTATAATTACATTAGTATTTACTTTATGTGAAATGAGTTTGAAATCTTATTAATGATCTAATGCATAATAAACTCCTAAGACGGTATATAGGCTGGAAACCCATGATGCAGCTCCTACGAGGCTTATCAGTGAAATTTTCACGAGCCTAGGAGTCACAGCTAGAACTTGCTTTCTCGATTCATATGGTGTAACAATGCCACGTACCTTAATGTCTTTTTTAATTTGAACTTAGTGTATGAACTTGAATTAAAAAATTAAAGTAGTAAGTTGTATAGTTTCAAAAAATTCATAATGATTGAGGCATAATAAACCCTTATGATAGTATATAGGCTGGAAACCCGTGATGCAGCTCTCATGAGGCTTATTGATGAAAAATTCCACGAGCTTAGGAGTCACAACGAGAACTTGCTTTCTCAATTCATACAGTGTAACAATGTTATGTACCTTAATGTCTCTTTTAATTCGAACTTAGTGTATGAACTTCAATAAAAAAACTAAAGACGTAGTAAGTTGTATAGTTATAGAAAATTCACAACGATTTGAGGCATAATAAACCCTTAGGAAGGTATATAGGCTGGAAACTTGTCATGCAGCTCCCATGAGGCTTATCGGTGAAAAATTCCACAAGCCTAGGAGTCACAACGAGAACTTACTTTCTCGATTCATATGGTGTAACAATGCCATGTACCTTAGTGTATTTTTTAATTCAAACTTAGTGTACGAACTTGAATCAAAAAATTAAAGAAGTAGTAAGTTGTATAGTTACAGAAAATTCATAATGATTTGAGGTGTAATAAACCCCTAGAAAATTCATAATGATTTGAAGTAGTAAGAAGTAGGATGGTATATTGGTTGGAAACCCGTGATGCAGCTCCCATGAGGCTTATCCATGAAAAATTCTACGAGCCTAGGAGTCACAGCGAAAACTTGCTTTCTCGATTCATATGGTGTAACAATGCCACGTACCTTAGTGCCTTTTTTAATTCGAACTTAGTGTATGAACTTGAATCAAAAAATTAAAGAAGTAGTAAGTTGTATAGTTACGGAAAATTCACAATGATTTGATGCATAATAAACCTCTAGATGGTATATAGGTTGGAAACTCGTGATGTAACTCCCTTAAAGCCTATTAGTGAAAAATTCCAAGAGCCTAGGAGTCATAACGAGAACTTGTTTTTTCAATTCATTTGGTGTAACAATGTCATGTACCTTAGTGTCTCTTTTAATTTGAACTTAGTGTACGAACTTGAATCAAAAAATTAAAGTAGTAAGTTGTATAGTTACAAAAAATTCACAATCATTTGAGGCTTAATAAACCCCTAGGATAGTATATAGGCTTGAAACCTATGATGTAGTTCCCATAAGGCTTATCAGTGAAACATTCCACTAGCCTAGGAGTCACAGCGAGAACTTGTTTTCTCGATTCACAAGTGAAAATAATGTCATATACCATAGTGCTTATTTAAAATCAAACTTTAGAAATCAACTTGTAGGTGATTAATTCAAACATGATTACTTAAACTTCGATGTGATTAATTCTCACTTTTTTAAATAACTATTTTGCAGAAATGAGTAATGTTGATAGATCTTAGATGTATAGACAATTGACACCTGATGGTTTCATTAATCTTGAGTTTGTTGAGGGAGTTAAAGCTTTTATTCACTATGCATGTTTTCTACTTGCATATATGGATGGCCCAAAGATCAAATGTCCATGTAAAAATTGCAAACATATTCATTTTCTTCCTATTGATGAAGTGAATCTCCATTTGTTAAGAAAATGGTTTGTTCCAAATTATTTTGAGTGGACACAATATTGGGAGCCATTGATTTATAACACTTCAAGGGGTAATAAAGAAAACTTGTCAACAAATGTGGATGAGTTTTAAAGGGGGGTTAGATTTAGAAAAAATAATGTAGGTGCAATTGAAAATCCTTACATCCCAATGGTTTATGATACAGTCAGTTATAACTTTTAAGAAAATATAGAAAATCTTTAAAAAGAATCAAACCTACATGCAAAACAGTTTTTTGACTTACTATAATCAGTTGATCCAGAATTGTGGCCAAATTATGAGTCGATGACTCAATTGTCTTCAATTGTTCGAATATTGAACATAAAGTCTTAAGGACATATCTTTGATCGAAGTTTTGATAAAATTCTTGATTGTTATAATGAATCATTGCCTTCTGATCATACAATGGTCGATAATTTTTATAATAGGAAGAAACTTATTAGGGATCTTAGTTTGCCAGTTGAAAAAATTGATTGTTACATATTGGGATGTATATTGTTTTGGAGAGATGATGTGGAATTACAAGAGTGCAAATTATGTGGTCAATATAGGTTCAAACCTAGAAAGCGTACTATGAAACATAAATTATTTCCTTAGAAGCGAATGTATTATTTCCTGCTAACTCCGAGACTTCAAAGACTATATGCCTCTGATGTTACTGCATCTCATATGAGATGGCATAATTAACATGAACAGGAAGATCGAATAATGAGTCATCAGTCGAATGCAATGGCATGGAAACATTTCAATAACATTGATTATGAGTTTGCAGTTGAAAGTCGAAATGTTATGTTAGGATTGTCGACGGATGTATTCTAACCTTTTGGTCAATCCGAGCAATAATATTCATCACGGCCAATCATAATTACTCCTTATAATTTTCCTTCATAGATGTTTATGAATGAGACACATATGTTCTTAACAGTGATTGTGCCAGAGCCTAGAAATCCAAAGCATAAAATTGATGTATTCTTATAATCATTGGTATCTGAATTGCATCATCTTTAGGAATATGATATGGAAACATATCATGTTTCTCTTAAACAAAATTTGTGAGAGAAGCTTTGATAGGGAAATTGGCTTGTCCTTATTGTGGCAATGATTCTGATGTGTTTTATCTTCCAAATAGGGCCTAAACATCTTGGTTTGACAACCATAGGAAATTTCTTCCTCCAGATCATCCATTTAGAGGCAATAAACAAAATTTTATTAAGAATAGGATGGTACAAACACCTCCTCCCCCTCACAAAGTTGGTGAAGAGATGTTGTAGGAGATTAATGAATTAGGGTTGTTGAAAGTTACAGAACTTGAAGCTGATGAAGCTAATATAAGCATTAGTAAAAACTTTGGTTGGAGAAAACGAAGCATCTTTTGGGATTTATCATATTGGAAAACTAATTCAATACTTCATAATCTAGATGTCAAGTATATTGAAAAAATATTTTTGACAATTTGTTCAATACCATAATGAAAATTAAAGGGAGGACAAAGGACAATACAAAATCATGACCTAATTTGAAGTTTTTTTATAGAAGGAATGAGTTAGATAAAGATCTTCACACTGATAAATTTCTAAAAGCATGTTACACTTTGGACAAAAAACAAAAGAAAATTTTGTGTGAATGGTTGAAAAGTCTAAAGTTTCCCGATGGATATGTTTCAAACTGGGCAAGGTGTGTGGACATGAGGAAGTACAAATTATTTGGGATGAAAAGTCATGATTGTCATGTGTTTATGCAAAGGCTAATTCTAATAGCATTTCGGGAGTTGCTACTAAATAAGGTTTGGGAAGTAATAACATAATCAAGTTTGTTTTCCAAAAGTTTAACATCATCTGAAATCAAGTTAACTGAGATGGAACAACTAGAAAGGGAAATTCTAGTAATTTTGTGTAAGTTAGAAGGGATTTTTCCTTCAAGCTTCTTTGACAGTATGGAACATCTACCTTTGCATTTAGCGCACGAGGCAAAACTAGCTGGTTCAGTTTAATATCAATGGATATATCTGCTTGAGAGGTAATTCAACAAAAATGATTGTAATTGAAGTAATAACATGTTTTAATAACTAAATTGTAATAACGTTATTCGCTAATATAGGTATTTCCATCACTTGAAGAAAATGTGAAAAATAAGGCTAGAGTTGAAGGTTCGATATGTAATGCTTATTTAGTTGAGGAAGCTTGTACATTTTTTCACATTATTTTAAGCCGCATATTTACACAAGAGAAAGAAAAGCTCCTCGTAATGACGATGAGGGAGGAACAAGTGATGTTGATAGTAACTTATCCATTTTCACATATTTTGACAAACATATGGAAGTTCAACAAGAAGAATGTTAACAGAGGAAGAAATTGAAGCTGCCCATGGTTACATTTTATTGAACTGTCAAGAGGTTCAATCTTTCGTGCAATAAGTTGAAATTGATTATTTGGGTTTTGAAATTTAGTATTGTTCATAACTAAAATACATAATAATGTTTTTAGATTATACAAGAAATTGTTACGCGATCTAATGCCCGACAAAACACAGGATGATATCAATAAAGAAGTTAGAAGACACTTTCCTTGATGGTTCGAGAAATATGTAAGTTTTCACTTACAAATATTAAAATGATTGAATTATAAGATTTAAGTGTTCAAATGACATTCCACTCTTTGATATGATAATTTCTTTTATGTAGGCCTTAGAAAATCCAATAAAGAACAAGTTCATATGTGATCTTGCAAAAGGACCTCTGCGAACTGTTAAATCTCTCTGGTGTATTTTGTTAATGGATACAAATATCATATAGAATATCATGGTTATAGTATGGAAAAATTAAATAGTGGAGTTTGCATACAGAGAGAATTGATGGATTAATATGGTAAAATTTTTTAGATACTTGAAATTGAGTACCCTGAATTGCCAATAAAGTGAAGTGTGATATTTAAGTGTGACCGGTTTAATCCGACCCCAAATGTTGGTACAAAAGTGCATAGCCGATATGATCTAGTTGAAATCAACAACCGAAGAAGATTGAGAGAATTTGAAACTTTCGTGTTGGTAATGTAAGCAATTCAGGTGTATTATGTCCCTTTTCCCAGCTTACGACGAGATAAGTCATATTGGTTGGCTATTTGCAAAGTTAAACCTAGAGGTGTTTTTGAATCACATGAAAAAGGAGAACAGAGAATTGAAAGTGAAGCGTTTAAGGAAGATGTTTATGAAATAAATGCATCTGTCACATATGACAATAATGAACATTTGAACGGTCTATCTAATGAATATGTCGAAATTTCATCTGGAGAGGATGACGAGGGCCAGAGATCTGAAGAGGAGCCTGAATTTGATTCTTATTCTTCAGAAAAAGAAGATGATTGTAATTTAAAATTAAGTGATGATAACGATTAATTTGTGTTTGTAATTGAAAATTATATTCAAAAAATCAATTATTTATTTTTCAATATATTGTATAAATTATTGAATTCAAATTCTTATATTTCTAGAAAATTCAATCAAATATGAATTTTAGGTTGAAATATGCCACCAAAGAGACAACGTGATATAATGCGTCTCAGGTTCAGACAACAATTCAGAGGTACTTACTGTCAAGGTGAACCATCACACTCTATAGCTGCAACTGAATCACCTCCTCCCCCTCTAGCTACTACACTTGCAAATGAGGCATCACCTTCCGTACCTGATGCTACGCCATCCACCACCCTTAAATCATCCACTACCCCTATAATGACAGAGATATCAAGGGTAAATGATGCGGATGAAGGAGGCGACTACCAGTTTAGAGCTGAAGGACCTGATGGAAGAACTTGCATCACAATTGTCAATAATCTGTAAGTGAAAATACATGAAACATTATATGTTTATAATTAAGTTATAGGTTTAAATTTTAAAAATGGCATAAAATTATTTGTTTTTATATTAGGTTGATTCCGTCTGGACCGTGCTTTAGAAACATACATCTAAATTTAAGGAGAAGATTGATCTTGAGGGTTATGTATGGAAGAATATCTCTCAGGCCACAAAGGAATTTTACTATCAGGAGTTTAAGGTACAATAAAAAATATTATTTTCTTTTTTTAATTGATTTGTATACATTAATTAGATAAATTTTATTAAATTATAAGTATTTATTAATTTTTTCCTTTTATTTCAGAAAGAAGTTTGTGGGATTCTGAATTTAACGCGATCATACATAAAGTATGGGAGAAACGAGCGCGTACAGTTATCGGGACTTTGTTGGTGCGATACACAAGGCTGGTGTACAATCGCCTTATATGTTTGAACAAATATAGAGTCATTGGTAGCAATATTGGACATCACCTGAGGTAATGTCTACTTCAGAGCGTAATTGTACCAACAGACATGGAGGACCGTGGGGAGAGAGTCTTCTCATACATACGGGAGTATCTATTACTCACCACGAGCATGTAGAGAAACTTGTAAGTATTTACACTTTACATTTATATTCTGATTTTTTTACTTTGTTGTATATCAATTTAAATTGATGAGTGAATTTTGGAATGAAAATGTGTATTATAGAGAATGATAATGTTATAAATGTCTGGTGCCATATATGGCTGTGTTGTTAAGTAAATTTCTTTGTTCAATATGCGGTAAATATCATAAAAATAGAGGAAACTCTGTCGAAATTTTTATAAATTATAGTTGACTTATAACATTTTATTCTTATGCAAAAAAAGTCTATAGACATGAGGCCTATACCTTGTCAGCTCTTTTTGCGCACTCACACTAAAAAGTATGACGGTGTGACATTCGTCAACACCCGATGTAGAGAACTTAATGTATGTGAAATTTATGCTTTAATATTAATTCTTAATAATTATCAGTTACTAATATAAACATTGCCTCCTAATAGAACTAAATACAAGAAAACATTCAGTGACAATCTCAGCATGAACAAGCTATTGATGAAAGTCAGACATATCTTGATGCAGTGGGTGGTAGGGACCGTCGTGGAACACCATAAACGTTCGGGCTAGGTACATTTACGAACACATGTTCTTCGCAATCCCCCACATCCAGTACAACAACATCTAGTAGACGATCGCAAACCAATGAAGTCAATGAGCTTCGGACCACAGTGCAGACATTAATGGAGTACATAGCTTAGCTGAGACATAAGGTGGATCAATTGAAGGGGAGGGGTAGCACTTCAGAGCATCCGCGGTCACCAGGACAATAGGATTTGTTGTAGTCATTTGCTTTGAATTACAAAGACTTATTGTGTACACTATAATGTTTTTATTATCAATTAAGATCATTTTAACTTTATATCATCAATCAACTTTCTGTTTAAACAAATTAAATATACAATTCAAAATATTATGTACCGATAATTCATAACTGTTGAAATTATACATTAATCATAAGATCATAAAATTAAATTTAATGTCGAGGTTTTTTTAAATTTTTTAAATTTTCTTTACATACGAAAAATAAAAGTATGTCAGCAAAATCCACTATATTTACTGACGGAACACCATAAATTGTCGGTAAAATGTAAGATATTTACCGACGGTTACTCTTTGTTCCGTCGGTAATATTGACAGTCGTCGCCAACTTTACCGTTAGGATTTTTTGAATCGTCGGTATACTCACTAACGGTCAATAATAACTGTCAGAAATCTTACCGATGGAATAACCAATACCTTTAAAAATATTCCAACGGAAAGGAAAGTCTGTAGCTAAATTTATCGATATTCACAGCAATCCGTCAAAAAATTGACCGACTGTCATAGGCATCTGTCGGTATATTTACCGACGGTTATATAATATGTTCGTCGGAAAATTTACTTACGGTTATTTTAACGACACCATTGTTTGTCGGTTGATTCCGTCACTAATTTATATTACCAATGGAATCCAAACGTTTTTTGTTGGTATTTTGCGTCGCTAAACAACATTTTTCTTGTAATACTTGATTCTTGAGCTGTCTCATTCTCTACTTCCTTCTTCCTCTCACCCTCAATCAACATCTACTTTTATGCGCCACAATGCTTAGACTAGGATTACTGAATTTCCTCTCTTATCTCAACCTCTTCTCTCAACTCTTATTCTTTCCTTTCACATACGTCACTACAACAAAGTTGAGTTTTATCTACTTTTTTTAGGTGACGATTATGTAAAACATCGCAAAAAGATAAGCTTTTGGCAACGGGTTCGACCATTTATGACAGTTCTACATTTTCGTAACCAAAGGTCGAGCCTTCACTGCAACAAAGAAGGTTTTTGGCAATGAAATTTTTCAATGCTAGAAGACAACAAATTGTCACAAAAACTATTTTGTGACTTGTGACAAAAAAAATTGTCGTATCATTGAATCCTAGTAGTAAAAAAAGTATTTGCAACGTTTTTACATAATCGTCGTCTAACTGATTTTGCTATGGTCACTCCTCCATCGCAAAAAGAAATAGATGAGGAGAGGAAAAAACGTCACAAATGATGTATTGCGATTTTTGATTTTGGTCGGTAAAAGTAATTAGCTTTGTTAACGTAGGTGTAGGTAATTATGTTTACTGACGATTACTTGGCGTAGCAGAATATGTTTAGCTACATTTTTGGAAACGTAGCTAAAGGTTTCTAGAGATGTTTTTAGGAAATGTAAGTAAAAGAATTGGTGACGATTTTAAATTTGTAGCTAAAAATTTTTAGTGACGAATTCATATTTTTAATTTTAATCCTCCATTACCAATTTATCATTTAATTATAATTATTAAGAACATTTTTAATTCAAGTTATTGTTTCTAACGTGGTTTGAATTATAACTAAGTCACACTTTTTAATTATTATTGGTAACATTGTTTGAATAATAATTAAATAAAACAAAAAAGTTTCATAATTAAAAATTAAATGCATTTTATAAAAAATAAAATTTTATTAAATTTTATTTACAAAAGTTAAGAAAAAAATTTATGGACAAATTAAGACTCCTCATCGTCCCTACTACTTACATAGTTTGACCTAAGTAATTGTTTGACCATCTTTTTAAGCTTGGTTAACTCTTTTTCAGTACGGTCTAATTTTTGTTCATTAAGTTGTAATTTTTCTTTAGTATGATATAACTTTTCTTCATGACATTGTAATTGAACCTTAAGCGACCGATTCTCCTTTTGAAGCATTGTTACATATGTTAGTCGTGATGATGATGAACCAATTAGCTTAGGGTCATACCCAAGACTTATGATATACCCTGATCTTGTATCAAGGATGTTGTTACAAATGTCATTTACATCGAGCCCGTTTCCATCAGAAAATGATCTCTGCAATAACTCCTGCATCTTGTCTTACGATTTAAAACATAAATCGAGATGTAATTTAAATATTATTAGCTAGCATTACATAAATAAATAAATTATAAAATCAAAATTTTTATACTTTCATAATTATTTTGCACTTCTTGAGATGTCCAACCTTCACCTTCCTTGTTATGCGTCAATTTTCTATAATGTGATCCTATCACACTCTTGTCCATGTAGTTGAGTCTAAGTCTGTTATATGAATTTAAAAAATTGAAACACAATAGATAATATTGTATTTACTAATATAATAATAATTTTTAAGCAAAGAGCTTATAAATTCTTGTAGTACGATAACAAATGATTTGGAGCTGGTGTTATGAGAAGTTTTTCATTTTTCCTCTGTTAACCTTGGCCTTCTCACACTTTTCCTAAATAAAGAAAAGTAATAGTGATAAGTGTGAATTACATCGTGTTTTAAGGTTTGGTTTGATATGTATTTAATGGTTAATTCAATCGTTTAGTATGTGTTTATGTTATAATTGTATTAGTTTGTTAATTATTTATGTTTTAAGTGTTTTATGGGTTAGTACAAGTCTTTGAGCTTGATTATTATGTTTTTGAGGCACCTTAATATGTTTGTTAGTGTTTTAGGATCAACATCGAAGAATGGAGAAGTGTCAAAGACACTAGGGCCGAAACAACGGCCCATGTTCATGGCACATATGCAACGATTGTGACAAAAGCCCAGGACATGGCCCACGATCGTGGCCTGCTTGCCATAATTGTGACAAAATGGGCCACGATCATGGCTTGCATCGGACAGACGTGCAGACATTAAAAAACATCAAGTTTCGAGGAATTTTTCAAACCTTTTGGATCCCAAAAAAACCCTAGGGATGCTGAGAACACAAAAGGTATTTAAAGAATAAGACAAAGAAGAGGAAGGAGCTTTTGCATAAGCCATTTTTCAGAGAAACCCTAGAGAGGGTTGCCAACAGATAGAGAAGAGAAGAAGGAAGAGCGAAGTGGAGAAGAAGTCGACTCATCGTACTTTCCAGATTAGGAGTTCCCTGACATTGCTGCCTCCCGTCTCTGTTTAGATCGTATTTTTTATTTATTTTCTATTTTTATTATTGTATAGAATTAGGAATAACAGTATGATGATAGGATTTTTGAATGTTGAGATGTTCTAAACTCACCTTCAGGGTTTTATTCTTGATTTAATGAAATCTGATTATTTTATCTTTATTATATTTATTGTGATTAATTTCTGAGATTACATAATTCGGTAATAAACTAAGAGGATGAATCGAATGAAAAATAATTAAATTGGGATAACGAGAGTTAGTTGATTTAATAGAACGAGAATTTAATCAAATTGGTAATTATGCAAAGATAGATCTTACATAGGTTCCCAATAGTTTATTGGACAACTTCAGATCTAATTAGAGTTTTGGATAGATTGCTAATCGAGAGATTGCAATTCCTATAACCCGATTATGGTTTATAAATTAGGGTTAATAGTTATAACTCAAGAGAGAGTAATCAACCTTAGGATCATCTAAAACCAATAATCCAGTAATTCATAATCGATTAGGATAGTGTTAAAGATTAGTAAAATTCCCTTTCTCTCAATTGGTATTTCCTTAGGTTGATTCTTAAGTATACGTTGCAATTGCTAATTTGTTAATATTTTCGTGATTGATTATTGAATTGATTTGCTTGATTGAATTGCACTCTTATTTTAGGTTCGTTACATTTTAATTTATGTTATTTGTTTTGGCCTTAGATTTTAGGATTAGATTATCCCTCCTCATGGGATCGATACCTTAGGTACTATGCGTACAACTCATGTACTTGCGGATTATCAAGGTTAATCAATTAAAACTTACACACATTGAAAAAATCATGATCAAGTTGTTGGAGTCATTGTGGGGGAGCGGATTAGTTTAATTCTATAGTTTAAGGCGTTTAGTTAGTTTTAAATTTTTGTTTTCGTTCTTTCTTTCTATTTCTGAAGTCATGCTCTTGCATGAATATAAGAGTCATGAGAAGATCGAGGCGTGCAACTGAAACTTTAAATTTAGATATAACTCGATTAGAACGATCCATTAGGAAAGCTCGGCGTGAAGAAGAGGAAATCACAAAAGCAACAATGGCTGAGGAATTTCAACAAGATTTGGACCACGGAGTGAACCAAGTATGTCAACAACGAACCCTTATGGGCTTCATGAGACCAAGGTTCAATGCAGCTAACCAAGGAGTAGTTAGGCCACCTGTATAAGCAGCATTGTTTGAAATAAAACCAGCCCTCCAAAACATGCTTCAATAAAACGTGCAGTTTTATAACTAACAAATGAGGATCTTAACACACATATAGTGAAATTCCTTGAAATCTATGATATCTTTTGGTATTATCAGATGTCGGAAGATGCAGTCAAAATTAGGCTTTTCCCTTTTACCTTTAGCGATAGAGCAAAGGCTTGGTGTCATTCCCTTAACCCAACCAATGTCATAACTTACGGTCAGCTAGTTTGTGCCTTTTTAGATAAGTATTTTCCCTTGACTAAGACTATGAAGATCATTAAGGAGATTACCAACTTCTAGAAAATTGACAGGGAATCGATCTATGAAGTGTGGGAATGATACAAGGATTTGCAACATAAATGCCCACACTATAACTTACCCAAGGAATTCTTGTTGCAAACATTTTATAATGGAGTAACCCCACATATGAGAGGCACAATTGACGCAGCTTCAGGAGGATCATTGATGAGAAAGATGGCAGATGAAGCAGAAGAGCTGATAGAGGAGATGGTGAGTAATAGTTGCCTGTGGACGAACGAGTGGAGTATACAAACTACTACTTTTCGAGAATAAAAAGGAATTGTAGCCGTTGATTATGCTGGACCCCGTTCCCGAAGCCCGGCGGAACAGTACCGGTCCCCGTTCCCGGAGTCCAACGATCCAGGACACGGTCGCCAACGGAAACCATTGGGCCCGAGTCCCGACCCCCAAGGCTGAACCCGGGGGATCCGTCGGGACAACATAAGAATATACCGCGGAAGCCACACTCATCATAATACATCAACATACTTTCACATGCATTCATACTTAAACATAACCCATGCCATTTCAAGAATATACCAGTGTTATCCAATTCTCATGCTTAACAAATCAGAATGCTCGGTGTTAGTATGCTCCATGAACTATCCAAAACTGATACTAACTGAATGCAAAAATCTCTAGTTATTGAGGAGCGATCGATGCCCTGCCAAGGAGTCAATCGTCGTCGGGAGTCACACCTGAGGAGGAAAATTAATGGGATGAGCTACACAGCTCAGTGGCTAATATAAGTATAGCCATCGGCAATCAATACCAATTCTAACCTATGTATAGATATATCTCTAGCAATTCTAATATCTCATGCATAACCGGCATTTCACACATCTATAAGATTTATTGAATTTCACATGTCATACAACAGTCAATATGCTTCACAAATCAATAATGCGATGCACACACAATGGCTCGAGAGTTTCCGTGAATCCATACGGATAACCCGAAGGTTAAGCCGTGAACAGAATGAGTCCAATTAGATCTCGTGGCCCAAAGCGGGCGGCCGGGAGAAGGCCTTTTGTCTACGTGCACGCGACTATCCATACGTTCCTCTCTTGCCCAAACAAAACATATAATCCATTTTCACATGTTCACAATGCCGTAATCTAAGGCATCCTATGTTCACAATCATGCATTCTTAGCATATTCATACTCAATTGATGAATCACACAACATATATTCACACATAGGCAAGAATGGCCCAATTACACAATAACTATAAATATATCACCCACCTATTCAATAATCCGAACTCAGCGTTGTCCGCCCTCTTGCCCTTGGATCGGATCTTCTTGGTCTCCTATAACAAACCAAGCATAAGTAACCAACTAATAAAACATCTCAATGAACAGTGCTCGATGAACAGTGCTCGGTGAACAGTGCTCGTCGCGATGAACAGTGTCGCGACGAACAGACACATCACGACGACACAATTAGTTCCACGTCGCAACGAATTACAACACATGTCGCGACTAACGTCGGATGCGTCGCGACGAACGAGACGACGAATGAATTTGTTAATTCATTATCACGTCGCGACGATGTTCTTGAGCACGTCGCGACGAACGAACGTCGAACCCAGATTTCTGCAGATTCGCGACAGAAAACCTCCCAAAAACTCAAATGCAACTTACCTAAACCATAGATCGTCGCTTCTATATCATTTCTAAGCTCATTTCAAGCCAAAATCATGCATAAACTCAACAAAATCATCAAACCCTACATTTTTGACATTTTCAACCATCGACACTCTCAGATTTCTTTCAAATCCTTGATTTCCAGTTGTAAATCACTCTAAACAAGGTTCAAACAACTAATCTAACGCAAAGAAACTGAAATACTTACTT
>JANZXV010000006.1:10681046-10695582 GCA_027576455.1 Erythroxylum roigii
TTTAGAAAAAATATATTTATATTTATATAATTAAAAAATGTAAATTAATTATATATAATAAATTATATAAATTAGTAAGTTACATTAATCACTCACCAAGTAAATTACATTACTTGACGAGGCTATGTCTCCGGCAATAACAATATTGGAGCAGACCATTTACTGGTTCAAAAGCTTCGTTTTTTTCTTGGGAACAAAAGTTCCATTCCCATTTCCAAGACCCATCTAAGTTTCTTTCTTTCCATGTTAGAACCAAAGAATGATCTAACTCTTTTTTCCCTCACTTTCCAAACATTCTTCTTTCTAAAGACTAACTTATCAAACTTTCATACCTCACAACTTGTAGCAATTATAGTGACTTCACTTCTTGAGTAACTTTTGAGCTCTTTATCACTGTTAAACTTCTCCTTCCTTTAATCATCATCTTCTTCTTTCGCGGCCTCTAGGACATCTTAATCACCCCCACAATTAACGCTAACAATAGTACTCTTCTCTTCCTTGGTGCCAACATTTGAGTTATTATGAGAATTCAGAGAAGACGCAGCGACGACGAGGACATTCTTGTTTGGTTTAATTTCCTTAGTAGCTGACATCAAAAGGACATAAAGTTTAGGGTTAGAATATTTTGTGGGAACTTTTTTTTTGTAATGTAAGATTTTGGTTAGGGTGACCCACGTTAAAGACGCCAAAGAGAGCACTAGTGATGATGTTGAACCATTCTTTGTCTCTACTCTCACTATAAATCTCCTTCGTGGCTTGTCTCTCTACTCTCACCATAAATCTCCTCCATGGCTTGTCTCAGGAATGTGAATCGATTATCATCGGACTTGGAGTTGGAATGGGATATAATAGAATTAACATTATCATCTTCGTTGCTATTATTAAGGAAGCAGTCCAGGTCGAGGTCGAGGTCGACATTGTTAGCTTCTGTAAAGCCTTTGCTAGAACGGAGGCAGTCCAACCACATTGTACCAAACTTGGTGGAGATCAAACAAAGCATTGGGAGGAGGAAGTGGAGTAAGTATAGCGCAGTGAACATAAAATGATAGTGAAAAACAGGGACGTGTTGTTTTTATGAAAAAAGAAACCTCTTTTAAAAACACACAAAAATGTTTTTTTAACATTTCTTCAAAGTTGTTTCGTTTTTTTTTTAATTTTTAGAAACAAGAAATGACAACAATACTTAACTAAACACATTTTAATGAGTTGTTTCTATTTTCACGAAAGCTATAGAAAAAAAAAGAAACAAACAAACCCCTTCAAAAATCCTACTAAACAAGGTTTTAATTTGTTATGGAAATCATGTAGGGAATTTTGTCTAACAGGGCTATTTATCCCTCTTACATTCCATGAGAGGATTGACATTATTTGGAAGGAGAGGAGGTTTTCTTCTTTCTACTTGATTTCCTCCTTATAGTTAGTTGGAATTATTGGGTCACTTTTGTGTCTTTGGTTCGAGGGAACAAGATAGATTTAGTGTTTTCACCCCCTCCCCTCCTCATTAGTGGTGATTCTCAGTTTGCTCCCACTGAAGATGTAAGATATCCATTGTTTGACATGTAGTCTTGTCTATATTAGTTTCCATATCTTTATGGGGCATTAAGTAGAGCTCACCATCCGTAAGACATCCTAAATGATCATCTCCATTGCCATCCTTAACCTATAATTCCCTCTTGTCAAAAGTGATAGAGTCATCACTTTGTAACACCATCTCTATTTTTTCGTTTTTATTGATCTAGTTTTCGAGTTCAATTACATAAGTTCCTTAAAGCTTCTTATATTGAAAGTTCTTCTTGTTGGCTTCCAAATCCCACCTTGATTCTTTTCAGGCATCCAATAGTATAAAAGATACATCCTCAAATAGGTTATTGTTCTCATTAATCCTCATAAAAGGAATTTCATTTAGAAGGTTTGCTAGATATCAATCAACACACATAACCTTGCATAGTTGATTCTCCTCATGTTAGTCATTGCCTTATCTAAATAAGGGGGCTTTCCCATATGACTTGCTAGGTAGCTTAGGCCTTCTATAGTCCAATATTCTAGGGGAACCTTATAAATGTTAATTTAAATAGGAACTTGTTGAAGTTGGGGACCTTGAGGCCGAATCCTTGGCTTCCATTTTTGTAGAAATATGGGTTTGGAATTGAAGTGACAAGGACTTGTTTCCATAATTTTTTTATGCTTTTGAAGGGGAAATGAAGCTTAACAAAAAACGATCCTTCTTATTTAAGAGGAATTCTGAAAGACCAAGTTTATTCTAGTGACTCTTAGCGTATTGGCTTATTGCTAGAAACAATGGTCTCATACTTTGCAAAAAACCAATCAAAGTGGCCTTCCACTTAGCTATACCATCCTTTAGGATTGAGGCAGGTGGATGACAATGGTTTTACCCTCTGGAAGGAGGAAAAAAGTGAAGATTAGAAGTTGGAGTGATGTCATCGAGGACTTGCGACCAAGTTTTTTTTGGCAATGCTACTGGTGGAAGTCTGAGAAGGAGCTTAAACAACTGGGTTTTTAGGGGGATTGGAAGGGGGTAAGGAACTTAGCTGGTGAAAAGAATTGGTGGGAGTAAGTGACTTAACTTAAGAAGGAAAGGTTTTAGGCTGACCAAAAGAGTTGTTGTGAGTATAACTAGCAGATGGTGGAGCAGGGGAGAGTAGAAGGATATGGTGTGAGATTGAGTGTGGGAAAAGTTTCTAGAGGTGGTTCAGAGTTCAACATTGCTAAAAATGAAAAAAAAACTAAAAAGTAGGGGGAAGAAAGAGAGGAGAGGGAAAAGTGAAAAAACACAGGCTAGGAGTAGGAAGGAGCTAAGACCACTTGTGCAAGGCAAAAGAAGGGAAATAAATAAAGGAGCAAATCGAAGAGATTACTAAGTATAGGAAGAAGGGGAGTCGGAATGGTAGTAGAATCCAAGTAAGGAACAACTGAGAGGATAGTGGAGGAGAAATGAACTTGATGGTAGGGATGGGGATAGGATGGATACAGTAATAAGGTAAGGTTTATCCATTACAGCATTGCTATACAGCCATGCAACTTGGTTAGAGAGAAGTTAGAGCTTCTTACTAAGCCAAGAAGGATAATAATTTTGCATTCTTTATAACATTACTTAGACAACATATCTCAAGTTTATTATCAACTTTATAACTATTGATTTATCTATTACATGTTGTTAAAATTTTAATCTTTTAAGTGCTTCTGTATTTTCATATTCTGACAGGCACTTAAGGCGGGATTTGCAGTTTTACATGAAACAGATACCTTGCATAGTTGCTTTACTTCAAGATAACTTGGCTGTGGAACTTGTTAGAGCTCATACCATTGACAAGATTGATGTCTCAGAACATAAGTTGTTTTATTCTATGTCCAGACCCGTTCTGCTATTGAATTCTCAATATGTTGAAAGTAATGAGCAATCTATAATATCTTGTAAAAGCTACTCATTGTCTTCTGGCTCAACTGAGTTCTCAAATGTGCTCAAAGAAGATATGTTGCCTTCATCTTCTAGTAGTAGATCAGGGGACAAGATTTTTACTTTGGATTTTGGGATTTCTAAAAAACAAGAGAGAACAGGTTAGTAAGTTTTTTCTTATCTTAGTTCTTCTTTGTCTACGCTTTGTGCATGGAAGTGTTTTTTTTTTCTTTTGCTAGCCTTTATAGGAATATTGTTGAAAGATAAATTAGGAAAATTAGGTGTATTAAATTAACCCTAATTCATCCATGTTTGTATATACAAGGGTTTTACTTAAATTTCCTTATAAAACCTCTATAATCATACTGCCAACAAATACCAAGCAACAAATTTATGATCCCTTACATGGTTACCTGTCACGACTTATATGTATGTATACATGTCTTTAGGATATTATATTTTATGTTCATATAGTAGGAATGATAGTGTACTTCTCTAAGATACTTTTAAGTTTGGACTTTGCACTCAGTTATAGATTCTTTAATATGTGGTGCAATGTTCATATTGTTATGATTTCAATGCATCGTCCAAATTTTTGGTACTAGTGTTTATTCAATTATTACTTCATTCTTATTTGCTTATGTGGGTGATTCATTCTTTCCATTGGACCAAAAGCTTTTAAAACTCAACAAAATTCTAGTAAATTACACCTTTTGCAAATGAGGTTATTTTAATGATAAGGTAATGTAGGACAAATAAAAGATGTATTAACTAATACCTAAAACTTACAAAATTAGGAAACATGGATGATGTTAGGCTATTATAATATCAAGTTTGGGTTTGTATTTCATCTAACAGTGCTGAAATTTCATATTTGATATAGCTGATCTTTAGAGTTTGTTTGTTGGAAATTTAAGGCTAGGATTTTAGGGTTTTGTTTGCTAAAACTTAAGGTTATAATTGTTGAAATTTAGTGAGGAACACAAATAATAGGGGGGTAGGAAACTAGGAATCATTCTTAGGGTCTAAGAGTAACTCTTATAAGAAAGCAATACACCTTTTAGTTGAAAACTCAAGTTTGTAAAAAAGTTCAGGATATCTTGTTATTGAACGGTAGAGTACATATATTTATAGAAAAGTCCTTAGAACACTTGTTCTAGTAGGAAAAGGTTACTAGCAAATTTAAATCCTATTCTAATAAAAATTATACAAGCTTAAGTCATAAACGAATATGATAACATATCTAAACTAAAATAACTTAGTTATCTTAATGCTACTTCCTATCTAATAAGGAATTATAACATAATCTCAAATTCTTTATTAGGAATTATAACATAATCTCAACTTCTACCCTTGTTTTCTTTCCTATCAACTCAATTCTGTGGTTGACTAATTTTGATTCCTTTGTTTCTTCTATAGTCCTTAAGCTTTTCTGCATCGTAAGGGCTACTTTCTTCTCCTTTTAAAGTAATAAAGGGAAAATTTTTGAGAGTTGAATAAATTACTAATCTTTAGTATGCTGCTTGACCTTACTAAATTAGGTTTTAGTAGGTCTCCCTTATCACCTTCCAATGTCAAAAATTGTGCAATGAGATTCTAACATGTGATGGATGCCTATTTCATCTAATAAACCTATGTTTCTGGAAGTCTTTATCTAATAGGAATTATGCAAGATAAAAACCTCATGCATGGTTTTAATAATTCTTGTCCCACATAATCAAACTATTTAGCTCAATGTGTATGCAATCAATGCTCTTGTGTATTTCTAAAGACAATGCCATAATACTTGAGGTTAAATACTATTTTATAGGTAATAAATGAGTGTTTGGCTAAATCTGTTGCTTTCTTAGGTTAACTCGTTAGACACGTGACTATTGCCTTCTCTTAGGAACCAAACTCGGGGCTCTAGCTTCCACTACTCTAAAATCATGCTTTGATTTTTGGTTTACTCAACTTTCTCCAACTTCATTTGGTTTCTAGTAGCAACTTCATTTGGTTTCTCGTTTCCCTTCTTCCTCTCATATTTTCTGCCTCTAATTTCTTCTTTTAGGAATTCATTTTGTCCTCCTATGTTCCCATCTTTTTATTTTCCTTTTCTAGCATAATGTCAAACTCTGAACTTCTAACTTCTGAGGAATTTTCACCTTTAATTCCTATTTCAACTTTACTAGACCTTTAAATCTACTCATGTTACTCAAACCTCAACTTAGGAACCTTGTACCTCTACTTAGAGATCCCAAACCAAAGCCTTCAATAGGAAGAATTGGAGAC
The DNA here is from genome assembly GCA_027576455.1 of Erythroxylum roigii. Lineage (NCBI taxonomy): Eukaryota > Viridiplantae > Streptophyta > Magnoliopsida > Malpighiales > Erythroxylaceae > Erythroxylum > Erythroxylum roigii. Next base: position 10,686,733 of record JANZXV010000006.1, read on the forward strand.
AAGTTCTAGCTGATACTTCATGATCACTAAAGTTTCACTATTGCCCTCCTAGTTCTTCAGATGGGAGAACACTAGTGGCTCCTAACGTAGACATCTTGAAAAAAATTGCAACAAAGCAGGAGGCAATCGTGTTAGGATTTTTCATGGATAAAAGACCCCCATTCCAAGCCTTAAAATGCTCAAGCAAATTACTAATGGAAGCAACATGGTCTAAAAACGTTCTACTCAATGATGAAAACTTGTTCCTCTTTCAAGTTTAACTCTCTTAATCAAGCTCAAAAGATTCTTGAATTTGGCCCCTAGCACTACAACTTCAAACCTCTTTTGGAAAACTTGGAAACCTAGCATCAAGCTCCATAATCTTAAGCAAAAATGGATCCCCCTTTGATTACAACACCCCTCTAGAACATTGGACCATTAAGGGCCTGAGCCACTTGACAAGTTTCATTAACAAACCTTTGTGTTTAGATGAATCAACTAACAATATGAGGAGAGTGAGCTATGCTATAGTGTGTGTGCTCGTTGATATGAACCAAAATCTACCAAAGACTATCCCTCTATAAAGGCTAGATGAAGAAGACAACCTATTTGATGATGTTGTATTGGTCACATATATGGAGGCATAATGTGGTTCTATAAAAGAAAGCATAGAAACCAACTGGAAAAACTTTCCATACTGATGAATACAAGGAGCTTATGCAGCTAGAATCTAACTAAGAGGTTGGTAGCAAAGACAATGAGGTGCCTGAGAAAACTACAAAGGAAAGTGATTAGAGATTGTGTGATACTCTTCAAACCCAAGGATGGGACTTTAATAAATAGTAAACGCTTCAAAATTCTAGGAACTTAATAAATTATACAATTATGAGGAACAAACTTTAGAAAAGAGAAATGCTCAAAAAATCAAAATTAAGAAAAAGCACTATAAAGGATAGATAAGAATGCTTTTTAAAAGGATGAAAATAGTGGAACTCATTCTATAGTTGAAGAATAAGAAAATGGTGCATTAAACACCCTCTTTTCTCATTTGAACATGACAATAAGAGAGGTAGAACCAAAAAGGAACTCCTAAAGAGTCACTAAGAGGGAATTCTAAGAGGAAGCATAAAACTTCAACTCTCTCGTCCAAATGACAATCCTAGCCGAGAATATTAAGAGGCTTAGTAGCCATAATAAACAACAAATGCTTATTGATTACATTCAAGTTACTAACCCATTTCTGATAGTTCTTTTGGAATAATTGTAAGAGTTTGAGACTCTTAAAGAAGCACTGGACCATCGTCAGCAACCACCACTATCATTATAATGGAAGACAGTTAATGGCTTATAAACCAAGTAAATTAGAGGATACTCAATAATCTATTGACGATCAGCTGATTCACTTTTATATATGCTTTCGATCATGCTTTCTAGAGAATTCTTTTCTGAAAAAAATTGAGAGATATTAGAGCCACTATGAATAAGCCTTGGTTGGTTCTTGGTGACTTTAGTAGCATGATTCGCTTTATTGAGGCTAAAGGAATTGCTAGGCTAAGAAGCCACACTGATGATTTTCGCAAGTGTGCTAGCTACTTGTAAGTTACTAACTTAAAAATGGAACGTCATTTTTACATTTGAAATAATAAGCCGAAAAGGAGTTGGTTCTTGAGAAAAAACTAGATAACGCTTTGGTAAATGCTTAATAGTTGACTAATTTTTCAAAGAGCAAAGCTACGGATGAAAATTCTCTTCCATCACGCCTCACCTTAATCTTGGTGCAAAACATCTTCAGCTTTGAAAGAAGGAACTTTCCATTTAGATTTAACATCTTTTTGGTTGATGTGGATGGATTTGAAGAAGCTCTAATCAAAGGGCTTAATCTCAACATTCAATTTCACAAGATCTACATATGTATGAGGAAGCTACAATAGGTGAAAAAAGAGCTTAAAAGTCTAAATGAGATGAGGTTTAATAAAACTTAGTTGAATGTGAAAGGTGCAAAGGAGAAGTTAGAGAAAATTCAAAGTTCCCTCTATGTTACCCCTAAAGATATGGCTCTTCAATAACAGGAAAAATTTGTTCTACTTCAATACAACCAAGCAGCTGAGATCAATGTTTCACCTATAAAGATCAAGAACACTTTGGCTGAAGGAGGGGGACAAAAAGTTGTTTTTCCATAAATCTATTTTATCAAAAAGCAACATAAATGTAATTGACTTCTTAAGGGATAAAAGTGGTAGTTTGCTAACTTCCAAAGATGACATTCATTAGGAGGCTTACACCTTTTGAAATATATTATAAAGGAGTAGATTCCTACTCAAGTAGCTGAACTATTAATCAGTAGATTCCTACTCAAGTAGCTGAACTATTAATCAGTAGATTCCTACTCAAGTAGCTGAACTATTAATCAGACTTTTCAATCCAAATGATGTGGAAGCAACCATGTTTGTATTAAACCCCAATAAAGCACCAGGACCAGATGGTATCAATGGCTATTTTTGCCATGAAATTTGGCAAAGCACAAGCACACTAGTGATTGATGCAGTGTTAGAATTCTTCAACAAAGGAAGAATGTTGAGGGAGCTGAAAAAGCCTTTCATATGATTGATTCCGAAGGTATGAGCCCCTAATTTGATAAGGGAATTTAGACTAATTTCATGTTATAATACCATCTATAAGGTTATTTGAAAACTAATTGCAAACAAATTGAAATATGTTCTTTATCAATTGGCTAATCCTTCTCAAGGGACATTTATAAATGGTAAGTTAGTAGGGGATAACATATTGTTACTTTAAGAACTGGTCACTATAATAGGAAGCATTCAAGCATGAATTTTCAAACTAAGATTGAATGCCATATGACCTTTGAATGACTAGATTAGAGCTTTATACTAAACACCATGTACGCCTTTTGTTTTCCTGTTAAATTCATTGATTAGATTGCTCAATATATCACTATCATTTCATTTGGCATACTAGTCAATGGAGAGCTCACCAAACTTATAAAAGGATTCCTAGAGGTTTAAGGCAAGGGTTCCCTTACTTATTCACCTTGAGCGTGGAAGTTCTAATTAGGCTTATAAAGCAGGTGACTAGCTAGGAAAAGAGCTTTAAATTTCACTTCAAATGTAAGAGCTTGTGAATAACATGTTTATCGTTTGCAAATGATTTAATTCTATTCTCCAAGGTTGATGCTAATTCAATTAATGTTCGTATGACAGCTCTAAACATTTTCAATGTTCTTTCAAGCCTCTCCATCAACGAAGAAAAGAAACTAGATGTTCATTTCTTCTGTGGTAGATGACATTGCCAATTAGTTAGCATGCATAACAAGATTGAAATCTTCTAAGTGCCCTCTTACCTAGCCTGGAATCCCAAATTCTTCTAAGAGACCAATATACACAAAATTTCAAACCACTTATTGAAAGAATCAATTTAAGAATTACATGCTGGTGTTTATCAATAGTAGGGAGAATTATAGTCAATACTAAATAGTTTACATGTGTATTGGTCCTCTCATCTATAGTTCCCTTAGAGTATTAGCAAGAAAGTTAACAAGTAAGGAGATTTATCTGGTAAGACAATTCCTAAAAGTCATTAGCGAAGGTCATATGGAGTGGTCTCTGTTTGTCTAAGGATGAGAGAGGACTATGCCTTTAAAAATTACTAAATAGGTGCAAATGATCTGGAGAATTCAGATGATTCTAAATGGTAAAGTTTCCTTACAAGTCAAATGGATAAATGCATACTATATAAGGAGCAAGAGTTTTTGGTGTTTGAGACAAAAACACAATTTATCATGGACATGTATCCATGTACTCAAGCTTAGAGAGAGGATCAGGCTAGAGATCATTCACAAGCTTGGTAATGGAACTTCTACATCTATTTTGCATAACAATTGGTCCACTGCAGGGCCATTAACTGAAGTTAGTGAGCTCTCCTCTCTTTAAAGGGTAATTGTTGACTATGATATGGTTAAAGAGACCTTATATACAAGCATGATGTTGATCTCCAGCTCCTAGCACTCTCTCAACGTGAATTATCAACTCTCCCAAAGTCTAAAGGATTATATTCATGTTGTGGCTAGCAGTTAAAGGAAGGCTAAGCAAATTAGACAGAGTGAAAAGATTTATGAATTTATTTGATATATGTGTTCTATAACCAGGAGCTAGAAACCACCAAAAGCGTCTCTTCTTTGAATGCAAGTTCTCTTCTAACATTTAGGTACAATTATAAGAATGTTGAATAGGTCTGTTCTTACAATGAGTTGGCAGACATTCATTGACTTGGTTTGTTTGAATCAGAAGAGGAAAGAGGAGGATTGGATTGTTTTCAAGTCAGCACTATGCAACATAATATATGGCCTTTGGATGGAGAGGAATTTACGGATCTTCCAACAGGCTTTTGTACAGGAACAAACCCTCCTTAATACAATTATTCAATTTATCATAGGGCAGATAATCATCGACTAGTTACACCAAACTTATAGTCGGACCATAATAAACAATTGGAGATTACCTTAAAGGAGCCATGCTCATAGAGGAAACACTACACCTTGATGGTCCTTAGAATGTTTAAGGAATTTGTTGGGCTCTGACCTTATTCACTTGGCATAAAGTTCAAAGTGAAGTTCAATTCTTCACTCATAACAAGTCAATGATGATCCTAAAGATGCAATATATGGTGTTTGGTCATTAGCAATATGTTGACTTTCATAGTTTTTGTTGTGTCTCCTTGATGGTTAGATTATCATGGAAGCTTATAGTTGTAGACCATTTTGTACTTAAATTCTATTGATTCAATAAAGTCTTTACATTCTAAAAAATAAAATAAAATAGATGGCACTAATTATGTCAAGTGAAAATGATGGCACTAATTATTTAGGATTTCATAATTGTATGCTTCTAATCATTTTGATCGTAAATCATTATCTTGATGGAGAATACAAATTAGGGGAATTGAAGATTTTCATTTTGTTTTGTTCTTATTTTTTTAGGATTTGATGTCTTTTAAGGAATAACAAAATCCTTATTAAAGTAAGATTCAATTTTTATTTGAGCATTTTATGTTAGTCCTTATGTAAGTAGGATTAGGATCAACAGGACAAAATCTACATATAAGATTGAATCTTTCAATTATGAGGTAACTGAAAGAATTTTCAGTTTATGAATTTAAAAGTGAAAATTCGATACTTTCCGATCAAATGGTGATGCTTAAATTCTAAATGTGATTTCTAGACATTTGGTGTACTGCCTAGTTCTTTACAAACCTCAATGTGATTTTTAGGAGGTGCTAGTGTGATGCTAGTAAATCTTTGTCTAACCTGTTTTAAAGTTTATTAATATTAGTAAAGAGATATTGAAATCAATTATTTTTCGTAGATATTACTTTTTAGAATACAATAATTATTCCTATTTTCAAATTTCAATTTGCACGAAAACTGTCCTCTATCTGTCGTAAATCATAACCACGGAGAGAATTTCTAAGACAACTAAGGTGAAGCATGCTTTCCGAAACTTAGTATTAATACTGAATGGGAAATGATTCGTTACACTTCTTTAGATTAGAGCAGAAATCACAAGTGAAGTGCAGTAATGACGAAAATATAATATTTGAATTGAACTGAGAGTCAAAATAGAACTAGGAAGCTTATTAAGTTGTCTGTTTTGAATTGTTTGTACTGACTTTACTAACAATTTCTGTGTGCTTTTGCCAGAAAGTTAATAATGTCGGTATGCTGGAAAATGTATGTGATGTCTTTCTTGGTTATTAATCATATGAGCCTGGCATCAAACTCCTATGCAGCGAGAGGAAAACTATATTGTCTGATCTATTGCTCTCAGATAACTATGTAGTGTGCTTGTAAATTGGTTACCATTTGTAGTGATATGTAGTGTATTATACATTCCAGGTTCTAGCAAACAAATGGAGAATACATACCCTTCTAAGTATGAGATCATTGTGAAACATCAAAAAAGTGGCTGCCAATTTAGATCCTCGAAAGCACCAATTCTCTGTTCTGTTTGTGGGGCGAGGACTGAATTGTATGTTGATAAAATGCGATTCACATTTGCTGAGATTCAGCAGGCAACGGATGATTTTTCAAAAGATAACTTACTAGGGGAAGGTGGATATGGTCGTGTTTACAAAGGTAATCTAAGAGATGGACAACTGATTGCAGCAAAAGTTCACAAAGAAGCAAGCACACAAGGATTTACGGAGTTTCAATCTGAGGTTTATGTCTTAAGTTTTGCCCGCCACAAGAATATTGTTATGCTTTTGGGTTTTTGTTGCAAGGAGAAAATTAACATTCTAGTTTATGAGTATATTTGCAACAAATCTCTTTATTGGCATCTATTTGGTAAGGATCTTCTAATAATAATGATCATCCATGTAACCTTTACTAATTCTGAACCACGACTACGTACAATCATGAGCTTAAATGGTATAATTTTCATTACGTAGACAAGACAGCAAATACTCTTGGGTGGAGTCAAAGATTTGCTATCGCCGTTGCAACTGCAAAAGGGCTGCGTTTCCTGCACGAAGAATGCCGTGGTGGACCTATAATACATCGGGACTTGCGACCAAGCAACATACTGCTAACACATGACTTTATTCCAATGGTCAACTTCTCTGCCTCTCTGTTTTATACGCTTACAATAATGCTCTTCTTTAAATAACAAGGCTAAAGAATGCCTATGAATCTATGTTTCTGTCATCACTCAAAAAACAATGAGAGGTTTCTTTTGCATCATGTTACAATACCAAGAGACCAGATAATCATGATAAAATGCAATAACTAAAAGGTCGAACTTAATATCTGTTTGTTTTTATATGCTTTACCTAGGGTGTGGTAGTTATAACTAAGACCATCTCAGTTCATGGAATGATTTATCCACATACAGCTTGGTGATTTTGGCCTTGCAAGATGGAAGAATGGGGATGATCCTGTTCAGACTAGGGTACTTGGCACATTTGGGTAAGCACTATAGAGGCTTCTCAGTTTCTAACATTGAATGGTGGAGTATTGAAATACAATTGTTCAAGCTTAGTTTGCAGCCAAGCAAATTCAAGTTGTCTTCTGGATGATGTAGGTACCTAGCTCCAGAGTATGCAGAGAATGGTGTTGTTTCTGTAAAGACAGATATCTATGCATTTGGCGTTGTTCTTCTGCAGCTAATATCAGGACGTAAGGTCTTTGATGAGAAAAGAGTGGAAGGACAACAATCCCTACACCAATGGGTACGGTGTTGCTATTTCACTTTCTCAATTTGCATAATAATATTTTGTCATGGGATACTAATCATGTCTTTGTTACTGCTCATATCTATGCTTTCCTATTATGAATCTTAGGCAGAACCACTACTTGATGGGCTTGCTCTGCATGAACTTATAGATTGTCGCCTTGGAAAATCATATGAAAGAAATGAGTTGTATCTCATGGCTAAAGCAACTTCCTTGTGTATGCAAAGAGACCCTGGAGTGCGGCCATCAATTGGAAAGGTACTTGAATTTCTCCAAATATGTTTATTACAAGCATCTTCAGTTGGGAATTTTTAATTAACTAATACATCTTAGACAAGCTTAAGAAAATATCATTTGCTCCTTAATAGTGACTGATTTGTCCACCTACGGAGCATGTGAAATGCTAGTTCGTACTGGACACTTGTTCACGTAACTGTTTATTTCTTGACAGCAATACGCAAATGCAGGCTTTTATATAGTGCTGAAGACGATCTTTAGGAACTTGGCTATAGTTTGAACCTGTCTATCTTTTAGTTTAACCTTCAATGTTTTCTTTTCTTTTCGGATTTTGATGAACGATTGCTTACAACAGGTTTTGCGCCTTCTCGAAGGAGATGATGAACGTGTAAAACATATGGAGCAGCGATTTGCACCTCAAAATAAGAAGCATTGAGACACATATGATAAAATATATTCCTAAGTGAAATCGTTAGTAAACAAATGGCCTTTTGATGTTACTATATTCTATGACCTCTGCTCAAAACGTCTCATATTTCACCAAAAGCTCGGGATAACGCTAAACAACGAGGCACACGTCTAGGTAGATTAGTGTAATGATATAATTCGTGAGTTCCGAATGTTTCTCATATGCCTTCTGAATTAGCCTTTGTTTTACCAGTCAAATTTGCTTTTCTGGTTATGCTTCTGCATAGGACTTTATGAAGTCGACCAAGGAAGAGCATAAATGGAGCTTCAGAATCACGGCTACATCCAAATGCCATCATTTGCGTTTTGATGAAAGCATTCACTTGTGTTAAGTTCTTGGCTTAAGTACTAAATCCCCTTTTTCTTGTACAGAATAGCTGCCCCATAGAGTCCATTCCGTTAAGATGGATGGTGTATAATCATGAAGTCTTTCACCCAATTTTGATTTATTCATTTTTGCTTCAGAACTGGTACAATGTTTTAACCTTGGAGTGCCATGATCTTTGTGAATAAAAACCCAAAAAACGTGAATTACTCTTTCATAGTCTGCACATATGTTTCATGCTTCCATGCTCTTTCTCATCATACAACTTCAGTGCGTTGCCCAGATCCTATTCCTCAGGATTTACAGTTGATCAGAAACCTGAAATGTTTTATACTGCGTGAATGGGTAAGGAAAGTTTGACAATTTATTTGCTCTGATTTACGTATACTTCTTTTGAAATGTTTTGTTTAAGAGAATTATAATTTCTAACCTGATTTTGTTTGTGAAAACTTGATGATTAACAATCTTAGGCCAAGCTATCTCGTCTGTTTATTTCCCAAATGGTAAAGAAGATAGCGTCTCCCCCAAGCTCCTTTTGCAAGTTCTAGGAAGTTTTGATTTTTTCCCTTCAACCGGTGTTCTATCTTTTTGCT
>JANZXV010000006.1:10709863-10723050 GCA_027576455.1 Erythroxylum roigii
AAGGAAGGAAATTGATTGTTGATGAAATCAAACTTCTCCCATGTGGTCTCAAATTCTGGTAAATCTTTCCACCGGATTAAGACCTCCAATTCCCCATTAATTTTATGGCGTACTCCCACTAATGCTGCTGGTTCCACCTTCAGCTGCATGTCTTCATCCAGAAAAGAAGGCAAAGGCTGAGAATGTGCAATCGAAGTAATGGCTCTCTTTAGTTGAGAAACATGAAAAATATCATGAATCTTGGCAGTGGATGGGAGTTGCACTTGATAAGCTGCTTCTCCAATCTTAGCTGTAATAGGGTAAGGACAATAATACCTCGGGCTGAGCTTCTCATTACCTTTAACGACCAGTGATTTAAACCTGTAGGGCTGCAATTTTAAATATACCATCTCACCTACCTCAAAACTCATTGGTCTTCTTTTGGAATTCGTATACTTCTTCATCTGCTGCTGGGCCTTCAACAAATTCGCTTTCAGCTCCTCCAGCATTTTATTCCTGTCCACTAATTGCTGGTTGATGTCTTCCACGAAAGATCCCTCATCAGTATATTTGAAGAGAGTGGGTGGTTCTCTCCCATAAAGGGCCTTGAATGGAGTCATACCAATTGCACTACTGTAGGTAGTATTGAACCAGTACTCTGCCCAATTTAACCATTTAGGCCACTCCTTAGGATGATCACTAACAAAGCATCTTAAATAAGTCTCCAAACATCTGTTCACTACTTCCGTTTGCCCATCTGTCTGTGGGTGATATGCAGAACTCATATGTAGAGTGGTACCAGATTGTTTGAACAATTCTTGCCAGAAAGTACTCATAAAAAGCCTGTCCCTATCTGACACAATTACCCTGGGGAACCCATGGAGTCTCACTACTTCTTTAATAAAAATAGTTGCCACCTGTTTTGCAGTATAAGGATGTTTGAGGGCTAGGAAGTGACTGAATTTTGTCAACCTATCCACAATGACAAAAATAGTGTCTACACCCAATGCTTTAGGCAATCCACTTATGAAGTCCATAGAAATATCTTCCCATACCTGAGTAGGGATAGGTAAAGGCTGAAGGAGTCCAGCAGGTTTTAAGGCTGAGTACTTGTTTTTCTGACACACATCACAACACATAATGAATTGCTTCACATCAGACTTCATACCTTTCCAATAAACAACATTGGCTAACCTCTTATAAGTTCTGAAATACCCTGAATGCCCCCCTACTAGGGTTGAATGGAACTCACTGATTAACTTCTGTATATGAGGTCCCTCAGCCGGTAGCACTAATCTATTTTCATAGAGGAGCCTCAACCCAATCAACTTGAATGGAGGATGGCTATCTGGTTGCAACAATAGATCCTGTACCAGCTCTCTTAGCTTAGGATCCTGCTGAACCATATCTTCTAATTGATTCAGCTCTTCATGATACCCCATACTCAATGCCCTGTACTCATGTTCAGCCCTTCTTGACAATGCATCTGCCGATCAGTTTTTTGCCCCAGGCTTGTAGATTATGTCAAATTTGAATCCGAACAACTTAGTAACCCATTTCTGCTGCTTTTCTCCCAATAACCTCTAATCATTCAAAAAGTGCAGACATTTTTGGTCTGTCCGTATGGTGAAGTGACTTCCCAGTAAGTAATATCTTGATTTCTGTACTACCGACACAATGGCCATCAATTCTCTTTCATAGACAGGTTTCAGTTGATTTCTAGCTAATAATCCTTGGCTTAAGTAAGCCACTGGTTTGCCTTCCTGCATCAACACTGCTCCTATGCCCACTCTCGATGCATCTGTCTCAACTATAAAAGGTTTGGAGAAATCTGGTAATGATAGGACAGGTGTAGTGGTTAGCATTCACTTGAGTGCTTCAAATGCCTTTTGTGCTAAGTCATCCCACTGAAACTTATCCTTATATAGCATATTTGTGAGCGGCTTTGCTATGCTCCCATACCCCTTGACAAATCTTCTGTAGTAGCTTGATAATCCTAAGAATCCCCTTAATGCTTTAACATCACTTGGGATTGGCCAATTAACAATTGCTGCAATTTTGGTAGGGTTGACGGATACCCCTTCAGCTGATATATAGTGTCCCAAATATTTCAATCTATATTGCCCAAAATTGCACTTCTTCAAGTTAGCTACTAACTGGTTATTAATTAGTATCTGGAGCACTATTCGGAGGTGAGTTAGATGATCTTCTAGACTGCTACTATATACCATTATATCATCAAAGAAAACTAAAATGAATTTTCTAAGATGAGTTTTGAATAACTCATGCATAAGAGATTGAAAAGTTGCAGGAGCATTCATGAGTCCGAAAGGCATTACCATGAACTCATAGTGCCCCTCATAAGTTCAAAATGCTGTCTTGGCTATATCTTCCTCTTTCACTAGGATTTGATGGTATCCTAACTTCAAGTCAATCTTGGAAAAAATCTTGGATCCTCCCAATTCATCAAAAATCTCATCAATGCAGGGGATTGGGTACTTATCAGGTATTGTTATCCTGTTCAAAGCCCTATAATCTACACATAACCTCCGTCCACCATCCTTCTTCTTTACTAGTAAAACTGGACTAGAATAAGGACTATTGCTCGGTCTTATAATCCCATATACTAACATGTCCCTTACTAATTTCTCAATTTCATTCTTCTGATAGTATGGATACCTGTAGGGCCTGACATTGGGTGGTTAACCAGGCTCTAATTGAATCACGTGGTCAGCGGTCCTATTAGGTGGTAGTTTTGTGACAGGGTCAAAGACACTCCTAAACTCCTGTAGTACCCTCTTAACTTCTTCCCCGGGTGGAGAATTTGACTGGCATTGATTCTGTAGCATTTCCAACTTTGTCACCTCCCCTTCGACTCCCATTACTTCATTCAACCCTTCCTGCCCTCCATACTCCAGTAGGAACCCCTCTGCCCCATGCTGTAGGAGCTTGATAGTGGTTTTGAGGGATATCACAGTAGCCTTCGACACAGTTTCTCCATAGAGTTTGATCTTCTGTCCACCTTGACTGAACTTCATAACCTGCTACTTCCAGTTGAGCAGAATATCCCCTAATGTTTCTATCCATGACACTCCAAGAATCACATCAACACTCTGCATTTCAAAAGGAAAAAAATCTTGCTTCACCGTCATACCTTGTATCTGGAGCTCTAATCCCTTGCAAATACCCACACTCTATACTCGGCAATTATTACGCAATCTGACCCTGAAAGGACTCGTGGGACTCACTTCCACCTTCATGTCTTCGACCAACCCCCTTCTGATGAAGTTGTGAGATGCTCCACTATCCACCAAAATTACTACCTCAGTCTCGGCAATAGTTCCTCTGAGCTTTAGGGTTTGTGGACCCATTATCCCCTTAAGAGAGGTAACCGATAACTTTAACTCTGGTAAAGTTTGAGTAGCTTCTTCAGTCACATATGATTGAAGACACAACACCTGGTTGACCAGCTCATTCTCTTCTTCCTGTAGCTCCACCGGTTGTTCTTCATCAGCTAGGAGGATGTGAAATTGTTTCTCCCCACACACATGCCCTAGCGTATACTTCCCATCACATTGATAGCATAGTCCTTGCAGCCTCTTACGTTGTAACTCTTCCGCCGTTAATCGCTTGAAAGGGAAGGAGTGTTCTCTTCGGAAGTCTCTTCGGCCCTCGCTAGTGGAACCAGGCCCCCACTTATCCGAGGATCTGTTTTGTACTGGAGCGATTTTGGTGCTGGAGCTCACCGCCGAAGTTGATGCCTTCCCATCTCCGGTGAACTTGCAATTAGGAACCCAAGGAGTAATTATCAGATTAGGGCTAGCTGGCGCAGTGCTCTTCATGCCCCAATGGTGGGTACCCGACGCTCCCATCTCTCCTAGCCACTTCGAGTTTTTGTTACTTCTGGGAGTCTGTTCTAACAAGGCCCAGTTTCGGCCCTCCGTCATCTGGGCCAGCTCCATCAATTGGACCAGCGACTCGGGTTGGACCATCAAAATCTCAGCCCTTATATCCTCCTTCAAGCCATTCACATACGCCGTCGTCACCACCTCCACTGAAACCTCCCTCAACATTGACGTTACAACTTTAAACCTCTGATTGTAATCGGCCACCATCCCTATCTACCTAATCTTCAGCAACTCTGCTAATGGATTTCCCATCTTTGTATTGCCAAACCTCCTGACCACCGCGCTCTTAAACATCTGCCAATCGATTACTGGCGACCAATTTTGTCTCCATTGATACCAACTTAGGGCATCTCCTTCCATGCAAACCGCCGCAGCTTGTAACCACCAATCTGGTGACACTCCATTCAACTCAAAATAGCGCTCCACCCGAAACACCCAGCCAAACGGATCCTCTCCATAGAACAGAGGAATTTCAAGTTTCCGATGACTCTTATCCCTACGTATCGGTTCAGTTTAAACCGATGTCTCACCCTCGAATTTTTGTTCAGAAAATTCTTCTACTTCCCCGACAACTTCCTTAGCCTTCCCCTTATTTTCTGTCCTTCTTAGAATTTCAAAGATAGATGAGATGTCTCCTGCCACCTTATCGAACTTCGCCTCAACCCCAGCAATATCCTCAACATTTCTTCTTCTACGTTATCAATTCTAGCTTCCATCCTCGTAAATACCATCCCCGATTACTACCTCTCTCTGATACCAGTTTGTTAAAGACCACCTGCTCTAACAGTAATTCTACTCAAATAACAGAGACCTGCACTTCAAACCAACACACAACAGCAATAGAACAAAAACAAGAATGAAGTAGAAATGAAAGGGATTCAAAGATTATTATTCCCTAGCTAGACTTTGAGGGTTAGCTGAACTCCATACATTTACCAATCAAATTATCATAACCAAATGTCAATCATTCTCCTGATAACAACCTTATATTCCCTCCTTCTAACTAACTCCCGCCTGACTCATCTCTCCCTCTCATTCCCCACTTTACCCTCACAACTCTCACATATTGCCTGTATTGTCACATTTCGTATCCCCCCTCTTCTTACTATACTTCTACCGGAACCTAGTCTCAACAAGAACTCGTCAAGAAAATTATTTAATAAGTCTTGCATGAACATTACGAGAGCATTAGCACCTAGAGTCAGTTGGTATATGATAGTTTGGAGCAAACTAAGGGTTCCAAAAGTCTCATTTATGTTATGGCTTACTATTAAAGGAAGATTGACAACTTTGAATAAGATCAAACATAGCTCACTTAGCCCAACCAATCTTTTATGTGGTCTCTGCTCAGCTGTAGCTGAATCTATAAATCATCTTCTATTTCATTACCCTTACACTGATCATTTATGAAGTGAAATACTAGCTAAATGCAACTTATCCTATCACCTATCTGATCGGAAGTTGATAATGCGATGGTGTTAACCTGTCTCATCAAGCATGATCACTTGCTTTTTAATGTTGCTCTTAGATGCACTGTGTATTCAATCTGGTTAAAAGGTACTATCAAATTTTTAAGAAGCAGCACTAATTTCGAGAAATTCTAAGAGAATGTATTGTTATTGGCTTTGTCTAGTAATGACATTCTTTATTGTCTTAAAAAGGGATGATTTCCAAGCTTTGAGAGGAGAAGCACTCACCATTTGACATACGTGTAGGAGGGTAACTTCAATGTCCACAACGTTCAACTTCCACAATGAATTCATCATGGTGTCTTTGTTTGAGAGTAGATGTGATTCAACATCAGTTTCGGTATTTCCATCCATTTTCAATTGCCGTCCCATGTCATCTTGAAGTTGTAGCAACTGAAAAGCACCTAATTGGAAAAGATGTAAGCTAATCCATGAGCATGCTTCTGATAAGCTTACAAGTAAATTACTACAACCAGATGTGTGTGTTTGTGCTATTCACATATATATCTCGTACCCTTGGCTGCTGTAATTTGTGACTTCCACAAATGGCCCTTGTTCCGAACCCACTCAGCTAAAAATGGCACCCCAAGATAGATTGCTTTCTTTCCAAGCTGCTGAGCTGCTTGTCTTGAATATACATAGCCAATAGTGTGCAATATGCTAATCCCAAAAGCTGTACCATTCAAAACGAAAACTTTAAGTTGTTAAGCTTCTGTTCCTTGAAATAATGACGAGAAAGAAGCTAAATTAACCTGCACCAGAGAGCCGTTTGGCTTCAGATTCAGCACGCCTAACGAATCCTACTTTGTCACCATGAACATATTGCTGGAGGAAATCTTTAAGCCATCTTGCTAGCTTTTCTTCTCGTTCTTTTTGGATTACCTTCGATTTAGAATTCAAATCCAATAAAAGAAAAGAAGATGAACAAATAAATATGGGATCGAAGCTGAATTCTTATCCCATGGTGACTTAAAATGCAATGAGAACTTAAACAAAGACTAACTCCACTTAAATGCAACCTGTATTTCGCACCGTTATCACTTGCGTTCAACAGTACGATGAACGGAAACAGTATTGATTAAAGTTATAGCTCTGACACATATGATTAAGCATTCGTCCAGAGTTACAGTAACTACGCAAGGATGAAGGTGTAAACATATAAGCAGGAGGTGAAGCCTTAGGGATAGGGACGCGCAACTGATGTCGACCTCGTTTTTACAACATCAGGCTGAGACCATAACTAACTCCTAAACTGGTACCTGTGACCGCTCAATACTTGAGAGGGTAAACTCAACTTGTGACATTACTTTCAGAGCATACCTTCAATCTTTCATGTAGCTTATCAGGATTGTCAGTTCCAATAGCTAATTCAGAAGAAGCCATTGACGCCACAGACAGATGGCCTATGTAGTCCTCAAATAACTCGCTTCCAAACAGAAGAGCAAAGACAGCAGTCGGGTCAAGCATAATTTCCCTAACCAATATAATTTTACAATTAATCACAATGTGAACCATTTCTAGCAAATCATTATGGGGTTGCATGTAGGTAAGAGTTTATAGCAAGTCCACAGATTCAAGAAATATGGACAACAAACATATAGATCCCTAAACAAATCTTTTATTGGTAATCTTTGACTAGCCAAATTTCTCTTCTGACATTTCTATAAGGTGCTATCTGGAATACTTCCCGCCAAACCATGAAACTGAAATTAGAGGTTGTCATCTTTACAGTCTAGAAGAGCTAGACAAGTGATTACGCGCTACGAACAAAGTCCCAAAACTTACCTCGAGACAGAATTCTTCCCATTTCTATCATATGCTTCTCTTTGAAGTGGATTGCTAAGAACTTGATAGGCTTCACCTAGGACCTGCTCATATTGTTGTTACTGCTCAATGAAACTGAAGAAGAGGAAATATTGCAGTTGAAAGGACGAATAAAACCTGCATAGTAGGAGGGATTACTGATGCGTAAGGAAATCAAACAACTAAGGTACTTGCCTGAAACTTTTCTGCCGCCTGAGGATCGTTCGGATTTTTATCAGGATGCACTTGCCTGGCCTGTGATAATTTTAAGAAATGCATTTGAAAATTAGGAACATCCAAGTTAGGAAAAGTGTAAGCACGAAAATTTGATGTAATGTAACTATAGCACGTAAAAACTTTCTATTATCTTTGAACTGTAGTAGATGCCCACCCCCATTTGAAACAATAGATGTCAAAACCGATTTTACCATGGAATTTGTTGCATCACCAGTCAGGCTTGCTCTAACCTCTAAGTTCAATAACAAAAGATAAGCAAGCAATAAGGAAAATGAAATGAACAGCTTAAGGAAGATGTTAACTGATCATCAGAATTTTGATCAACTCTGCAGACCTACCACTGAATCATATGTACTGCCCAAGTAAAAGAGTTTATATGTGTCTTGAAGCAGAATTAACCTGCCCAAGCTTTGGACTGAAACAAATGGAACTAAAGTTGAATCGACTCGACACCATGGGGCATCGTAAAGTTGTCAAGAATCAAGAACATTTAGCCCCACATCAAGGGATCAAACTCAAACCTTGAGATAATAAGCTTTTCGAATCTCCTCCTCAGATGCTGAAGGGGTCACGCCAAGAACGTCATAATACTCAGTTTCCTTCACCATTGTCGTATATGCTCTGGTTGGGGAGGTGAAAGAAAACTTTTGGAAATACGCAAGTGATGAAAAGCTTGAATGACAGAAAGCAAAAGGAGGAGAGAATATAAGAAAAGTGAGAAGTTTGGGAGAGATGGCCATCTTGGAGCCCCACTAGCCTGCGTTGCCTTTCCAGTTCTTCAGTGCAATAAACTAATACCTGGAGCTGCTTTTCCGCGGGAGCAAGCCAGTATTTTAACTGTCACTCTAGTGGCGCTGATCATAAACAGAAGTGGTCATTCTCAATTACGGACTTAACAATTCTAAGCTGATCTCTTTGAGTCCTAAGGGTTCCATGTTGGGGCACTTGTGGTGGGGTATTGTTGAAGTGGGCCTGTTCATGGTGGGATAGGATTGTACTGGACAATAGTAGACTTTCTAAAAGTTGAACCCAGTTCGTGCTTGCATCTTGGGGTTTTTATACAATAACAGGCCCATTAAGTGATGAAAAAGGGACCGAAAGGTGTGCCAGATTCGAGCTTAATGTTAGCAAATTCAAAAGTTAAAATGAACTAAACCGAAGATAATGGTTGATCTTTTTATTTTACACAGACATACTAAGCATTAGATTAAGAAAAATCAAAAATGAAAACGAGTAAGTTTGAGCCATTAGAGGTTGGTTAGGACACCTTGGATGTTAATGGCAAGAAAAAGAAAGCAACAATGGACAGCCTTGTCTCCATCGGGATACTTATAATACAACGAACGAGCAAAGGTTGGGCTCATGGGTATGTTGATAGGAATTAGGCATGTCACATGTACAAAAGAGCATCCACTCACCGAATGGCTCCACACTTAAAACATTTCAAAAGTAGCAGCAAATTCTCACTATTTGGATTTGCAATTTCTTTTGAGATATAGAACCTATTACCAGCATGTAACTTAAACAACGTAACTAGTCCCATCTCTTTTTGTTTACCATGAGTACCTATTTATTAAGGATAATAATGTGATTTTGATACTAAATTAGAAATTAATTTTATAAAAATCAAATTGAGTTGTTTTTACATATTTAATTTTATGTTTGGTTCTGTCTGAATTTGATGGGGCTGGACGTCGTTGATTAGATCCATGATTCTGTGTGACTTTAGCTAGAGAATACCTGCAAAACAATGGAAGGCACGCCGAAGTTGGTTCCGGCAAGTCCCTCCGACGCTCAAGTTAGTCTTTTGGTGAGAGTTTTGGTGGCCAAGAACAGAGAAAACAATCTCGGATCGCTTGGCCTCGACACCGTTCGGCCAGGTTGCCAAGACAAGATCTTGGAACCAGGCGATGCCGAGAAAACAATTTCGGATCGTTCGGCCTCGATATCGTTCGGCCAAATTGCCAAGACAGGATCTTGGAACCAGGCGATGTCAAGAGCCAAAATCTTGGATCGCTCGGCCTCAGCATCAGTCGGACAAATTCCTTCTCATCGAGCAGAAACGATCCTCTGAACCTCATGATCGATCGACCCATGTGTATCGAGCACGCTCGTTCACGGATTATTATTCGACACAACCCTAATCTTAATTCATAAAATAAACAAGACAATGGAGGACAAAAATAAGGTTTTATTTCATCATAAATTTGTTCTGGTCACAAGCCCGACCAGATGAGCTTTGGAGGAAGAAAAGAGTTCAGATTCGTCCCTCGGAAGGAGGGGAAGAGCCAGTAACCAGATCGACAGAAGTAGCCTCGAAGGTCGACAAAACAGCTGAGACGAGGTCAGGGTCCGAAGGAATAGCCGAAGAGACACCCCCATGAGCTTGCTCCTCTTCCTCGTCTGAACTAAGGTCCAGTAGCTCATCCAGAAGTGCCTCTCATTCTCTCTCAGCTATCTCCCTCATTTCCTCAACTGAAAGGCCGAGCTCGGAGGGAAGCATCGGCTCGGCATAATCCTCGAATGAAGGACCATCCGACCCGACAGGGACGCAAATGCTGTGGCAGTTCCTCAGGATGGAAAGAGCCAGATCGTAAGCAAATTCTTTCCACTCCTCATGTAAGTACCGCTCTTTCCATCGCTTGATCGCTTCGACCCTTTGCTCCTTGACGGAGCCTTGTAGCTCTAGCAGCTTCCTCTCGGCCTTCATCTTGTCCATCACCGCTTCATGACAATTATGGAGGACATTCAAACGGAGCTCCTCCTCCATTTTTGCTCTTGAATTGTCATTGAGCACCTTTTCCCGCAGCGCTCGGCATTCATTTTCCAGCTCATCCCTGGAAGCAACCACTTTACTCTTCTTCTCCTCTCCCGAAGCGAGTTGAGCTCTCAAAACACTCCTCTCTTCCTTCAACACACTCTTCTCCTCCTCCAATGAAGAGAGTTGAGCCCGTACGATGTCCTTATCTTCCTTGGCCTCTGAAAGCTCAGCTCTCAAAATGTTGACCTTCTCAAGAAGACGATTAACCTCCCGGTCGAGCGATCGGGTAGTCTCATTGAACTGATCGATGTGTCTATGCATCGCAGAGGCGAATGCTGGATCCCTTGCGCAGCCACGTACGAGACTGGCCACCAGCTCCTCATTATTCAATGAATCCAAAAAAATTTCGTCTTCAGGAGGAATGAACGGTCTTCTGAGCAACGTAAAGGGCCACATCGATGTCCCTAAGCGATGCAGTCTTATTTAGACAGATCGTGGACACCCACTCCTCCGAGCTAGACCCTTGTTGTTTCCCCTTTCCCTTGTCCAGTCGGGGCGCTTGCTCCTTCACCTTTTCTTTGCCTAACTGGCTGGACGACTGTTAGACACTCCGAGCGATTTTCTTTCTCTTGAGGGGCCTCTCCACCTCCTCCTCCTCTTCCTCCGCAACAGCTCGATTTTCATTCGGCAATTGGGCCAAGAGCGCTATAGACTGTACAAGCATAGTCGATAGAGTGAGCGCTCCAGACTGCTGAGGCACAGCCGGCTGAGCGGTCGACGTAGACTGCTCAGGTACAGTCGGTTGAGTGACATCCGCGCTGGCCTCCCCCTTCTTTTTTCCCTCTTTCGTCTTCAAAGAAGGCCTAGCAACTTTGCGCTGCGCGGTGAGATCCTTGAGCTTCACCATGGCTGCACAGTTACAGAAGCAGGTTAGAAATCGAGGCTAATTCTTATGAATACAACAAGTAGTTAAACTACAAGGAATCAACCAGAAGAAGTAGTTTCTTCTCCTAGCTTGTTTATATGAGGTGGGGGGTCGATTAAAAATGAATCGGCCGAGGCCCCCCACGATACCCCAGAATAAGACGATCGAAATCGTACCGACCAAGCGACTTAATTCGGTCGACCACCTCCCATTCCTCCCTAGTAAGGAGCATATTTGAAATGACATTCCATCACTCGGCCAGGGGATATCTCCACTGCCTGGATTCAAAGGTAGATCCTGGCAGCCTCACAAAGAAATATTTCATCTTCCAGCCCTTGATCGACCCGATTGTCCCAGCAGGACAGTACCTTGCGTCCCTGTACTGGAGGTGAGGGATCCCGCCACCGACGCTTCAGCTTTGATTCATTCTCAAAAAGTGTCGCAGAATACCGATTGACGGAGAACACCCGAAGTGGTGGTACAAAAGGGCAAGACCGTTAAGGAACCTTCAACCATTCGAAGGGATTTGGCTCGGCCTCAACTCATAAGCACGGCATATCTCCTCGATGATGGGGGCGTATGGAAGCTTCATGCCACCGATCGAGAAAAAGTTGTCTGTAACAGCAAAGTAGCCCCCCCATAGTGCTATGAATCCGTTCGTTCTTGGAGGCCAGCCTGGGTCCCCATGACAAAGGGATATTATACTTAATGATCGACCGATTCAGTTCCTTTTCGGTCATGGTCGATTGGTTGCTCGGCGACGCTTGAACGACCTGCCCATCTTTCCGGTCACTCGCCGTGACCACCTCATTTGGTCTTGCCTCCGACACCTCCATCGCTCTCGCCAGTATTGCAAGTGGCCCTACTATTTGCAAAGCACTTTCGGCGGCCCGTTCCTGGCGGGGCTCCCCCTGGGCCACATCAAACCCTCCGCTAAAACCCGCAGGCGGCTGTGATGAAGCTAGGCGAGCAGGCGACGAGTAAGAAGAGGAGGCGGCGGTTTCATTTCTAGGCCTAATCTCATCTCTAGGACTAGTTGACGACATGATTGCAAAAAGGAAATTTATAGGACGAAGGGAGGAAAATGGATGTACCTAGTTTAGTGATTGGAATTTGGTATTTGAACGGCGGTGGAAAGAAAATTTCGGTGACTGCAAACAAAGAGATGAAGAATAGAGAAAGCAAAAATCGGAGAGCCAAATACGCAGAAAGTGAAGGAGTGTATCGATTCCAAGCATTTATAGAGACCAGCTGAACGGGTGTTCCAACCAACGTTGGACGCGTGGTGAAATCCGAGCCGAGGTGGGACGCATGGCACAATTTGAGCTGTGGTGAATTAGGGTTGTCAGAGACCTGGAGTGACCCAACAGTTGACAGGACGCACATGACAGCTGCACAGCGGTTAAAAAGATGCTTCATCTCAAGTTCTGAAAATCCACCAGTGGATATGTGCCATAAGTACCGATTAAACTCTGTGCTTTGATTAGACGTCTACATTTGATCGATCATCCCTATCACAAGTTATCATACACTAAGCCTCTATATTAGACCGATCGACCACGAGCCACCGTGCACTAGGAGTCGAAGTCCGATCGATCTGGCTAATCCCGAGCTGTCATAAAGACGAGTCACATAATACTCACATACTCCTTCGACCCTTCTCTATGATCAGACTCGAGAAGTAGGGGCTTATGGTTGGGCCGGTCATGCTGAGCCCGGGCCCAGACGTAGAACCACATGTAGGCCGATCGGCCCATTCAAAAATAGTGACCTAAACTTAGCAGGAATTTCTTATATAAGGTATTATCTCACCATGAAACAGGTACGAGATTAGAACCCTGATATTCTCTGTTCTTAGCCACCAAAAGACTAACTTGAGTGTCGGAGGGGCCTGCCGGCAATCAACCCCCGGTGAGCCTTTCGTTGTTTTGCAGGTATTCTTTAGCTGAAGTCATTCAGAATCATGGATTCAAGCAACAACGTCCAGCTATTGGACCCCGAACCTTTCTGTAAGCTAGGATTATTAACCGAGGAACTATTGGCAATTAGCTATGTGTAAATAAGAGAAGAAATTATGAGATTGAAATGAAATGGAAAGAGATTGA
>JANZXV010000006.1:10752904-10771965 GCA_027576455.1 Erythroxylum roigii
TTAAATTTGCTATTTGAATTGATATTTGAAATTTGGAAAAAATAAAAAATTAAAATAACTTTAATCGTACTTCATTACTTCTAATTATACATAGCAATTATAAAATTAAGTTAATTATTCTAATTGAGAATTTATTTCTCAATTTATATTCTATGCTTTCTTTTAAACAAAGTTTACATATGTTTTATAACTTCAATTATTAAACAAATTTTCTTTTTAGATATAATATCCCACAATTAATTAACATTTTAAAATATTT
This sequence comes from Erythroxylum roigii, assembly GCA_027576455.1. Lineage (NCBI taxonomy): Eukaryota > Viridiplantae > Streptophyta > Magnoliopsida > Malpighiales > Erythroxylaceae > Erythroxylum > Erythroxylum roigii. The sequence continues at coordinate 10,753,164 of JANZXV010000006.1, forward strand.
ATTTGATTTTTAAAATAAAAACAAAAAATTTAAACTACCGTGCAAATAAATTAGTTGATAATTGAAGAAATAAACTCAAGATGGGCTTGGCAGCTCGCCCAACTTAAAACTTGATCCAGCTTGAGCTCATTCCAAAGCCCAAAATTAAAAAAAAACATAAACACGGCCCAAAGTCCAGCCAAATCAAGTTGAACTCATTGACTTCAAACTGAGTCGAGTCGAGTCAGTTTGGGCCTCAAGCTTAACTGCCACCCCTAACTTAAACTATTTGTTATTCACCTTTAAGTAATGTCATTGGCATTTGAAAAATGTTTATTGAAAATATAAAATATAGAGTTTTCTTTTTAAATCAATACCTTTCTATTTTGAAAGTTAGAAACATATTAAAATTAAAATTTTTTATGTTGTATAATTTGTAAAATACTTGAATACCTTGATTCTCTTTATTAATTATAAAGTTAACCATAAGTTCAGAAATTTTTGCTCTACCTTTTGACTCTTGATCCTTAAAATTTGCTTATGGTAATCTCCTTTGTTTTATTTATTGTACCTCTAGTTAATGCTCTCTTTTGGTTGTACACTGACCTTTTGTAATATCTCATTTTCATACTAAAGGTTAGAATCTTAGATTTCTGTAATTAAGAAAATAGCAATAAGAGATTAGAAAAATGCATTTCATGCTCATGCATAATGTTAACATACACACATGTGAATTTGATTATCGCACACATTACAATGAATTGTTCATGCACTCATTTGACATTTTTCGGGTATAAATGACTGTTTTAATGTGATTATAATGCGAATTATGAATTATGTGTCTTAAAAATTGACTTGGAGTGTATAAGTAAAGAATTATAATTTTTGGTGAAGTATGAGATTTTTTTGAAATTATGGGTATTTTTGGACTAGGAAAAATGTCAAATGGCAAGGTAATTGATAAATGGTAGTAGAAATAAATGTCAAATGGCAGTAGAAATCATTGTTAAGTGACATTAAGATTTAATGACAAGTGTCATTGAAAATTGAGAGAAATTTGGGTTGAAACTTGGAGATAAATAGACTAGCTTTTTAAAAGAGCCAATTGGAGACTACAATAAAATGACAAGTGGCAAGTGACAAGTGGCACAACACTTGCCACTCACCAGTCACGATATTTTCTTCTTTGAAAGACCAACATCCTTGTCTTTCACCCATTATTTTTGTCACTTATGCTCCCTTCTTCATTTTCTTCATGTTTTTGTCTTCGTCTACGACACTCTCTTCTCCTAATCATTAATGTTAAACCTAGCTTTCTTACCTTTCAGTTGCTAGTCTCACCTTGTTATCTTCACCGTCTTACCACTAGAAAACCTAACCTATCCCACCTCCATGTTGATAACCATGAGATGCATGGAAAGTTGGGGTTTTTTGGAAATTTTGAAGATTTTAAAGCTAAATCAAGTAAGTTATGCTTTAATCATCATGGGTAGTGTTAAATGAAACTAATATGATGAGTAATTTGGGATTGATGACTTGATCATGAAATTTATAAGTGTGAGTCGTGAGTGATGAAATGTATATGTAAATGTCTTGCTTTTGTATATATGATAATTAATGATTCATAAATTGCTGTAGAGATGATTTAATGTATATGTAAATGTCTTGCTTTTGTATATATGATAATTAATGATTCATAAATTGTTGTAGAGATGATTTAGAATTAGAATGAATCCAAAAGTGGTGTAGAAAGAAGTGCATAAAAATTGATTTGTGAATGGATATTTTCATGTTCTGTTTTTTATGTATAAAAACGTGGATCATTGGTTGTTCTAGAAATGGATTTGATTGAGTATTGAATTTAAAGAAAAGGCAAGTGTATTATCTTAAAAAGAGAAGAACTAGGATGGAAGTTTAGAGAAAAAGTGATAATGGTGTTTAAAGTGTGCTGAAATATGTTAGCTGTAACATTTCCATTGGATATGCATCGATATTTTAGCTATGAATTGATCTGTAGATATCCAAATGAGATGATTTTTAATGTGGATTAAAGTAGAGAAATATGGCTACATTTTTCATGAAGATATTGAATTCAAATTATGTCTTTAAGAGTTTCAAAATTTGCATGAAGTTGAGTACTGGGTGCAGTAAATTGATTGATGAATACATGTATTTGTGTTTTGTTTTGAGAGTATGAAAACCATAAGTACTGAGTTGTTATGCAGATGTTATGAGTTTTGAATTAAAGGTATAATGAAAGTGAAAGTTATGTTAACCAATATGTTGAGTTATGTTCTTGAAATGAGATGAACTAAGGTGATAATTAGAAGTGAAATGAAGGTAGAAATGAAGATGAATATGTGCAGAAAGTTGATGTTGAATGTATATATGTATATGTTTTGTTTTCAGTGTTCATGAATAATCATGGACTATAATTTGTTTATGGATGATATTGAGTTGAAATGGAGTTATAATAACGGGAAATGATGAGTAATTAAATTAGAAATGATAGACTAAGCATAAGGTGTTGAAAGTAGTAAGTAAAGAGTTAGAAATCTGGAAAATAAGGATGCAATTGGATATATGTTGGGGCAAGAGGCGTAACTTTTGCTATATCTCTGATTAAGGTCATTTAACTATGCTTTCGAAGAGGACTTTGAGTTCTACAACTTCTATAAAGACCCCAAGAAGAGATTTTGCTTTCTAAAGGATCAAATTTTCAATTTTCTGTAAGTGACCCATGAAGGTCCGCTCAGTAGACATTCACCGTCTATTTAGACTTAAATTAGGCGTAAATGGAGCTTGAATTGAACCTATAATGATGCTTGGATTAAGTGATTAAATGTGTGATATGTTTGAAGTGATAATGGAGGTTATAACTTAATGAACGAATGGATGATATCAAAATACTAAAGGCATGAGTATAATGGGAATGAAGATATTCATATGATTATAGTTATGATTCAAAAGAGTTGAGTAATACATGATTCAAAGGAGTTGAGTCATATGTAGTAAGTAAATGTGAATGAGAATTGGGTATTATGAGAGCATATAATGTTAGAAATGGAATGACGAAAAATAGAGTTATGATATTAGAATAACCAAGTGTTCTTGAGGTATAAGCCTAAGAATAAGCTAGACACATACAAAGCATAAGGATCGAATGGTGAACTTAGAATGATGATGTACAAATGAAGTGTAAACCTAAGTTCAATTAGACATATAAGAATTATAAAATGAGAATGAGCATAAGATGTGAATTTAGATAATGTACCCGAGATTGTCATTGAGCATGCATCATACACAACACATATACATATGTATACGATTGAGTATTCATAAGATTGTGCAATTAATAATGTGTTTCTTGCATAATGTTGATGTGCATGATAAAACGTTCGCAACTAGAAGTTTCTGGAATATAGAAGCTAATACTAATCTGGAGCGTACTGTGAGTCGACCTAAATGGTCTTACTTTAAATGATTGTTCTGTTTAAATTCTGTATTGAATGATTATGTGAATGTGATTGTACTGATTTCGGACATTGAATGTCTGAGGTGTTTGATGCATGAATAATATTGGAAGTGCTCATTGAATGTGAATTGGACTGACTATGTGTTTTCTCAACTTAAATGTTAAATGCCGGACTAAGGTCCAATGACATGTGAAAGTGAATGTGTAAAGTGAAATAAAGTGACTAATTGATCTTATGTGGTTGATGCATTTTATTACATGAATGCATGGCAATATAAAGGTTGTTATGATCAGAGTAGTCATCGAGAAAGAGCTTAAAGCTCAGAAAGTCAAAAAGAACTTAAAGATCAAAAAGTGATTAAGAGCCAAGGCTCACTAATATACAATGAGCCCCGTATCCCCAACGGATAAGGGACGGTTATTAATGAGTCCAGTATCTACAATGGATATGGGACAGTTACAGGCACTCAGTTATAACAATAATAAAAGAAAGTGAGTCTTATGAACATTGCATATACATTTAATATGTATGTTTGAGTGATTGAAATGTATTTTTGAATTGTGCTGAATGAGAAATGTGAAAATTGTGAACAAAAGAGTTTTATGATGCTACTTCTTGATAAATAAAATGATGTGAATTATGTGATTATATGAATTGACGTGTTATGTGATTGGGTGATCCATCGAAGATGGTCTACTCACCCCAAAATTGCAACATTATTTTTCAGGCTTAGAGAAGATCTCTAATTAGACAAATTGGAGTCTAGCCAATGCATTCGAGTAAGAGATAGAGGTCTGGATCAGTTCACGCCTGTATTTGTATTTCTATATTTTGTATCAAATTATGTATTCTACAATTATTGTACCCCTGTTATTTGAATAATTCCACTTTGTAAGGACTTTCCAAATTGGAAATGTTTGTAAATGAGATTGATCAATGAGTGTAGTAACACTCATGAATGAAAATGTTTATGAATAAAGTGGGCTCGATTTATTTATTGATTTTTTGTGTATACGTGCATTGTTTTAAAAAAAAATTCTAAAGAGTTTGATTGACTGACTGTTTTAGCATGCCACCCTTGTAATGTATGTTCTCAAATACCATCGGTATGTTCGGGGATATGCCCTATGAGAGTTGGGGTGCTACACCTTTTTTTTCTAACTTTTATTTGTTTTAACTAAATTACTTGTTAGAAGTTGAGTATCTTTCCAATCCTAATTTTGTTCTAGTTTTCATCGACTTCTTTAGGTAGGACCCTTTCTACTTATAGTTCCTTACTATTAAATGAACCTTTTTTTAAATTTTGACCAATTATCTTTTTTTCCTTTTTCACTAATTCCCAAGGCTAACTTTTATTTAATCATGATCTTATAATCTCTCCTTCATTTTTTCCTCGTTTTACCTCTAATGCATCCTCCACCTTTTTGAATTTCAAGATCACTAATCCTTCTCCATTTGCATGTATTAAAACCTCATACGCTAGCTCCTTCCACCAAGCTCTTTTTATTCCTAGTTCGAGCTCCTTCACCCTCTCATCTTTTTTGTTAGAGCCTAGAAGTCTCCCTCTTTGGCTATTGTAATGACTGATCTTTTGATTGCCAAGCCCACCTAATATCAAGTAGTAAGAGACCCTTTTACTAATTAATAAGCTTTAATATATCTCTCCTACAAAATCAGATGGTGTTAATATGTTTTCTCCTCCAATTGATGTCTTAAAAGTCGATGCTGGTTTAGCTTCTTTAGATGGTGTTTTGTAGATAAAAAGACTTGCTATCTGATTAGGAATATTTGAGCACACAACCAATGGAAGAAAATGGAATTATTGGAAGTTATAATAAAAAAGGAAGATCTTTTCATCTTTAAATTTGAATAGAAAGCATGTATCTAAAGACTTCTTAAAGCTAGTCTTTAGCATATCAAAAATACATTTATTTTCTTAAGAAGTGAAGACATGTTCTTTATATAAAGAAGCTAAGGATGAAGCATATTCTACTAGATCAATATTTGTAATGTACCTCTAGAATATTAATCAATGATCAATCTAAGCTACATAAAAATCTTCATAGGTAACTTATATACATAGATAAAACAACATCATTAATTAATAGAATTCTATATGTTAGTGTGTTTGCGTATGTGTATGGAGATTGTGATGTACTAAAACCTACCTTATATGGTCCTAATTATTAGGTTAAATGAAGTTGACAATATGTTTGTTGTGGCTATCACTCACTAATAGTGGCCATCTTTGAACTAGGGGAAGAGATAGAGACATATAGTTAACTCTTTCAAGAAGAGAGGTTATTATAGAGATAAAGACATATAGTTAACTCTTTCAAGAAGAGAGGTTATTATAAGTTAATCACACTAAAGGAACCTAATGAAAATGAAATACTAGTCAATTATATAATGAGCCATAATTGTAAGGATAAATCCCAAAATCATTGTAAGAATGCAAACATTAAAATTATTAACATTCATAACAATAAGGAATCTATTGATATTTCAACATGTATATAGGAAGACACAATGTCATAAAAAAATGTAGGCCCTCAAAAGTTGCTTAGGTGACCAATGCTCTCAACAAACTAGTTAATAGATCTGAGTGCTAAGGAAGTAACTTATGACAAAAAAGAGTTTAATAATATTGAACAACGTTGCTAGAAAGAATAACAATTCATTACATGTAAGGCTCTAAATGAGGCAAAATCCCTCCTAATTTTGAGAAAAAGGGCATTAATTTCCTAATGCACTTAAGAGATGCTAATTAGTAACAACAAAGGAAGATCTAGTCGAAAAACCAAAAAGAAGGTCTCAATTAACTCCCATGTTAGCCACTAATATTAATTCTAGCATAGAATGTCCAATGGCCTAATAACCTAAAAAATAACAAGTACTATATAATTATCTTCTACTAATAAAGCCTATGTTAAAAGGTCTCTTAGAGACTAAACTGAGAGGACACCAACACGAAGTTATGGTTTCTGACTAAGAATTGGACTATTATCACAAATAATGAACTTCATTTCAATGACACAATTATCGTATGTTTTTGAACTTGATAAAATTGAGGTTAAACGTTTAAGATCATTTTACCAATCAATCCATCTAACTATTAAGCTTTTACCTAACTTAAATTTGGTATACATTAACTTGTCATTGAAGAGAATTTTACTTTAGAATGATCTAAGATTCTATGGTAATATAAATGTACCCTAAATAGTCGTCAGTGATTTCAATAACACTATACTTTCCTTAAAAATCTAAAGGCAACTTAAATTTGAGAAATTTTAGTAATATTTTTAGATCTTACAAAAGTTAGATTAAGGTGAAAAATTTAAGGTTTAAAGGAAAATTTTCAATTGGAACAACACAAATATTAGGAGATGCTTCATAAGGACAAAATTAGATAGTGAATTTTAAAACCACCTGTGGATCTCAAATTTCCATTAGTAAACAATTTTTAGTAACAACCTTATATGAGACAATACTAATATTAAAATATATTATTTGATATAGAATACTTATAAGAAATTCCCTTTTAGATTTAACTACCTAACCATGAAAATGAAAGCAAACCTTGCAAGCAATATCAAATGCCAGATAAGAAATAAGGAAACAACATCATTGTTCTTTGATGGCTGGAGTAATTTGGGACCTATTCACCAATCTCAATCTATCCCATATATAAACTCCCCTTCTTATTATGGCTATTAGTCTAAAAATGACTAGCTATTATGGACATATTAAACTTTCTTAATGTATCAGGTACTTGCATTCTATTTAAATAAACTTTAGAATCCATTATGCATTTTTTTAATGTAATTTCATGCAGAAATATGGAAAGTTACAAGATTTATGCTTTATAAACAAAGTAAGCTTTAAATATAAAGAAATCATGAAATTACTATAGAATGATAAGGGATATCTAAGGATGACTAGTCTATTTACTTAATCTGCATAGCATCATGCGTGTAAAAGATATAGAGGGAAAGATATTTAGAGTGCTTTAAGGGTGTTAAATGTCCTCATTAACTAGTTCTAAAAGATTGTATCCAATGGATGGATAGGTGTATATTATAGTACATTTTCTAGAGGTTTAAGTGTGTTTTTAAGTGTTTTCTTAGATGATAATCATATGGTTAAGACTAAGAAATTTGTTATTGTTAATGTTTTCATGTGCCTTAATTGTTTGATTATTTTAGAGCAAGGATTTGACCTTAATTTTATGTGTAAAGTGCTGTTTGGTGTGTTTGTTAGTAAGTGGAAATAGGAAAAATTGAAGAAAAGATGAAGAAGAACTTGAAGAATAGGAAGATGCATAATGGTGCACAATGTTTCTAGTATGCAAAACTTTTGTATTCTTGATGTTTTAGGGCTATTTCTCGAACCAAAATAAGCAGGAAAATCCTAGAAAGAACCATAAAAGCCTCAAGAAGTATTTAAGGAAACTAAAAACACCAAATGAGGTTGCACATCAGCAACAAGAGGATCAAAGTGGAAACATCAAGATCAACGCCATTTTTCCAAAATTTCTAAATAAAGACGTAAAGTTGTTTTCTTTTTTCTCTTCTTATATTTTCATTATCTTAGATGTTAATTTGGATTATTGTGATGTTGAACATGATTTTTAATTTCTAAATCCATATTATGGATTATTCTTGAATTGTTTTGTTAAATTTTATTCTTGTTGAATTCAATACATATTAATGTTTTGTGATATTTGTTATACTTGTACTTGATAATAAATCCAGAGATTGAATCAAGTTATTTGTGTTAAGGTACACAATGTGTTGGAACCCGATCCTCGGATCCGGATCCCAACCAGAGAAGCGAAACGAAAAATGAAAAAAGAAGGACAAAAGCAAACGGAAACTATAGCGACGACAACTGAGAATCGAATTCGAAAGAACGGAAACATATCGAATACAAAGACATGGAAAGAACGGATTTCTTATCGAATTTGAAGCGGAACGAAACGAAAGCAAATCGAAATAAACGTTTCGAAACGAACGGAAACAAAAGCCGACATCCGCAGTGAACAAATCTATGAAGAGCGGTGCGTTGGAAACCTTAGGCTAAATGATCCGAAAATTCGGTATAATTTTTTTTCTTTCTTCTTTTCTTTCTTATACCATTCATTCAAACTCAAATCTTATTCCAAATCATACAAAAACCATACAATTTTTTTTCCTATTCGGAAATTTCATCATCAAACAAATCTTAATATCCTTTGCCATAAGTCCTCCAATCCCAAAATCACTAAGATTGGTCTTAAACATGCTTATCTTAATCACGTGTTTAAAACTTTCATTCTTATACTATCTTTGCCATAAACCGATTTTATCGAAAAATCGGGCAGCACAACGGCTGTATTTTGAACAGCCCAAAAATTTGAAAATAAAAAACACACTTCTAAATTCACATCCACCCATACAATCATCATCGGACCTCCTGTCCGAAATTTCAGTAGAAACAAACACAAACCTATAACTAAACACTTCAATAATTCTCACAATCATACTCATAAATCAAACCGAGCACAATCAAATCATATTCATTCATATTCATTTCAATATAATATACAACTCCATAATTTACTTACATAATTCAATTCCATAATCACACACAACTCAAAACCATACTCACTTTCAGCATTTAATTACATTCCGAAAACAATACACTACAAAATGTTTCGTGGCTTTCCAAGCCATACACAAAGCCTATACTGAAATCAAACTTTACACACAATACAAAACTTGCAAAAATCGGACTGAGGTCGTGATCGTCTTCCATCCAATCTCCTGCTCGAAAACCTGGAGATGGGGATGAAAGCGGGGGTGAGCTGCAATAGCTCGTGGATAGCATATTTATAAATTGAAAAATAAGCAAAATCATTTCTCAAAACAATTCCCATTGAGCAAGTTTTTAGAAACACATATTTCGCTAGTAAAACTTTCCACATTTTGAAATCATTCACACTTACTTCAACAATTTTTCAATTTTCAAACTCGCTTCCTTATTTCTTCAAGAATTCTCAAACCTTTCAAAAATTCAGAAATATAAGCAAAAACATGATTGCAAGCACATATCAATGCATCACAACATAAACAAAACAAAACACATAACACATCAAACGGTTTGGGTCAGTCCTAACAGAACGAACTGCACATTTCCGCATAGCGGTTCTGTGCAGTCGTGAACGGAGGGGAGTTCGAAATCGGAACTCCTATGTCACTAGCGGGCAGCCGGGAGAAAGCTATCAGAGGGAGACCAGTGCACTGACTCTTACGAGGGGACCTAACCAAACCCACATAAGACACATACTTGAAAAACATCGAATTGCCCGAAGGCACTTTGCGAAATTCAGTTTTCCTATCATATCATCATATCGTGTCAATACTTGACACTTTCACATATTCACATATCACATCAATTCATATCACAAATCACATTCAAACTCAATTTATAAATTAAATCACATATCAACCAAATTCATAACAATGAATGCAATAATTTCTTGAAATCATAAATCAACTTAGTAAATTTCACAAGGCACAATTTTCAAATTATCCAAATAATTCGAAATCCGTAAATTTTATAATCCTTGCTTTTTCTGAAAATCATTCCAAAACGAAGAATTTAACCTTTTGAAAAATCATATTTATCAAACATTTATATAGACATTAATTATCAAAATTTTGCTTCTTGAATTTCTAAAATACACATGTTTAGCTTAAAATTCAATAAATAAATATACTACCCACCTCGGATCAATGATAGAAGCTTGTCTCAATCTTCAATTTGACCATTTCTTCTTTTCTTCTTCCAATTGAAATTCTCCTAAACCACAAATACCCAAATTCAACATCATAAAAATTAAATTTCTCAAAATTAACTTATGAATTCACCAATTGATCATATTTCCAAGCTATCTAAATCAACAATTTCAAAAATCCCTAAATCACAAAATTAGGCATAACCTCAATTCACAATTATCCAAAATTAAACCTCACTTTAGGCATAATCACCACAATTAACTTCATAATTCACAAACCCATCATATTCTTAAGCTATTTAAACCAACATTTCACTAAAATTTCAAAACTCAAAAACATCTCTTACCTTAAGCCTTGACAAATTCGGATTTTTCTTGGCTCATAATGAAGCTCTTAAGCTCCTTCACGTTTTTCTCTCTTGACTCATCCCGAAAATCTCTATTGAAATCCATAAAAATCGAAACCTAACTCTTTTTGTCTTCTTTCCTCTTCTCTCATCCGAGACTCTCATTCTTCTCTCTTCCTCTATTCTTTTCTTTTTTTCATTTTCTGTCGAAAATCACTGCTTCTCTTCTCTTTAAACGACAGCCACCTCATCACCTTTCATTAATGACATTAAAAAGACCAAAATGCCCTTCATTTGACCTTTAAAAACTGACATTTTGTGTCCAAAAATTGATCAGCTAGATGACATAATTTGATAAAACATTATTCTCGAAAAATGTTCCTCTATGTCTCATCTTTAAAATGACACCAAGAACGCTCAAATCGGATTAGAAATGAAGGAGTTATGTTCAAAATACTTTCGGACCTTTACAAAACCCGGAACTGAACATTAATTCAAACTTCACTCCAAAAATTGACAACCTTAGGGACTAAGTTGGAATTCAATTCCTCATATCATTTGTAGCCCCATGTCTCAATTTTATTTTGCCTTAAGAATCAACTTAATCAGAGCTCCACAGCTCCCGAATTTCTCAAAATACTGAACCATGTTCAGAAAATTTCCCAACTCACTTTGATTAAGTCAATCAACCTCAATTTAATTTCAAAAATTCATAATTTTCCAAGAAAATGAAATTAAGTGTCTTAGGAATCCAACGCTTTGAAAATCGAGTCAATCGGATGTCGGACGGAGGAGATATAAGCAAAAGAGTGAAGGAAAAATAAAAAATAACAAAATACCTCGCAATGTAGCAGACGGCTCGCGGTCGCGAGCCGAAGAACCAAAAGGCCACCTCGCGATCGCAAGCCAAAGAACCAAAAGGTTCGCGATCGCGAGCTGAAGAACCAAAAGGTAGTCGGTGCGAGACGGCTTTATCGCGAGCCTCAGAGAAATGGCAGAGCCGTCTCGCACTCGCGAAGGCTCGTGAGTGCGACCGAAAAGCCCATCTCACGATCGCGAACGGCTCACGATCGCGAAATGGCTCGAACTTCATTTTTCTTTTTCTTTTTTTTACACCAAACTTCAAAAATTCATAACTCTCGATCCCGAACTCCAAATTGACAAATTTGGTATCTTTGGAAAGCTTAAAGGAAGCTCTACAACTTCCACGAAGAACTCAAAAGCCAGATCAGTCTCTAAAATGATCAAATTTTCAATCAAAGATCCTATCCCATTTAATGTCTCCCTAACTAATTATGTAACTTCCAAAAATCATATCTTCCCATTCCAAAGTCCAAAAATTCCATACTTTACATCAATGTAAAGATCGAAACATCATTTAAAACTTTCTTGAAGAACTTAATTACAAATTTAACCTCTAACTCGGTCAATTTTCAAATCAAAATTTCTGCCAGATAAATAGTCAATCTACACAACAACCAACTTCACAATGTCATATCGTCCAATTCTCACATTCAAAAATTACATATTATACATCATTTTAAAGCTATTCAAATTTTCCACACCTTTCATGAAGATCATTTTCTCTAATTCCAACCGCATCTATAAGACGATTGACCTCAAAACACAATACACACAAATCGATACTTCAAAGCATTCTCCAATAAAGCAAAAATACCCTTAACTTCGAAGGATCATAACTTTCACTTCCTATATCGAAAAATATCAAACTTTATAGCGACGGAAAGCTCTCAACAACCATTACAAGTTTCATGAAGATCATATTCTCAAATTCCGCCTAACTCAAAAAGTCAACTCTCAATGACCAAAAAGTCAACTTTTCTCAATTCTCCAATTTTTCACACTTTGTCTCTTTATTTCTTGATTTTCAACTTCCATTTCAATCATTTAATCATCTTTTTCCTCTTAAACTTTTATAATTCAGTCAAATCTACTCAAATCTTAAAGTCATCAAAACTAATTAATTCCTTCCTCATTAATTCTCTTAAGGCACAAAAATAATCTATAACACAATTTATATGCAAACAGACTCATTTTCATTTATCTTAATTTTTTCTAATTTCCACCAGAAGTTAGGAGTCCAACACAATGCGAGTTGGTAACTTAATAGACCTATAAATATTATATTAATAAATAATTGAACAGAGATCTTAATTGTCAGTTAATTATCCTTATATTGCTTCAAAACTAATTGAGTAGTTAGGAGTAGTTTTGTGAATTAAGTGGTTGCAATTCTATTATTATCTATTTTAATTTGCATTACTTGATTAGATCTTAAGAAAGGGTAATCAAAACCTTAGGATATTTAGGATCAAGCATAATTTGATCTACAAGAAAAAGGGAAGACAAATTAAGGATAGAGTAACCGTTGAGTCTCTTTTATTGATCAACTTCATCCTTATTTCTAGCTTCAATTAATTAATTGTTTAGTTTTACTAGTTTGTTTCAATTTTAGTTAATTTATTTTAATTCAATTCATTCAATCTTTTATTACCTTAGACAAATTGTATTCAAATTATTAGGTGACTAATCAATCTTTTTGGGAATAATATCTTTTGTACTGCGAGTTACGATTTGTATACTTATAGTATAAATTTTTTTATATAAGACTATCAACAAGTTTTTGACGTCATTGTCGAGGATTGAATTAGCATCTTAGTTGATTTGAATTCCTTTGATTTAAGGATTTGGTACTTTTCCCCCTATGATTGCAAGTATATGAACACAAGGATCAATTGGAGTTCAAGCAAATTAAAAGATATATCAGCTTTTTACATCACAAAGTAAGAAAGAGATATTCAAAAAGCTAAACGCCAACAAGTAATAGAAAGAACAATGGAAAAGGAAAGAAATCATGGAGAGTAGCAAAGGACTCTTATAGATTTCATGAGACCAAGGAGTAATGCTAATCAGCAAGGAATTATAATACCTCTAGTGTAAAAGAATATATTTGAAATTAAACCAGCAATGCTGAATATACGGAAAACCAATGTTCAATTTCATGGTTTAGCTAATGAGGATCCCAATGCTCATCTGACTAATTTCTTAGAGATTTATAATACGTTTTGGTATAATGGGTTATCAGAAGATGCAACCAAGATGAGATTCTTCCCCTTTACACTTAAGGATTGAACCAAGGCATGGTTGAATTCACTCACCCAACAAATGTCATAATATAGGATTATAAGCCATTTTAGCTAATTATTTACCTTTAACAAAGGCTACAAGGCTCATAAAGGAAATTACAAATTTTTAACAGAACAAAATGGAATCTTTATATTTAAGGAGTTGCAAAGGAGTTGTCCACATCAATTTGTCAAAAGAGTTCCTCTTACAAGCGTTTTACAATAGAGTCAATCCACCCACACAAGGTTCTATTGATGCAGTAGCTATTGGTTCATTAATGAGGAAAATAGTTTAGGAGACACTTGATTTGTCAAAAGACATGGAAAACAATAGTTGTATTTAGGCATCGAAAAGAAGTAGAAAGCAATCAAACTTTGGAGATCAAAAGGAAGTGCTAGTTGTAGACGCAATGACAACATTGTAGGCTGAGGTTACAAACCTAACCAAACAATTGAATAGCCTGAAAGCCACCTTTTCTACCTCACTCAAGGCAATTCAGCGCGGATGTGAGCTATGTGGACCAAAGAATCATATCACAATTGATTGCTTCCTAGTTGAAAAAAACAATATAGAGTAACTCAACTTTATAGGAGCACAATATGGTCATAGAGGTAATAATCCTTACTCGAACACTTATAATCGTGGGTGGAAGAACCATAAAAATTTCTTTTGGTCTAACAATGCAAGACCTCAAATGAGAGCTCAAGGCCGACCAAATTCTTAGCAAAACAAGCTCGGTTCATTGGAATCAAAGATGGACAAGTTAATAGATGTGTTAAATTCTAAGTTCATGAGTCAATATGAGACCCAGAAAAGAATCATACATCTTCCATTCATAATCTGGAGATTTAAGTGGGCTAATTAGTCAATGCATTGTCTACACAAAGTATGGGGAGTCTCATAAGCAACACAGAAGCAAATACAAAGGAGAAACTGAAGGCCATTACATTACGAAGTGGGAAAGAGCTGGAAGAATTAGTGGAAAACAAGCTAAACCCTACCATGTAGAAGAACAAGAAAAAAAAGGAAAGGATAAACAGAAGAAAGAGGATCCTCCCTACATTCCTCCTCCCCTATACGCACTGAAGATGCCATTCCAACAAAGGCTGTAAAAGAACAAATTAGATTCACAATTTGCAAAGTTTAATAGAAAAGTTAAAGTCATTACAAATCAACTTGTATTTTTGTGAAGGCTTTGGAACACATGCCCAAGTACGCAAAATTCCTTAAGGATATATTATAAAACAAGTGAACTTGGGAGGAAAACCAAATAGTTTCTCTGACTGAAAACTGTAGTTCTATAATCACTAATCATATGCCTTTAAAATTTAAGGTCCTAGGGATTTTTACTATACCTTATGTTGTTGGTGATCTAGAGTTTGCTAAATGCTTATGTAATTTAGGTGGAAGTATCAATCTTATGCCTTTGTCTATTTTAAGGAAATTGGGGCTAGGTGATGTGAAGCCAACTTCTATGCTTATTTAATTACCAGATCAATCAATAAAGAAATCATTTGGTATGGTGGAGGACGTCATCATTAAAGTAGAAAATTCATTATTCTAGTGTACTTTGTGATGTTAGACTTTGAAAAGGATATGAATTACCAACTTATTCTTGGCATGCCATTTATGAACACAGGGAGAGCTTTGATTGATGTCCACAAAGAGAAACTTATCCTTCATATTGTCGACAATCAAGTTGAGTTTAATATTAACAAAGTATTGAAGAATTCGAATGAAAGCAACTCTTGTATAAAGATAGACATAGTGGATGAGTTCATCAAAGAGTAAGAGAAGAGCTACAATGAAGAATTGAGTTTTGTGGAAATTAAAATTGAGCGAGAAGGAGAAAAGGAAGAGTTGGGTGTTCAAACAAATAAAGAGATTTTAGTAAGAATGGAAGCACTTGTGTCACCCTCCATTGATAAACCATTAACTCTTAAGTTAAAGCCCTTACTTACATATCTTAAGTATACCTTTCTAGGCGAGGGCCAAACATTACCCATTATCATTTCAAGCTGGATGGGGACTAGAGAGCAAGCTGGTAGAGACAATTAGGAAGAGGATAAATTCCATGGGTTGGTAAATATGTGATGTAAAGGGAATAAGTCCTAATATAGAGATGCATAGGATTAATCTTAAGGAAGGAATTAAAGTGGTAAGGGAACGATAGTGAAGGTTAAACCCTCATATAAAAAAAAGTGTTCAAGAAGGAGTAGTGAAGCTGTTAGATGTGTATATCATCTACCTAATTTTGGATAGTGAATGGCTCAGCCAGTATAATGTACACCTAAGAAAGGTGATATGATAGTGATGGAGAGTGAAAGTGGTAAGATTATCTTTATTAGAACTGTCACAAGTTGGAGAGTGTGTATTGATTATAGGAAGCTCAACAAGGAGACTAAAAAGTGTCGCTTTCCTCTTCCATTTGTGGATCAAATGCATTATATTGTTTCATTGACGGTTACTCAGGTTATAATCAAAATTTTATGTATCCAAAAGATTAAGAGAAGACCACTTGCACATGTCCTTATGGAACATTTGCCTATAGATGAATGCCTTTTGGGTATGTATCGCTCTAATAACGTTTCAAAGGTGTATGATTATTTTTACATATATGATTAATTACATAATGAAAATCTTTATGGATGATTTTTTGGTCTAAGGAAACTCTTTTGATCATTGCTTAACAAATTTTAATAGAGTTTTTCAAAGATGTGAAGAGTCACATTTGGTTCTAAACTAGGAGAAATGCCACTTTATGATGCACGAGGGAGTAGTGTTGGGACATAAGATATCGTGCCAAGGTATAGAAGTGGATAGAGCTAAACGAAGGTCATTGAGAAGCTTCCACCATTGATTAATGTCAAAGGCATTCAGGCATTTTTAGGACATGCATGAATTTATCACCGATTCGTTAAAAACTTCTCTCTAATTGCTATACCTCTAACTAATCTTTTAGTTAAAGATGTTCTTTTTATATTTGATGATAATTGTTTTTCTTTTAACAAATCAAAGGAGGCATTTACTTTATCACCAATATTGAATTTACTTGATTGGTCATTGCCATTTAAAGTTATGTGAGATGCTAGCGACCAGGCTGTGAGTTGTGTGTTAGGCCAACAAAAGAACAAAAGGCTACATGCTATTTATTATGCAAGCAAGACATCAATGGGGGCCCATCTAAATTACATTACTACAAAAAAAGAGTTGCTAGCAATGGTGTTCACATGTGACAAGTTTCGATCTTCCCTCTTGGGATCTAAAGTGATCATTTTTATTGATTATGTAGCTTTGAGGTATCTTTTTGCTAAGAAAGATGAAAAACTTAGACTTATCCAATGGTTGCTTCTTCTATAAGAATTCAACATTGAGATTAGAGACAAGAAGGGAACGAAAAACGTAGTAGCTAATCACTTATCACATCTTGAAGGAGGGGAATTATAAGAGAGTGATGAAATCAATGAATGATTCCCCAATGAAACCTTGATGTTGCTAGATCGCCTTACGGTACCAAGGTATACTGATATAACAAATTACTTTGCATTTGGTATCCTTCCCCTTAATTTGTCTTATAAATAATAGAAAAGGTTCTTGTATGAGTGCCTTCATTACTTGTTGGATGAGTTAATCCTTTATACAATTTGCGTTGACGAGTTAATTAGAAAATGTGTTTCGGAAGAAGAGATGTTAGACATACTAACTCATTGTCATAATTCTATGTATACAGGGAATTATAGAGTGAACAAGATGGCAGCAAGAGTATTAGAATGTGGGTCATATTGGCTAAACTTGTTCAAGGATGCTCATAAATTTGTAGCAACACGTGATAGATGCCAAAGAGTAGGAAATATCTCTAAGAGAGATGAGATGCCATTGTTTAACATTTTAAAGGTTGAGGTTTTTTATGTGTGGGTACTAGACTTCATGTGATCATTCCCATCCTCCATGGGGGATATTTATATTTTAGTCGAAGTGGATTATGTATCACGATGAACTGAAGCAATGGATTTCAACTAATGATGGTAAGATGGTGCAAAAATTCATCAAGAGCTTATTTAATATATTTAGAGTGCCACAAGCTATAATTAGTAATGAAGGAGCACATTTTTGTAATAAATCAATAGATTCTCTTCTTAAGAGTTATGGAATCTACTATCATGTGGCCATCTTGTACCATCCACAAATAGGTGTTTAAGTGGAGGTTGTTAACCATGATCTTTAAGGAATATTACAGAAGAAGGTCAACCGTTCAAGGAAAGTTTGGGCATTGAATATTGATAGAGCATAGGCTTATCGAAATGCCTTCAAGAATCTAATTGGTACAAAAACTTTCATCTTATTTATGGAAAGGCTTGTCAATTGCCCATGGAGTTAGAGCATAGGGCATATTTAGAGACAAAGGCCTTGAATTTTGATTGGAAGAAAGCTAGTGGAAAGAGACTCCTATAATTAAACAAGCTAGAAGAACTTCAATTGAATCTTATGAGAATGCCAAGTTATATAAGGGAACATTTAAGAAATTGCATGACTCTTACATTAAGAAAAATGAGTTTAAGGTAGGAGATGTGGTGTTATTATTTAACTCACGATTGAAGTTGTTTCTAGGAAAGCTCAAGACGTATTAGAGTGGACCTTTTAACGCAATCATGTATTCACAAATGGAGCTTTGGAGTTGGAGAACAATAAAAAGGAAACCTTTAAAGTGAATGGACATAGATGTAAACCATATCTTGGAGGAGTCTTTTTTATAAGAATGCGAAGTAATTTCTTTCCTTCACTTCATTTAACATATTTGAATGAGGTACGGTCAAGCTAATGACGGTAAATTATTAGCATATTATATTAGTTTTTTGTTAAAAAATTCACGTAAGTTTATTATTTTCTTATTTTTGGAGTGATTTTGATTGATGAATCTCATAATTGGAAATGTTGGATCCCGAACTTTTCGTGAAAGATTAGAACTATTGAATGAGAAATTTTAGTGGTTAGTCACGATAAGAACAAATGAATGAAGAATTTTTGAAACAAGAAATGATAGACAAGAGTAAAGTAGGGAATGAGAAATGTGGATA
>JANZXV010000006.1:10787651-10807127 GCA_027576455.1 Erythroxylum roigii
ATCCCTAAAATATCATTGAAGTGATTGAAAAGCTCTCTCTTTAAGATTCTATTGTTCACAGCGTAAGACTCCATTAGAATCGGCCATACATCCTATTTTATTATATGGTTCCTTCTTGTCTATAAGACATTGAAAAAATATGCAGAGTTACTATTCCCCTCTTAGAGCTATTGAACTTTAGATTTTTTTTTCCTTGAGAAAGGAGTTATGAGCTTCCAAATTAAGTAGATAGTTATTGAGAGCATACTTCTCTTTCAATCTAGTAGTATAGTTATCAAGATTAGCATAAATTAAGTTCCTCTTATGCAGAGAATAAGTCTCTTATAGCTTTAGAAACAACATATTGTTTATCTTTGTTGGAATAGTTTTTATGTAGCAGTTTAAGCTCCTTTGGAATTAGTTACAACTTTCTCATCACATTGTTACAACTTTGTTAGAAACAATATAAGGGGAATGGTGCTAATGAAATCCGGTTTTGAGCCATATTTAATCTTCAAATTTATGAATTAATAAAAAGTATGGAATTGAAGTACTTTGATTCTCTTATGATCATGTCATCGATGTTCTACCATTGTAATAATCTAAATGATTTGACCAAGTGATCCATTTTTTTTCCAAAAAATCAAAATAGTATATATTACTGCAAAGAAAAAAGAAAACATTTCCAACGAATATTAAAAAACAAAAGTACTCAATAAATTGTTAAAACAAAAGACAAAAGAAAAAGTATCAAGGTCGATACCTTCAAAATTTTAAAGGATGGTGTGTGAGGGAGACCAATATAAATATTACTTTTAACGTCATTAAATTCAAGTTATTTATGAAAAACATTACAATAGTGCAATAATTCATGATTAAAAAAATATGAATAACATATAAACTTTATCTTATGAGAAAAGATATTTCTATATAGTTTATAAATAATATTTCTACCTAAATGAAATTATCATAAATTGTGATTAATAGAGTATCAATCCTTGACTTTGGATATAGAGCAGCCTTAAATCTTTGGGTCAACTGTCCCATTCTGTGAGGTGCCTACAAACCAGCAAAAGGATTAGTCACTGAATCCGCCGGTAGATACCCTGATCTAAGACCAAATAAAAAATAAAAATTAATAATATTAAGATCTTAGCAGATTTTATTAAATTAAAAAAAATAAAATTAACTTTATAAACTTGTAAAGTTTACTGAATAAACCAGAGTACAAAAGAACATTGACTTGATATTATACATGTACAAACGGGCGGATCTGTGGGCGCGCGCGCGTTTTAATATTTTAATGATTCATATTTCAAACAAACCTGGCAAGCAGATCTGCTGATTCATAAAGCCCAGTTTTAAACCAGAGAGAGTTTAAGCAACTGAAGGGCATTTACCATTTCATCGACGAAAGAGAAGAAAAAGAAAACGCTATGCTCTATGTTTTACCCTTTTTTTTCTCAGATTAGTACAAAGGCTGGGCGAGGAGCCCCAAGAACCATATTTATCCACAGGGCTACAAGAGATTTCCTCCCTCAGAACGCTGCATGAGCAGCTTACACTCAAAAACTGCTAAAGCATAACTCCTGTCAATACAACCTTCACGGGGACGGTTTCCAATCAAACTGTAGATTGCTATATCCATTAACAGCTCCTAAACCACCAAGCAGCTGGTTCCCCATATCCTGTTGTTGGTGATTCATACTTTGATCCCGAATCATTGATGCCATAGCGACACGTCCATTCATAACTGAGTTATTACCCATTGCAGCAGCTCTAATGCCATTAGCAATTGCAGACTGCCCTATTCCACCTCCCATTGTGCCAAATCCAGCACCCCCCATTGCAGTATTGACAGTTCCATTCCCCCCGTTGAAAACCGCATTATTTGTTGGTACAATGCCATTGACATTTTTTACATCATTCCCTAGAGAACCAACTCCTGTCATACCTCCCTTTCCATTAAGTTGGTTGGACATTATCATTTCATGTATGGTTTTCTGAACAGAGTTCTGAGAATCGCCATGGTCTACCTCACCAGAAAGACCTGTTTGTTGCAGGGGAATATTCGCAGGCGAATTTGTTGAATTTATATGCTTGGCAGTTGTTAGGGTAGTATGAGATGCTTGAGGGGGATTGTTAGTAGAGGAAGGAGTTGGAGATTGGAATGGAGAAGGATTAGATTGTGCCTGTGGTATGGTGCTCGAGGAAACTGGGGATGAAATCTGAACAGAATTTCCACCATATGGGCTGGTTGCATTATTAATGGAAGTTTGTTGCCTAGAGTTCATAGAATTCTGGTGGAGAAGCCCAACAATAGTGCTGGCAGAGGTTGATGCAGTTGCAGAATTAAGGGAGTTAGTTGCACTAGGAACACCATTGGTACTAGCAATCTGCATTGCTGGATCATTAGTCGACTTCTGGGGAATTAATTGTTGTTGTTGCTGCTGCTGCTGCTCTTCAGATTGTTGTGGTCGACTCTGGATTCCAGAGGAACTAGTTGTCCTCCTTGGGAACTTGGCCAAACTTTCTGAAAATCACCACAAAATACATGGAATCAAGTACTATGTTGGTTTAAGATAAGACATAAATCTATTCTTAAAGCCAGCTTTTTATTTCCATCTTTAACCAAATCCAGAGCAAAATCATGTTAACATCAGAATTAAGAACATCCTTATTGAGTCATATGCTTCAATAAGATGGAAAAAAAGGACCAGAAGCAACTAAGGATGGAAGTGTTGCACATCCAAAATTCAGCAAAAGAATTGTATCAATTTACGGGAAAATAAGTCAATGATTTAAGTATTTAGCTAGTTATGATAAGCCAACACAAGCGCACAGTTTATGCTATTGAACTAACATGGTAAAATTAGGATAGAAGATATTAAAATTTATAAATACCATTCACTCGGTAACTTAAGCTGGTCACAACAGTGAACAACTTGAAAACAAAAGAACAATGATGGCAAGCAAAACTACCACCATAACTTACCCATAGGTCCAGTCCCAGTTTCTCGGCTATAATCAATCAAATCCTTCATACTGTTAACGACTTCAGATATCTGCAACCATGTTTACACTATAAGACACCATTAAAAATTAAGTAACTCAATCAAAGAACACACTAAAACACTACTTGATGCTTAGATTTTAAATTCTCTTAAACCTACCATTACCAAAATTTTGAAACAAAAGTGCAAAACAGATTTTTAGAAGTATATATAGATGTTAAGCAAACTCATATAAATCATAAATGATTACTCCCATGACTATTGTCAAAGGGTAAAAAAGTTGAAATGAATAGGATTGGTAATCTCTAATTGAGAGAACAAAAGTCAAAAAACGAATATCTAACCAACTACATTAGATTAAACTGGTACCTAAAACTTTAAAAAAAATCTACATTTATATCGTCATACAAAAGGTAACAACCACCACTTAACACCAAAGAATTGACATGAAAGCCATGAAGCCAATCTGGTCTGTGAAATAAGTATGTAGTCACCTGAAGGCACCGCACGTATCTCTTTGTATATCCCAAATCATTTACCAATGGTACTTCCAATGCTTTTGCCAGTTGCCGAGCTGATGCAACAAACCTACAGATGAATAGTTCTTCAGTAAATGACAATACATTCAGCTGTTCTCACATGATGAAAAAATGAAAAAATAGCCAATTTTGCTACTGTACTGGAACACAAGAACAACAAATATATTTAAAGCAATGCAAACATTTATTTCAGCATAGACATGAAGAAGGGAAACTATGGAATTCTCAAGATGTGATCCCCTCAATCTACAGGCACAATCATCTCTTTTTCTACCAACCAACGCCCTCCAATAAACACATACACATTGATATACAATTGAGTAAACAAAACTGAAATGCATTTCTTATAAGCCGACAGTGACTAATAATGAGTCTTACAAGTTACAGCTATTTTGTAACTCTGGCACTGATAGATTAGAAGATGCATTCTGGGTTGCAGCCTGGTACTTCTGAGCAGCAGAACAAAGTTGACTGACCTGCAGTGATAAGTTTTTTAGTTGGTCTCAATAATGAGTGAAATCAACTCATCTATCATTTATAATGTCTTGATGTCATTTGACATACAAAATGACCATCTACTACATTAAGATATTTCAATTACTGTCACATCATATGTAAGAAAAATCCATTGACTTCCTGATTTAATCAAGTAGTAACGAACAGGATGCTTTTTTTTTCCCTGGTAATCACTTACAAAAGAATCTTATCTCCAACAAGTTTTTCAATTACCTCCCAATTACAGCTAAACAATGGCAATTATTAATAATGACAGTTTTATCTTTTGCTTAACAGGAACAATGGGAATTATGGACATGTCACAAAAATCAATAAGGCCTATAAGCCAGAATTTAGTAATAGAGCATTGCGAGGCACAGAGCATATTCTGAATACAATTATAAGATCACAAGTAACATGTGCAATGAGTCAACATAAGCAATGTTGAAAAAAAGATATGATTGCAATGCAAACTAGAAATCTTACATAGGTAATAAGATCCAAATTGTAAAAATCTCATCTGGGTAAGAAAAGCAGTATTAAGTTCTTTAATAACAATTAAAAGAAGTCAATAAAAGCAATAATCTCATCTCCCCCAAATACGGTTCTGAACTTTTTACTAGCATCAGTAAATGCTTAATTATTCAGAACTAGTACCCAGAAAGGGTTTCAAAAAACTTAAAATGTCTTTCAGTCTTTCCATAATGCACTCTAAGGTACATATCCACCCGTTTACTGTAGACAAGTTTAATTGCATTGTTCAAGCAAGCAAAACCAACATGATAGCATTAGTCCCCAAACTTAACGCCACTAACAACCATTAGATAAGTAATATCTAACACACTTAAGACAGCAAGTGAGATGGATGGCTCTCTTATTAATAAGATACAAGCATTGAACATCCCTAGGACACTCAAAATAAAGAGATATCATAGAATTAAGTACAGATACAACCAAGCAACCACAATTGACACGAAATAGCTCTTGACCATTTCCAACAATTGGAAACAACGATATACTAACAGAATATAGAAAAGATACGCTGCATATAGAACAATGGGAAAAAAAAGCCCCTGACATCAGCACTTAAGAATTCAAAAAACTCCTTTCTTAGTCTCTGTAGCTATTAGGATATCATCAAACAGCCATAAACAAAACACCCAAATAGTGGCGTACTGATCATTAGTTTTCAGAGGTTAACTATCATATTGGACAGCGCATACCCAGATCAAATTTCAAGATAATAACTCTAATCCTATTCAACAAATTGATAACAAAAACTCAATACCATCTATCGCCTCAAATCCAAGTAACCAACAATCAATAACAGAAACTCAACCAACAAGCCAATGCACCTTTTTTAAAATATTCAGGAACAGAATGGAATGAAGAACTACAGAGTATTAACAAGTGAAAAGTTTCCTAGTCACCTGTGGTATCAACAATCTTCTAGGTATAAGTTCTTCGTGACGGCGAGCACAGAATTCCCAAGAGCAAATCTGCAAAAATAAAACAGAACAAAGAAGTGCATATTCAGTAGGCAAAACATCAAAAAATTTGTAAGTTGTCAACCAAAAGGGTATATAAAGTGTAACCTTCAAGTCTGGAGAGAAGACTATTCTCAACTGACCATCACGAACAACGCGAAGTTGTTCAAAAACACTTTCTTGTATTGCTTTAGCATAGTCCAGCACAATTTGCCCAGTTGAGTTTTGATACTCACGTGGCATGTCAACATACAGAAGTTCTTCCAAGGTTCCACTTTCATACTTGATCTTAAAAAGCCTGGGAAGAACCTCATAAGTTGCCTCTGGAGATACGACAGGCCAAAATAAGATATAGTACTACAAAGGAACAGAGAGTTGAATACAAAATATGTGTCAAATAAACAATGCAAAGTCCTTTTTGCAGATTGCATCATACAAGGAAACACAAAAATTAAAATCTACTAACTTAACCAAAAGTGTATATCTGCTAACTTACCAAACCCACGGCCTGGCTTGCGACTGCAAATCTCACAGTGCCATACATCCTACAAATTTTGCATGTAAGATTTGTTATCAAATGCTATATCATAAAGATTCCGTGTTAAAAAGTAATCAGATTTTTCCACAATATATTTCCATTAAGCACTTAATTTTGTTCCATCTTAGGGCTTCAACAACTATGATCATTAAAAAGAGTATTAGCAAGACATGAAAGGGAGACTCAAACCTAATTATTTTCTATACCTAATGCCTAGATCAATTAAAATTCCATAGAATATAAGAAAACAAACAGAAGAAACCTTAAACTAATTCTTGTCAGATTTACTGCAAAACAGACCTGAGGGAAAACTCCAGTTGTTTGTCGTCCAGTTCCATACATAGAAACACACCACTTTTTTTTTGCATTGGGAGCAAAGTACTCAGCAACAAACTTCCTCCAGAACTCAATATTGTTGTCCTGCATAGAAAGTAAGCATTACTGTAAAACCATAAATCCAAAACCAAACCTCTAAGGAAAGATATTGATGGCACAATCTTACTTCAGGCCTCCGTTGTTGCTGATGCATGTAATGTGTAAGACGACGTGCACACATCCCAGGCTCATATACAGGTTTCACAGGATTTCTTAGAGGTAAATTCTGTTGCTGAAACTGCTGTGGTAATTGAGACCTTTGCTGTGGCAAAACCTTCAAGAATTGTTGCTGCTGTTGTTGATGTTGTTGTTGTTGTTGTATTTGCAGCAATCTTTGCTGATGCAACATATTAATCTGTGCAGCAGCAGCCTGAGAAGACTGCCTCGACATAGTGAGGAAGTGTTGCTGTTGCTGTTGTTGATGTTGATGTTGATGTTGCTGCTGTTGTTGCAGAAACGACTGGTCTGAATGTTGGGATTCTAACTTCACTGGTGCAATACTTCTCATAACCTGGAACTGTTGAGGTTCCAACTTGACCGGACCAAGATTTCTTAATGACTGCAGCTGTTGCTGTTGTTGATCATTAGTTGACTGAGGCTCCAATTTAACGGGGCCAATACCGCCTAAGCCTCCACGAATTGCTTGAAAGGGGAGTTGTTGTGGCTGTGTGCCATGAGGAGCAGAGAATTGTTGCAGTGGTTGCTGACTATGCTGAAATCCTTGAGATTCAAGTTGCTGAGTCTGTTGCTGATCTGGCAACAGCTGGTTTCCAGAAGAATTTGGGAATTGCTGTCCCTGAACATGACCAGCTGTGCCAGGGTTCACAATATTTGTAGGTACAAAAGACGGTGAAGAACCACTGAAACCCATTCCATTACCAGCACCAGAGAGAGGGTCAGACTCAGCTCCACCATCAATACCTCCACGCTGGTTACTTGCAGAACCAGCAAGTCCTGGATTTGGGCCCCCATTACCAAAAGACTGATTAAGGAAGGAAGAGGCATTTGGCATGTTACCAAGCATATTGATATTGTTAAACTGGCTACGAGGGGACACTAGAGAAGATAAGGCTGTTTGGGGAGGAAAAGGACCTCCTTGAGATCCTAACATCCCCGAATTTGTCCTCAAAGGAGAAGGAGAAACAGACTGGGCACCACCAACTGGAGTAGGCGGCCCCGAAGGCACCATGTTATCAAGAATCACAATCTAAAAACACTCTTTGAAGTATCACAACTACATAAACGAACATGAATGAAATTGCTCCGAAGTTACAGAACAAAGGTAGAATTGAACCGGTTAGAATTGCAACTCCATATTCAACATTTTAAATTCCGAAGTCCTAATTTTTCACTGACAGATACAAGAAATTTGTCTCAAAGAATACAGTGCTTCCTTTTACCAACACCCCAAGCAAACCTAACTCAAGGAACAGTCTTCGATTTTTCACATTCTAGAACCACGCCAGCCCCGCACTACCAGTCATCTATGAGACAAATTCCTGCATGATATATAAAGTTTCAGATCCACTGTAAAGTCGATCTCCGGTAAGGTTACAAAACTAATCAAGCTTACACTACCAAGCGCAACTTAAAAGAAACTGCACTCCATCAACCAAAACCCATAACTAAAATTACCAAAAATACTAAACTTGATCAAATATAAAAAGAAACGCATATTCCCAAAAGCATACCGGTAAAAAGGGTTCGCAAAATTTGAAGAAAAACCATCACGGCAAGGAGCTTATCTACTCACTCAAGTTGAAATTCATATATCAGATGCATAGTGAATGACAAACCTTCATTAAACAAACAGCCGCAAAGGTGGAAACTTTAGCAAAACCAGAACACAACTGACACTTGCAACGGAAAACGGAAAAGCAAAATCGTGCTAGAAACAAACAATAAGAACCCACGTCGATCGAGCCCTAATAAGCACCATCGACAAAACAGGTCTCTGAAAAAGTGCGTAAAAATTAACGGGTTTTGACGTAAATGAGGAAAAGTTGTAAAGGGTCTATGCTATACCATAGAACAAAAAAGAAGCACATAAAAAAAGAAAAAGAAAAAAAGACAACACTCTTCATCTTAGAAGGGCAAAACTTACAGTAGTACAAATTAAACAGTGAACTGAAGCCAGAAGAGGAAATCTCCCAAATCAAATCTTAAATAAGAAATAATTCTCCACAATCACAAAAAACCCTCCTTATTAGAAAGGGAGAAAGAGACAGACTTTTTTATAATAATAACTCTAGGGTTTTGCTCTGCTTAGGTCTTCAAAATACGTCTTCTGTTTTTCCAACTTTCTCTTCTTTTTTCTTTTTAACTCTCTACATGTATGGGTTGCTTAGCTCTTGACTGTACCTTTCTAGAGAGAAGAGCAAAATTAGAGAGAGGAGAGACTGTGTCCTTGCGGACGTCAAATTGTATTCCATCCGATTGAATTTCCTTCTCTCTCTCTCTCTATCCACTCTAAGCTAAATCAAGTCAAATCCTATTCTCTCTATGTCAATTCTATGTACCTGTATGTATGTATGTATGCATATATACATCTGTAAATATATGAAGCATGCATGACATGTTAGTTTTGAACCAATGAGGTTCTGAGTTTTCTTATCCGCCCATGTTTTGATCCCAGGGGCATGCATGACTTAATTCATTTGGTTTTCCTAAATTGCCATTACCATTTTGTCCAAAAGACCATTGAGCCCCGGCCAAAACACATGCCGAGGGGCTTCTGGTTCTGGACGTTTGGTCCTCTTTCTTATCTAAATGCTTTGTAAATCGCTGTAATTTAAGTATAATCAAGACCTGGCTTTTGAAAAATTGTGACGAGATTCAATTTTGTGTGCAATAGAAAGAAAACAAAATTTTTCATTTAATTTTTTTAGAAAAGTTAAAATCACTTTAAATTATATAATATAATTGATACATAAATATAATCGTACTTCATTTTATAATTTTATCTTTTTCTTACAATTACCCTTCTAAACTAGCTCTTTACAACTACTATAATTCTAGCCTTTAATTATAATAAGTTAAAAAATTCTACAAGTGATGGATGAACAATAACTTATTACAAGCCTCTTTAGAGTTTAAGCATATTTATGACAACACTTAGACTTTTTACTAATTTATTAAAAATTTAATTTTAGTTGTAATTAAAATTTTAATTTTAATTAAATTTTAATTGGATCCATATAAGATCTAATATTTAATATTGGTTTTTATTTATTAAATATCTTCTATTTGCTCTTAAAATTTCTCAAAATTTACAATAAGGTATAACTTAATTAAATTACATTTTCTCTCTTCAACCATTCTTTATGTATGATCTATTAGGTTTTTAAATATGTTAGTGGTAGATATAAATACTTTAAATCGTACTTAAGATTGAATAAATTAAACTCCTTTAATTTATCTTTAGTTTTTAATTAAATAATTTATTTCCATGAATCAATGTTAGCGTTTAGCAGCCCCTTATGACTACCCAAATATTAGGAATATTAAAGTAGTTTTTGTTAACCTTTTTGTGTATGATTTTTTGTATAATTTAATCTTTTCATTACACAATATTTCGATTACACATTGAACATAGACTTAATATCTACTCTACTTGATTCTAACGACATTAGTTTTCTATCATTAATAATTGATTAAATTAATGATATTTGAAGATAATTTTCAAAGTATAATTCTACCTTAGTCAAAAATTTCCTAAATTAATACAAATCAAGAACATCAGAAGATTCTCCCTAATCACTTTAGAGTAACGAATCTTATATTGTTCATTCAATTACTTTTATATAACTTATGTCATATTTAATGACTACTAATTGAGTTATCCATGACTAGAATAGGTTTATGTAGTATTAAAATAGACAATTCTTATATAAGATACTTTAGAGATTTTAAGTCCAATGACCACTTACACAACCATCATAATGATAATTTTTATAGACGTATAAGAAAATTTCTAAATAGAATTTTCATATCAGATCAGTTCAATGAAGTTACTTTCTATCAAGCATAGCACATTTGTTTAAGTATCTTTACACCTTAGTATATGAGATCAACTACTTTATTTTATAAAGAAGAAGCATAACGTGTACTAGTGTTTATGTGCTATCAATACCTAGTCTTAATAGGATAATAACTATTAATATAGTACATCAATGTCATATGAATCTCATAATTATGATCTCATAATAGTTTTATTTATAATGTACATTTATCACATAGACTTTATCTTATATATTAGTAAATTAAACAAATATGCATAAAATAAATAGTTCATTTAAATAATTATATTATAGAACTACAACCAATCAGTTGGTTGTAAGGCATAAACAAGCAATGCTCACATCTTAACAACAATAACAAAGCTTGCCTATATTCACATATAAAGGACTCTCCTGATTCTAGTTCATTCTAATTTCTATTTTCTTGAAAAACTGAAGATATTTTAAAATAATAATGATACAAGTAGGCTTAGTAGTCTAAAAAAGTCATGGGCTTTGGCAAAAGGTTTACAAGTCAAAAATTCCAAGATTGTAGTATAAGAGCAAGATTCTAGTAGCTAATACAAGCCAATTTACAACCTCTTAAGTAGCTTTCTTGGTGACCATTTTATATTGTTCCAACTTGACAACTTCCTAGAATTATGGGGACATGTAGTGTATTTATTGTCCAATAATTCAATGGCATCTTCCTTAGTTTGTTTAGTTATGGCATAAAGATTCCCCATTTATAGCTGAGTTATTACTTCAAATTTGATTAATCTTGTGAGTCATTATTTGCTTCATAATCAATCTTGTGAGCTTTATTTGAATCTTATGAGTCATTATTTGCTTCATAATCAATCTTGTGAGTTTTATCTGTAATACTTCTCCCTTTAGCCATTTTAGTTAAGTATTTGTTTTATCTTTTAAATGTGTGTTTGTTTGTTTTATTTATTTATTAATCCTCTTTATTGTTTGTTTATTTATTTCCTTATTTATATCTTTTATTTATTTACTTACTTATTTATATCTTATATCTTTTAAATGTGTGCTTGTTTGTTTTATTTATTTATTAATCCTCTTTATTGTTTGTTTATTTATTTACTTATTTATATCTTATATTTATTTATTTACTTGTTTATATCTTATATTTGTATTCTTTACTTTTTTATCTCTATTTTGTGTTTTTTTTTTTTGTATACTTTGTATATTTCTATTTTATTTCTCTATTTTTATTTATTTTGACTTTGAATTTCTTTATTTTTATTTTCACTTTTAGTACTTTCACAATTTTTTCCTTTTTTTCAGGTAGTTCTTAAAAACTTTTTTCTCTTTTTTCTTTCTCTCTTTTTTTCTTCTCCCGTGGATCTACGGGAAACCTCTCTATTAGTGAAAGATAAGGGTGCGTACTTTTGGATCTCTCTAAGCCCTGCGTCTCAGCAAAATTTCTGTTGAGATGTTGTTCTTTTGTTGATCAATCTTATGAGTTTTGTGATAAGTTAATGACTTGGTAGTGCCTTGCTATGAAAAATTCTCAAATCCTTTTTCCTTAAAATGACATAAACCATGTTCCAAAAATAATTTTGAAGATTTAAAAATCACCTTTATAATTAACGAGTCTCTTACGAATCTAGTTTATAGTTTCTATTAAATCCAAAAAGGGACATGAGAGGTTACACGTATGTATTTTTTTACTCTAGATGGAAAAGGAAAAATTACAATGTAATAATAAATGTTTGTGTTGGCCCCCGAAATTTTTCTTGTTGAATTAAGCATGACTTAAATGAAATTTGAGGTTTGATGGATTAATTTTTGGAGCTAATTAAAGATTTGTATGAACAGTATATATGATAGTAGCAAGAAACTCTCTTTTGAAGGAGAATTTTACTAAGTTAGATCAAGAAGATTAGATAGTTTATATTAAGAATGATCAATGAAAGAACTGATCAAAAAGGAATATGGAATGATTTGAAGGTAAATATTGGAGTCATATCTCTAGCGAAGACTCAAGCAAAAGAGGTAGAATATACTATTGAGAATATATGTATTTTTGTCTGATGTAAGGGATCCAACTATGTGAGAGGATTTCTGAATTTGAGGAGACATTGATTTCCAATATGAGGAGACCACAAGTACCATTGTACTTGAGCGTGGTTCCTTGTAATCTCTTCTTGCTCTGATACCAAACGAGTTGGGCCCCGTTTACCATAAAACGTATGCATATTATTCCACAAATGTTGGATCCCATTTTCGAAATCCAACTCTTAACAATATACCAACATCTGAAGAGATTACAAGGAACCACCCTCAAGTACAATGGTATTTATGGTCAAGAGGTTGGATTCCGAAAACGGGATCCAACAGTTTGATTATCTTAGGCTCCTATTTGCAAATAGTGAATTTATTAAGTATGTTGGTGATGCATCTTAGTTTATCTAACATAGATATTCTCATCTCAATAGGTAGTCAAAGGATGAAGGAAGTTATTGGAAGTGCCGGTTAAACTACACAACTTTACGCTATATGACTATTAAAGCTCAACATATAATAAGATGATGATATAATATATTTGATCAATTCCTTAAGGTGTTTCTTAACAAGAATTAAAATCCTTGCTATTGGAATTAGGTTTGAAATGAGGGATGTTTTTCATTATATCAATCTAAGACCTAGCATTGTGCCTATTTAATTATCTACAACTTCTTCGATAGTAATTTCTTCCAATATGAAGGAGCTTAGAAAATTGAAGTAATTGATTTTTATTAATGGTCCCATACTGCACTAGTTATCAAACCAAAATGAAGTAGTGGAACCATTACTTAGCTTGAACTTGAATTCCAATCTTACTTACTCCTTTAGCTTAAGAATGTTTAGAATGGTCCATAAACTACTATTTCTTAGATTGATTATCTAAAAGTTCTTATTTTTTAGGTAATGTATATAGATATATTTTACCCATAAAGCTTCCTTATCATTTAAGATTCTCCATATCCTTTTTATCAATGACCTTATTTATGATCTCAATGGTGATGATCACCAATCTCCATTCCTCTTTAGAAAAACAAATTCTGTTTCATTTCACTTTGGAAAGTTACTTTTCCATCAAGTTATCTTGACCATAAGAAGTGCTTCATCTTCTTTTCTATTATTTTGATTAAGTTATTAGGAAGTATCACAAATGAGGACCAATATATATGTAAGTTATTAAGAACTAAAGTGATAAGTTACATTATGTCTATAAATGAGAGGCTTTTATTACACAAGTTGTTAATTCCCTTTTGAATCCTTTCAATCAATGGTAGGAAACCCCTATGTGTTGGTCTTTTAGCAAGTATTCCTAGCTAAGTGAATTAGGGTTTCAAAACTTTGAGACTTTTCAAGTTGGAAGGCTACCTCAAGAGATGAGCTATTCCTACTAAAATAAAGATGTGACTTTTGCCTTTGTTAATATAAGAAATGAGAGCTCATTGACAGTGCAAATTGTTTTTATTAACGTTGTCACTGAGTTAAGATCAACCACTAAGAAAAGAAGTAAATCATCAATAAAGGATAAATTATAAATCTTAAACTTTTTATGAAAGTCATTCTTGATTACATAACTCTTGAATGAGGTGTTTCTCTTATAGTTTTTGAAAAAATCTTTAGCTACCAAAATATTGCCCCCAATCTGTCTCATTTGGATAAAAGCCCCTTATGTTGCATTGATGAGAAATTTCAATGCTTCTTTAAGTCTATAAACAAGAAGTTTAGCGAAGTTGGGATTGGTATTTTTGAAATGACACTAATGAAGGTCTTATTAATTTACCTCAACATTCTACCTTGGATGAAAAATTCAAGTAAAATATGTCACTAGGAGCTTAGTGGGAAACTATGTCTTTTGTAAAAAAAATATTGTTAAGCCTATTTAGTCTAATAGCTTTATTAGGTTTAAGCTCAAATATAGCTTTTCCCATATCATAGGTATCGAAAGGCCTGAGCAATCTCTTTGTTGTTACCTTTATGGTATGTTCATTAATGAAAGATTTTAAAGTCTACATTGATTAAAAATTAATTAAAAGGAGAGCTAAAGGTGTTTAAGAAGTAATTATGTGTTTCTTAGAGAAGCTTAGTTTGGTTGATTGTTAAGTTGCCACTCTTCGTTAATAAAGATGTTATCCTACTGATGTTTTTCCTTGAAAAGACAGATTAATAGAAAAAGCTAAAGTTCCTATCACCATCTTCGAGCCACTAAATTCTTAATCTTTTTTAAGAGAGGGAAATTTATTTTAAGGCTTGTATATAGTTATGTAGTGATATTTTCTCTTCATTTTGCTTGACATCATCATTAAGCATTTAATACAAATCATTTAACCTTAACCAATTTGTCTTTAAAATCAATAACTGCTGAATGGATGTTTCTAAATTTCTTGTGATTAAGATGCTTTAGTTCATCTTTCAATGGGTGTATTTTCTTCATACAAATATATGATGTTATAGTGATGAAATCTAAATTTAACCTTTACTAACAACTTCTTCAGAACCTTTAACTTACATTAAGAAGTTGTTAAGTAAAAGGGAGTTTTCCTCTAATATACTAAAGTCAAGTTCTTTATTTTAACAGGAATATACCTAATACCAAAGAATAATTGGACAATTCCTTACTTTTAGGAATATGGTTAACCATTGATCATTCACAGTTGCTTTATTATGTTTATTTCTTATAAACCATCTTCCACTTTGTTTATTACTTCATGTGTAAAAAATTCCTCCCATCTTGAAGTCAGTGACCTCTATGTGACTTGTGCAATTATTAAAATCATCATTAAAGTTCCTTAAGCATACATTTCCCTTAGTTTCCAATGGATGTAGGGTACTATTGATATTTATAAAAATAAGCTATGATCATCTATAAAGGCATGAATTTCCTTCAGTTGTTCCATAGGGAATATCTCTCAAAAGCTATAGTGAAAACTTATACAAATGTAACTTGTAAATTGATTTTTGTTCCTTAAGGATTCTTATTAGAAGATGAATAACTTGATATGTGATAATGGTTTGCAAAGCCTCTTTTCTATTAGGATCAAAGGCAA
Organism: Erythroxylum roigii; assembly: GCA_027576455.1. NCBI lineage: Eukaryota > Viridiplantae > Streptophyta > Magnoliopsida > Malpighiales > Erythroxylaceae > Erythroxylum > Erythroxylum roigii. The sequence goes on from JANZXV010000006.1 coordinate 10,803,146, forward strand.
TAAGAATTACACCATTATAGTGTAAATGATGGTTAGAGACGATTGACCAATGATTACATAAAATTAAGATTATTGAAATTCTCTTCTTTAAGCTTAGTTTCCAACAAACCTATAGCAAAAGGTTTGGAACTTTTTGAAATTTAAGGGCATTAAGCCTTCTAATATTCCATGAAATCATTGATATTAGGGTGGGGAAGAGGTTTTAGAGTTTTGAGCTCTATTCTTGATTTGACTTCCTAGTAACTTTAACTTTAAAATCATTACCTACATTGTTATCCTGTTGTTGTAGTGATGGAGGATTCATCAGCTTACAAGAATGATTGACAATAAGAGTCACTTCTTCTGTATGCATGTCCTTATTGTTCATTTATTATGATAAGATTACATGTTGAGGCACTTCTTTTGTCTCTAAATATTGTAAATGAGTGTTCATATTCTTTTCATTTACTAAGACTAAGATTTCCAAGCATTCTATTAGAGTATCCTAATTTTGAGTTAATTCTTTTTCTATTCTTTTTTCTTCTTCACTAGGTTGATCAATGTTCATTAGTTCATAATAATCAATGTTCGTTAGTTCATAATACTCTCCTCTATTAAATCTTTACCTATTGGTACCCATTTTTTATCTTATTAAGTCTAGCCTCATAAGAGGGATCCTCTTTGGTAGCTTTTAGTGTGCCTTAAACATCATATATATCCTTGCGTAACACACATGCTTCATTCCTGCAATAACATCATCCATATATAAAGGTTTTACAACATAATTAGTTAGGTGACTAAGGCCATTAGTTAACCAATATTCCAAGGGAACCTTGTGTATGTTGATTTAAAAAAATGTGCTTCAGGTTCATTTTATCCATTGAAATCCAAGATTTCACTTCTAAAGGAAAATAGGTTGATTATTAAGGTGCAAGGGACCTGCCTCTGAGATTTTTTAGAATTAAGTATTAAATTTGAAAAGGAATTGATCATATTCATTATTCAAAACTTCCTTTAGTCCTATATTATTCAATTGATGGTATGCCCATATGTTCAATAAGGGAAAAGATAGACATTTGTCTATTAAAAATTTGATTAAGAGTAAAGCCCATTTTAATGCTTCTTAATTCAAGATATCCATTAAGAAGGGGGCTTACTATAATTTTATCTTCCATAATCTTTAGAGAACAATATTGGATCTTATATAAAGGGGATGGGTCACCTAGTACTTGTTGTTAAGAGGTTTTAGTAGCTGGTTTCAAAGATAGAGCTTTGTTTTTCACCTAAATATGGCTAGTAGGTAGAGAGTTTAGAGGGGTAGGTAAACAATGGGTTTCATGACTTGAAGGAGAAGACAACTGTTTCATTTGTTTGCGAGATAGAGGAGTTTAAGGTTTAACAATGAGGGGAGGGAAGTTTTATGGATCCAGGTCAACAGTCTGGTTAATAAAGAGGTAAGTGTTAGCCATTTACTAAGAATAGCAATTCAAAATTAAAGCCACTAATGGTATGATTAAGAAATTGTTCCTTAAAAGGAAACGATAATAAGAAGAAAGTAATATAACAAGGAGGAGAAAGAAAAAGAACCTAGGAATGTCTAACCTCTAAGAACTAGTGGTGCAAATCTAAAGAGAGGAAGCCAACCAACTATAGAGCCTTAGGTTAATAGAGAAGTGAAGGAGTAAGGATGGAGTAGGTGGAGTTTGAGGTATGAAACCAATAACACAAATAAAAAAGGTGATAGTTTAAAAATGAAAATAGCAAGGCAAAGATTAAAAGTATAGAAGAATGAACAAGCAAAAAAGGAGGATAAGAAGTTGATCATTAGTTTTTTCCAAAGTTACCTTTAGATAGATTGGTTTATTTTTCATTTAAAAATGCATTTATTACAATATTAAACATGGTAGTTTATGATATTTATATTTTGTTGCAAGTTATGATAAACAAGTAAATAATACATCTTATAAGAAAATTAAAACTGATCATTGAGGAGTCAAAATAGGATATGAGATATGAGAGAGATTAAGACTTCTCTTTAGAATTTCTTCGCCATCACCATGGTTTTTTGGCTTACATTTCTCACCAACGATCAACTTCTTATCCTTCCTTTTTGCTTGTTCATTCTTCTATACTTTTAATCTTTTTAAGCATGAAAAAGAAAAGAACACTAAAAAAATATTTTTATAAAGGAAAAGAAAAAGAAAATGGTGCTATAATAAGTTTTCATCCCCAAAAAGAATGAACTATATTATGATTATAAACTGGTTTTGTAAATACTAAAATATTTCACTTCAAAATTCCTAAAAAGAAGCATCCTATTCTTAAGAGTTTAGGCTATTTTTCTATAAACTCTTGGCAACTTTAAATCTTTGAGATTAAGAGAGGAAACAATAATTATAAAATCAAATTTATCCAAAAATAAAGGGAATTGAGTGATCATAATTTCTACAAAAAATAAAGAAAATAACAAAATCATTAACAAGATAATGTTGTCCCTTCAAGTAAAGAACAATCAAGATTATCATAAGTTTTGATTATCAATAAATAAACTCAATGTTCAAACTTTTGGTAAAAACTAAGTTGATAAGACACAAAAGAATTTTTTGAAATTTCCTAATTGATTTCGTTCTTTAAAATTTTATATGGATATTTGTTTTACGAACAAGTTGATGCTTTTGACACATAATCTAAGTCAACAAGGATTATTTGAATATAAAATGATTCCATCTTAATTATTATGCAAATATTGATTTATTTAAAATATACTAATTATTAAAATTGATTGATTGAATTATTTATCAATGTGAAAAAGTTTCTTGCAAGAATAAAAAATGGATTTAAAATTAAATGAGTTTAAAAATCCTTCTTCTAGTTATGACTATTTAGTTTAATATTTATTTCAAATTCGATTGAATTTGATTAAAATTAAAATTTAGAAGAGAGTCTTATTTTAATTTAATAATTTTTAAAAATCTTTTATTTTAAAATTATTATAGATTTTAATTATCATATTAATTCTTTAAAATATAATATAATTATGGAAAAGAACTCACTAGTAAAATCAATATATATTAAGAATTAAAAACCAAAAAGTTAAAGAAAATGGACTAGATGAAACTTGATATTTGTCTCACTAAGATATACATAAATCTTAGAAAGTAAAAACATAAAGCTAGCTAAATTATGTTTAAAAACAATAGACATCAAAGATTTTAATCCCCTAATTTGTAAAAGAAAATAAGGAGAAATAAACAAAAACAGGGCTATGATTATCTATAGAGAAGTCAATTGGTCATAAAGGCACAATCTGGAAAGATTCAAGTTGTCATTGTTTGCGATCAGTAGTCCTTATCTCAATTTGGTAATTAGGAATCTCTTTTCAAATAACTATCATCAACAAGCAAAAAAAAAAACATATTGACTGAAATAGGCCATATTAGCCCTTTACATTCAACAATCATTTTTTCTATGTAAAATTTATATTGATATACCACTTCAATAACCTACAAACACTACCTTTTGTTCATTTGAGGGTAGTTATCATGTTCATTAAGAGGGTCTCAGGCCTTATCATCTTAAGCAATAAAAATATAAAAAATCCGAATGATGTTTTTTTAAAACATGTTTTAGTTTAAACAAGTTTTTGTGGTACATAGTTCAATTAAGTTCTAGTATTTGAATGTTTTATATAAAGCGAATAATGTATTAAAAAAGAATAATAGTACAACTAGTTTAGGACTACAAAATACCAAATAGATTAGTTGTTAGCCCCAGAATTTTTTTATATGATTAATCGTGATTAGCCTAATTACGTAAATTAGGTTAATATTAAATGAAGATTAAATGCCATGAATAAATGAATAAAATGAATAAGACAATATGAATTAATGAATTTAAAGTGTTGAATGAATTAAATATGTTAAGTAGAATTAAATGTGTTAGGTGTAATTAAATGTATAGAATAAGTTATGGGCTTAAGTTGTAGAAGATGGAATGAAGGGGA
>JANZXV010000006.1:10815106-10825422 GCA_027576455.1 Erythroxylum roigii
ATTGATTGAAGGAAAGTGAGAGAATCTGTTGGAATAGTATGAACAATTATGATTCACTGAACATGTTTGGGTATTTCAGTTATATCTTATTTTGTAGTTATCCAAATGAGATGATTTATGATTTAGAGTAAACTAGAGAAATAGGGATACAAACTACATGAAGAATTCGAATTTTTATACAGTCTTTAAGACTTTCAATTTTTGGATGAAAGTTGAATAAGGTATACTGTTTTAGTATGAGAACAGTTCAAAAATGTTGGGTATAACTTTCAAATTACTGAATCAAATTGAATGATTTTGGTGTCATTAAAACTTAAGAGATAGGAGAACAATTTTCTAGAAGATAGTATTGCCAAATAACTTCATTTTCATTTTTTGATTGAACGTGAACAGTAGACCCGAAAGTGTGTCTTGGAAAAATCTGAAAGTGACCCAATGAGAAATGACTTGTGATTTTAATGGTTTTATTGAGGTGTAAACCTAAGTACAAATTATACTTAGGTGGGTTTTGAAATATGATTGATAATGTGACGAGAATAATGGAAAGATACCAGAGTGTCATTGAGCATGCATTGTACATATTCCATATTTGTGCAAATTTATTAATGTGTGTGTGCAATGTGTATATTACATAATTTAGATGTGCAGGATAAACGTCTGCATTCAGACGTTTCTAGAATTGGAAGCAAATGCTAATCTGGAGCGTACTGTGAGTCGACCTAAATGTCTCATTCACTATTTGCTATGTTTTAAATTTCTAGTTTGAATTGCTATTGGAATAAAATGTAATTGTTCTGATTCTAGACACTGAATGTCTAAGGAGTTTGATAAATGCATGAATAATAATAGAAGTGCTCCTTGTATGTGCAGTAGACTAAATATATGATTTCATAACTTGATTGTTAAATGCCAGACCCAGTTTCGAAGAAAAATGTGAACATGCATGTTAATGAAAAAGTGATATTCAAATTAAATGTTGAATGCTGGACTAAGGTCCAATGACATGTGTAAAATGGAAATATGTGACCAATTGAGCATATGATATGTGATGCATTCCATGACATGAATGTATGAAATATAAAGGCAATTGTGACCGAAGTAGCCACCAAAGAAGAGCTTAAAGCTCATATTGTGAAAAAGAGTTGAAAGCTCAGAAAGTGTATAAGAGCCAAAGGCTCACTATGTAAATGAGCCCAGTATCCTCAACAGATACGAGACAGTTATCAATGAGCTCAGTATCCATAATGGATACGGGGCAGTTAGGCACTCGGTCACAATAAAGTAACAAATTGAAAGTGAGTCTCATGTGCACTGCATATGCATGATATAAATGACTATAATGTTGAATGTAAAATGTGAAATGATTGATCAAGTGTATGTGATTCAATATGATTATTAAATAAATGATGTGAATTATGTGTTATGTGATTGAGTGAGCCATCATCAAATTTTGGGTGAGTTTTGCGAACTCAGTCAGTGACCCCGTTAGGCTAATGAGAGTATAGACACTGCATTCAAGTAAAAGATAAAGGTCGGGATCAAATTGCGTCTGCATTTATATTTTCTTATTTTTGTGTAAATTTGTATATTCTGCAATTTCTGTACAACATGTATTCAAATATTTCTGCGTTTAATAACTAGTGAAATTTGGAAATGTTTTGTAAAAGAGATTGATCAAAGTGCAATTACAATTGTGATTTCGACATTTACAAAATAAAAGTTTGGGCCCGATTTAATTACTGAATTCCGCATATACATATATTATTTTTTTAAAAAAATTGTATTGAGGTTTCAATGAGTTTTGACTGTTCTAACATGCCGCCCTTGCAGGATTCGCACTCGAACATCACTCAGAATGTCGGGCACGTGTCTTGCAAGGGTGAGGTGCTATAAGTTCTATAAGCATTATGTAGTATAACATTTACCTTCGTTTCAATAAAAAAAAAACATTTACCTTAATTGTGTCACGTAACACAAGTAATACGACTCATTTCACCATTTTTTTGGTTAAATTTTTTAATAAGGAATGATCTCAAGTGTATGGGTAATACAAAAATATAACTTCATGGAGGTAAATAATAGCCCTTAAAAATTAAATACTAAAGTAAAAAAGTCCTAGCTAGAAAAGTTTGGTGTAATTAATCCTATGATTATTATAAACTATTTAAAATATATTTCATATTAAAAATTCTAACATTATTTTCTAATAAATAAGTTATTTTTTTAATAAAAATGACTATGAAAATGTTTATATAGTTGTCTTAACTCGATTATACCATAACTCATATCGAGTTCAACTTATTCATTTCATAATATGAAAGGAGTTGGTGCTATAAGAAATCACATGATAGGCTTTGTCAAAATAATTTGACAAACATTTAATAAAAGTCTCTTTTCCAAATTTTGATATTAAAATGTATTTTAAAAATAATTTAAAATGAGTGAAATTAAAAAGGATGTTCTTATATTTGATCCTTTTAGAAATTAGGGTAAAAGACGTCAAATTTTCTTATGGTTTCATTTTCTTTTGTTAAACTCCATATGTTTCAAAATTTTCGTTAGAAGCCATCATAAACTTCTAGCATAGCCCATTTTATTAAATATCATTGTTACTCTTTTGATAAAAGCTACTTATGGGCTCTTTTTACCACTTGGAGATGTCACGTAAGCCATTAGAAGCCACAACTCATAAATGAACTAAATTGCTTACCATATACTTGACCTATTTCCATATACCCACCACTTGAATATCCGAGTTTTATCTAGAGACACGAATCAAATTATTTTTAAGCTTAAATCCAAATCATTTGATTCCCATTGGCTATTTGTTATTTTTTTATATAAAATTTTGGTTATGTGGATTGTTTTTTAAGGAATATGGTTGTAATTACAATTTGTGAAATTTGTTATTGTGTTCATATATGATTGGAGTTTTTCTTAATTAATGATTATTAGGATGTACCTACAAATTATGTTTAAACTTGAAAGTTCACTTACAAGTTTAGGGTTTACAACTTTCTAAAACTTTAAGACTTTTGAGAGTAAAATATTCCATTCAATTAACTTTCTAAATTATTAATTATAAATAACTTGGGGTTAGTAGAACTTCACCCATTTATCTCTTTAACTTTCTCCATCTTTTCTCTAAGAGAGCTTTAGGAGCCTTCAGGTATGACTTGCCTAGTTTTTGATTGCTTCCATCCATTTCATTCCATCATTCACCTTCCATTTTTAAAGTTTTAGTTACCTCTCTATGTCTTTGATATTCTTAATATTCCTCAATCGGGCTATGGTGATGAAGAATGGATGACAATTTTCATGTAGAGCTATGCCAACTTATTAAGCCTTATGATGTCAAATCATTCTCTTGTGTTAATTTAAAACATATGTTACAAAGGTACAAGGTATTTCCATTCAGGTTTAACAATTTCCTAGCCAAGGTTGATGGATTCGTGGAGGCAATTTAGAGGAGCTTATCAAAGTAAGTTTAGGGTTACTTAGCTTATACGTGTGTCATGAAATTGAAATTCATTAAAGAGGAATTAAAAAACTAAGTAATTCAAGCAAGGCAGAAACTTATAAGGAGATATTTAACACCAAAAACCATCTAAAAGAGGTTTAAGAAGAAGTTTATAAAAATCCTAGTGTCCCTGCATAGCTAATTAAGGAGAAAGAGGTTTTGCTCTCTTATAAAAAAGTAGCAGGGAATTATAGTTTGATGATAAAGCTGAAAGCTAGGGTATTTGGGGATCAAAAAGGGTGATAAAAACTCTAAATATTTCGACAAGTCTATCAATTACAAAACAAATCAATTGTATATACTCATTAGGGAGAGGGAGTGAGGATGTAGCTATAACTAATGAGGAGTTAAAGAAAGAAACATTTGAATATTTCAAGAATTCCTTAAGGAATGGTTATTCTATAAGTTCCATTATTCAAATACTTAAGTCTTTCAGCATTAACAAAATTTCTGGCAGATGAATTATAACTGCTATGCAAACCCTTTAATGAGAGGGATGTTGAGGAAGTGGTGTTTGAGACGAATCCAGAGAAAGCCTAGACTCTAGATGGTCTTAATAGATGCTTTTATTAAAAGGCTTGGCCTTTAATCAGAGATATGGAAACTAATGTTGTCCTAGAGTGTTTTGACTAAGGTGTTCTTCTTAAGGAAATAAACAAGATTTTTATGTATTTAGTTCCCAAAACCCTAAATCTGAATTTTCTTAATAAGTTTAGATCAATTTTATATTGTTATTTCCTCTATATGATCATTTCTAAATTACTGACAATCAAGTTAAATTTGTTACTAAAGTCTATATGACTCATAAGGAGCTTTCCTAGAGAATAGGTTCATAGGTGACAATGTGTTGATTGCTTAGGAGCTACTTAAAGGATATGCAAAGAAGAATCCCACTAAGAATTATACAATAAAAGTGCATTTCTATAAGGCTTCTGATTCCATTAGCTAACAATCTCTTAGAGGCCTTTGAATTCCCAAGAGTTTTTAAGAATTGGATCAAAATGTGCAATGAAACTACATCCTTCAGTGTGTTAGTGAATGGGGAACTGATTTTAATCTCCAAAGGTGGTAAGAGGCTTTGACAAGGGGATCAATTATTTCCTTACTTATTCATCTTATGCATGGAGGCCTTCATAAGGTTAATAAGAACAATATTGCCATGGACTATAGCTTTAAATATCATGGAAAACGTAAGAAATTAGAGTTGTTTTACCTATCATTTACTAACGATCTTCTTATTCTATCCAAAGCACATGACCAATCAGTAGCAATCTAATGTCTTCTCTCCATACCTTCAAGGCATTGCCTGGTTTGAAGATTAACTTCCATAAAAGTCAGATGTTTATATCTATTAATATTTAATAGAGAGCTAGTTAGTTGTTGAGTATTACTAGAATAAAGGTTAAATAGGCTCTAATGACTTACCTTAGACTGATAATATCAATAAGGAAGTTGCTTTATAAGGATTGTATCCTATTGCTAAAAAAGTTTAGAAAAGGATAGAAAATTGGACTATCTTACGCTAGGAGGGCAATGCTGATTAAGTATGTTTTGAACTCCTTGCATGTTTATTGAACCTCACACCTATTCCTTGCCACGGAACTTAAAAAGACTATTGAAAGAGTAATGGAGAGATTTTTATGCATTGGTGCTCAAGGTAAGAAATATAGTGCTAAAGTGGCCTAGAATGAGTTATTTAAACCAAGAGAGGAATTTGGTTTTGGTATTAATCCAATTGACTTCTATAACAAGGTTTTTATGGCGAAAAGGCTATAGAGACTAATGTGAATAAAAAATCCAAATAGGACAAGTGGGTACACTCTTATATCCTAAAAGTGTTTATGAATATAAAACTAGGCCTTCTGATTCATATTTCATGACATATCTGTTCATATTAACAAGAGATATAGATGGTAGCATTAAGTGCAAAGTAGGAAATATGGAATTGGCCTCATTTTATTATTTCAACAATTGGAATGGCAAGGGTCTGTTGATTAACTCTCAAATTATGGCTTTAATTATAAAGACCCTATCAAATCTAAGGTTAAAATGTCAACCAATGGCATAATATTCCCACTGAAATTGACCATGTATTACCCAAGGTGTAGACCTGCTCTTGAAAAAATGGATCACTATATTTAGCTTAAACACCCCTTGGGTGTATTCAATAAATGACTCTTGTAAAGAGTTATTAAGAATAAAGGGGAACAAAATAAAAGCATCAAGGGTGATCTAGAAAAATAATTTGCCACCAAAAGTTACCTTTTTCTATCAAAAGTGGTAAAGAAAAAGATAAAAATGATGAATAGGCTATATTATAGTAATATGGTGAATAGATGTTTCTTAGAGCATCTAGAAACTAAGAACCATATGTTCTTCGAATCTAAGATCTCTAAGAAAGTTTGGGAAGGCATAATATAGAGATGTCTAATTAATAATTATAAGACGAACCATTTGGAAGTACTAAACTTCATGTTGAAAGACAGAATCAAAACCAAAAAGGACAAAATAGCCCTAATAATAGCTATGGGATGTACAACTTTTGGAGTGAAAGGAATGGAAGGTATTTTAAAGCCTACATAAAAGTCGAAGAATAAGTATTGAAGGAGACGGACTTATGGATAAAAGAAATAATATTCAACAACTGGGAAACTAGAAAATGCAGTACAAGAATGGTTGATAATTGGAATATAAATGTGGAAATATATCTGAACCTTTAGATATGTAAAAGCTAGGAAATCACTAAGTGAAATGATAGTTTCTTAAACCATTTGTTTTTTTAGTATTTCAATAGTGGCTCAACTCCCCTAAGTTGACATAGTCTTAGTTATTTTGTACTTTGTAGTTTGTACTTTATACTACAAATTTTACTATTAATGACGATTATTTTAATTCTTTGAAAAAATTAAAATTTTAATTACAAAGCATTAACAAACTTTACCATCACTATTACTAAAATAACAACTTATTTATAAACATATTAACAAATAGAGATCTAATTTTGGCGTGGAAGCATATTCAAGTTGCTACCTGTTTTTTTTTTTAACTTTACAAGTACTCTCAAGATGAGATTTTATAAACAAAGTAGTCTTCCAAGCTACTTAAGCATTCCAAAATTTTACAAACACACTACTAACAATTGCTCCATATGTCAACACAGTTTGAATCTAAAGATATCTTGTCATAAAAGGTGTTTATATGAAGTCTAATGGAATTTACTAGCTCTTTAGTGAATTTCTCATAGCTTCTTTCCTTGTTGCAGAAAATGCGCCTATTTCTTTCATTCCAAATATATAGGTCTAGATAAAATAAGGTGATATAATAACACCATTTGAAATCTCTCTTAATATGTACGTATTGCTTTGGAGGATTGCTGATGGCACATTTATGAAGAACAAGTTTCCATATTTCTAGCTCCATTCGAAGATTAGATGTGAGTTGCTCTACAATTGATTTCTGCAGAGGCCAGTTTGTCAAGTAGTTAAACTTGTTTAATTTTTCAGTGGTGGGTAATCTATACATTACAGCTCTCCATAATGTTGTAGTAGCTATAGAAAGATTATATTTACACCAAACCAACTTATACCATGAAACACATATGAGGTTTTTCTGAAACAATTTTATGCATGATGTATTGCTGAAGCTACAATTAGCAGTTAGGAACCACCAGTTTTTTGTGCACATATTTTCATTTAGCACAACCCTATTGATCTCCATCTATATATTTCTAACATTTATTCTTAAGAGGATCTCATCCTATAGTGAGCATAAATAAATTCTACTCTAATGGCTTTCATCCAATTGATTGGTTAAAGTTATGAAAGGTGGTAGTAGTTAGTTAAAATTATGACCTAATTGAGTAATCAAAGTTATTATGACCTAATTGAGTAATCAAAGTTATTCATAACAAGGTATTTACCTTTATATAAAATGACTGAGATGAAGTTTCAACCAAGTCAACCATGCTTGTTAAAAAAATTAATAAAATTATTGATTGATGTATGCAAATTAAAACCTTATTTAGGTAGTAAAGTTATTAACCAAATTTAGTATAGTAAAAATAAGGATTTATACCACAAGAAAAGTTACATTAAATACAAAAGTTTATTTGTGATAAACTGAAATTCAATCGAATGTAGCATATTCTTACTAAAAACATTATATAAATTATCAAGACTCAAATTGTAATATTAAATTAGGGCAACCTTTTAACAATCAAGAACAAATAATTGACCTATCTAGTTTTAAATTCAAGTTTACAAAACAAGATTTTGAACTTCATTTTGTTGCAAATTAATTCATTAATTGATCTTTATGCTTAATGTGTGGAAAACCTGACAATTCTAACATATTTAAGAAAGAAACTTAACCTGATCGCACACGAAGGTAGATGGATACACTGACAAATTCAGATTTGTGTTGTGTCTTTTTAGCATTGGAAAATAACCTTGAAGCACTAAGAAACCAGCTTATGGCCCATTTTGTAGGATCTAACAATTAATATGCAAGTGCTGGAAATTTATTTACTGCAACATTTATTTTCTCCAAGATATAATGCTGGAATTTCCATGGCGACGTCAATTTGTGTAGGTTGGAATTTCAATCTCAATTTTTAGTTTCACTCCTCTCTAATGACCGAAATACCTTCTGATCACCTCCCCGCATCTATTTAGACATAGCCCAAGTTGTTTTGCAATTTTAGATGAGTTAATAAAAACAAAATATATTCTTTTCACAAATCTGAATTTCCTGGAAAAAGAGTTTTGCAGCAAAATGTGGAATCATCCTTAAAAGTGCATCTCTAGCTTTTATTACCTATAAAACTCAAGTTTAAATCTTCACTTAGATGCATGTAGATGTTAGCAAGTGACAGAGCAAATCAGAACTCAAACAAATGGAAACAAAAAAAAAAAAAGAGCCTGCAATATAAAACTAGCAACCAATTATGCATAATTCAGCTCTCTTGCGTATTCTAGAGTTTATTTAGGCCAAAAACCATGATCTCATTTATTCAGCCACATACTTATTGTTTGATGATTCAAATGCTAGGAAATTAGGTTATAGCTTACACATCTACTTAGAATAATCATCGAACAACGAAAGTTGAAAATTGCAGCTTTTAGGTTTAACTCAGCAGTTACCATAGTCAAATTAAGCAGGAATTTCAGCTTTTAAATTGCGTCCTAAACTCATTCCAATATAATTAGATGGTTCACAGCGTAAGTAATCCTGAAGATAAATCATATCATAGGCAAAGTCAGTGATAGTCCTACACAGCTTCAACTTAGTGTAGAGATTTTTTTAGCTTATAAAACTGACTTCGGGTGATTCTAAGAGCACTTAAACATCTAATTTACTTAAGAAACATCTAATTTCCTTAAGAAACTTAACCTGGGCAATTGAAGTTCAGATCTTTCCATCAAATGTTGGTTTGTATTTTTGGGTGTGAAGCTCATTTCATGCCTTGTTACTTTACTTAATTATCAATCTATACTATTATTGAAGTTAAACAAAGATTAACAAGTAAATGCAATGTATTTAATGGAGATACGGAGCTGACAGAACAAATAAAATCTTAGATCAGTGCATGAAATCAAATTTCCACTTGGTTTTGGGTACTTTAACCTGATTTACTTTATTTTATCTAAGAAAATTTACTCCACAAGTTTACATAAACAAATGAAGTAACTCGTTAACTAATGGTTCAAACTCAACTCAAAATCGAAAGTCAAGAATGCAAAATCATCCAGCACCTACAGTTCAGCTAACCACCACGGAAAAGAGTTACTCCAATTCAATAAGGGGTAAAGATGATCTTTAAATTGAACTAAATTAATCTAGATATTAAGTAAACAACACCTATATCTAATCTAATCTAATCTAATATCTAACAATGAACAGGCAGTGTGTTGATTTCTATTCATATATTTCGACAATCCCAGTTACTTATCAGGCTAATTGTACAAAACTCACCATTTATCTTCTACCTATCTCCCTTGACTAGCTAAAATCGAGCCAGCTCAATCCTAGACTCATAAACACGTTATTCACTAACAGACATCATTAACCCTTGGACATTCATCCTAAGAACAATAATTTCCAGATCAGGCAATTCCCCAATTAGGCTAAGCCATTTGATTGACCAAAATCCCAAATAGTTGCTATTTGCAACTAATTTCATCAATTCACTAGCAATTATGGACTAATGACTCGAAGACAGCGGTGACTCACATTCAAATATGCAAGGATGTCTCCAATCATATGAAGACATAAATAAGGAATCACGGAATTTATACATTGCTGAATGCCAAACTCACTCGGTAATGAAAGATATAATTGAAAGAATTGTCTCAAACAATCAAACTTGTATTCCAAACTGAAATTAAACATTTTAAAGTAGTTGAAGCATAGGAATCTATAACAAAGAGGTTTAGGGGTAAGAGACTCATTCAATCATCTTAGACTCTGCTAATTTCGGACACTGCTACATCCCGATGCCATAAGCGTCAAAATCCTTCCTTACAGGTCACGAACCAGGTCGATTACAATGGTTGGTGGCTCTTCTAACACTCCCACGCCTCCTTGTGCTAACCCCGTTGCTTAATAGCTCTTCACGAACAGTGAGGGTCCTCGGGAACTCTCAACGTCTGCGCCTTTTGCATACATTGCTTACTAAATTTTTTTGTTGCTCTTCTTAGTTTTTTTTTTTTCACGAAGCCAAGCAAACACCATTAACCCAAATTAATTAGAACAAAACCCTAAATAAAAGCAAAATCATGAAGTTTATGAGGGAAAT
>JANZXV010000006.1:10834601-10851801 GCA_027576455.1 Erythroxylum roigii
ATCATCTAATTTTTCTATTAGACAGAGTATAGATATAGTGTCTACTCTTTTGTTTGTGTCCAATTATGTTCGTTCTTGTTAATTAGTAACTTATTTATAATTAATATTTGAAAACACCTTTTCAAAAGACAATTTACTCTACCCAGAAAATTCCATTAATCACTACTAATAAAAAACAGTATAACATTTTCTCTAATTACTTCAGAGTAACGAACCATTTATTAACTTACTCAATTTTCTCCATATGGTTCAAATTGCATCCAAGTATTACCAACTGAATTATCGTAGAATATGTCATAAGTAGCATCAAAACACAATAATTCTCACATGAGATACCTTGGTAATCTCAAATCTAAGGATCAATTATACAACCATCATTCTGAGGAAATCCACATACACATAAGTAATATTCCATTTGAAATCCTCATAGTCAGGTTAGCTCAATGAACTTATTTTTTAATAAGCACTCATACATTAGTTTAAGTATCTCTATACTTTAATTTATGAGATCAATTAATTTCTTCATAAAAAAGAAATATAATGTGTGCCAGTTTTACCGTTTCATTAACACCCTTTCATGATGAAACTAAAACTAGGGATATTTAGGAATAATATATAAATATAAATTGAATCTCACAATTATGATCTCATCATAATTTCAATTACACAGTAATTATTCCAAGAATTTTACCTTTAGTATTAAAACATCAAATGTAATTAATAGATAAAGATAAAGAATTTCTTTATTAATTATTTTTTTCACTAAACTACAACCAATCAATTGGCTGTAGGACATAAATTAACAATAGCATGCGTATGTTCATTTATTTATCTAATATGGATGTATATCGAGGTTGAGAGAGTTATCAAAATATTGATGGAAATTGATATTGAGTAAAGAAAGAAGGTGAATTAGAAGGTGGGTCTTCCTTGATTGTCATAACACAATTAATTTATGGATATCATACAAAACATCAATATATTTAGAGTACAAATACTTGCCCTTTACTTTAAATTGTGAGGAAAGTGATATGCACTTTATCTTTCAATTACATAAAAGAAAATAAAAAATTAAACACAATAATTATTAATTGATGGTTTAATTTAGACTTCCAACTGCTTATAAAATGGTCTAAAGTTCAAACAATTATAACCATGTAAGAAGGAAGAATGAGATTGTCATCCCTTTTACTTATAATAAACCAAAAATGTTATGTTAAAGAATTAGCTTTAGTTAAAAATATTTCACAACATATGAATCATGATAAATGCTATCAATAACTAAAATCTAGACACCCCTAATTAGAAAAAAAAAAAGTTTACTATTAATAACAATAAAATTGGTTTAAACAGTAGCAAATTAGTTAAATATTATAAAAAAGAATGTTACAAATTGCTTTTGTTGAGATTATCATAACGCTCACTTTATTTGGATCATTGAATTATTTGCCACCAATCTAAGAGCAAGAACAAAAATAAATAAATCTGAATATGGAGGGAGGAGGAGAAAGATAGTGATAAATCTCTCTTAAATTTAGACTTTCCTTTGGGGTTTTATTAAACTTCCATCTTCTCTTTTTTCTTTTTCTTTAATTTGTTAAGACCAAGGTCGTGGTCGTTATTATTATTATTATTAAATATTCTTTATTTTTAAAATATTGTATAAGATAAATCAAAAATACACACATTAACCTGTAAGTGTGTATTTAATAAAATAGCTAATAAATCAATAAATTAAAATTAAATAATAAGCTGAATTTAGTTTACCCTAAATATTTTTTGGAAAATTTTAAATAAATTCTAATTATCTTAAATATTTTAAGTGTGTTAAAAACTAAAATTCTCTCCGTCACGGATGTATAATCTACTACTAAAAAAAACTTTGATCACTTATCAAAGTGCCTCGTTGGAGGCATACCTTTCCTTCGTTGATACGTAGGTCCTTTCCAACGTATTTAACTTGGAAGAACAAGGGCTCAGATTCGATGTCAATGGGCACTCGGAATGAAAATTTTCGGACAGTTCTGCGAAAATAATGAATACAGAAATGACAAGTAATTAAAATGCTTTCCACTCACGGACTGACAAGATACACCGAAGTACAATCTGCTATCCTTTTTTTTAATCTTTTTGTCGTTTTGTTTTACGAATTCTCGTCATCAAACTTGGCAGTACTGACGATAAGTACAACTGAAGCATTTAAAGATCCTAACCTTCTGAAACGAAAAGTCAGTCTCGAGAAGGTGAAAATTCAGAGAGCTTGTTCAGGATGATGAATGTAATGAGAGGTGGGTTTTGGCCTTGCCATCGCAAGGATTGTATTTGTCTACACTTGTTCATAGCGCGATCCGTTGGCAGCAGATTGCTTGTCCTGGAGGGCAATTGTAGAGCCCGTCTCTAATGACGACTGATCTGCAGTGGATATTTTGGCCTCACCCTTGTTCTTCCGGTAAATAAAGTAGAGTATTAATTGCATTGCTCCTAGGCCGCAACCAAAGCCATTGGGAACCTGTAACCAACCCACAGAAATTTCCTTCATCACACAAGAATACCAAATTGTTGGTTTCTTTTAATTTTACTGCCTAAAAATGCAGATTGTTTAACGTACGCGTTCCAAGGTGAAAAAAAAAACAAGTTAAGAGCGGACATGAAGGGGAACTTACAGCGACAAATGGGTCATGGCCAAGCAGGCCAAAGACGAACCAAGATGTGCCACACAAGAAGACGAACAGTGACAAGAAGAATGGCATGTACTCCACACTCTTTGTCTTAATCACCAACCTCTGCAAGATATGCAACCAAGACGATTTCAATAGGAGTTTATATTAGTTCAGTGAGATATCTACTAATTTCCAATTTCTACCGTTGGCTTTAGATAATCTACTGTGAGTTTCAAATATCTCATGTTTAGATTTTGATAACATCCTTTTTAGTTCCAAACTGCATGCCACTGTTGAATAACAAAAATTGAGGCATTTTGGCTAAAGAAATTTTGCATCTTACAGTACTGCCTAATATATCAAAGTTTCTGATAAAAATATGGTTGAGATTACCATATCAATAAAACCAAAAGGGTAACTTACCATGATAGACAGAGGAGAGCCATACATGATGATGGAAAAAATGGTAGCAGCCAACCCGCAGAAGAATTTCCTGGCGTGGCCATGAAGAGCAAGGACTGACACCAAAGCAATTGCCGCGAAAACCGAAAGAACAAGAGAGAGGAGTCCACCGATTTTAGCCTTTTCCTTTTTGGGAGCATAGATGATGAATATGACCACGTAAATGCTCTCAATTAGCGCTCCTGTGCCATTAATTGTTGACACTAACAAGTTGTCTTTGGACACAAATGGTAGACCATACCTGTCAAAAAACAGTTTAATAACACAACTAAATCATCCCCGAGCCCGATGATCAAACGTCCCTCTTGGATTCATATGATTCATGCATGTGCATAGAGACAAAGACTAGGATTCTTTTTGGTTTCAATGAGAGAACTAGATGAGCAGGAGTTAATGAGTAATAATTCCTTCTTCTTCAACTAAATGTTGCTGATAACTGAAAACAAACTAATGTCAGTAATTAGGTCAGACGAACTGCTTTCAGAAAATATACTTAAAAGAGAAGAACCGAAGCCAGTAACATAGATATGTAGTGGAAAGAGAAGAAGAAGATGGATGGAAGAAATTAACTAAACAACCAAGAAAGCTCAACTCACCAAGCAGATAGAAGGCAATTCAACATGGTCATGACATAGGGAATGCCAGAGAACTGCTCTGTCGATTTGCCTGTTATGATCCTCTTGAATGTTATCCTGCAAAACCAATTTAAAAATCCATAACTTGTATGTTACTTTTGTTAATATTTTTCGTTACACATAAAACTCTGGAAAACCAATCCCCCAAAATTCGCAGAAAGCGAAGTAAAATTGGTTAGTTAAAAATGTTGAGAAAAAAAAGAGGAATATTTTTAACCCTCAAAATACTAAAGAAGATAAAACTGCTTCTTCTATGTGAACTAATGTTGATTGACGCTTAAAGAGGTCTGGCTAATCTTTGCATGGCGCTTTTTCCTGGAATCTATAGGTGCCTATGAGTTTTGACACAAACATAACACAGAGTGAAAGAAAGAGCGATTTCTGCACATACGTTGGAGACAAGAAGAGGAACAAAGCAGTGGCATTTCCTGTTACAGAGAGAAGCAGAAAAATCAACAAACCGCAAATTCAAGAAAACAGAAGAAAATAAAGAAGAAGAAGAAACCCAATTGCAGGAACTTGTAAACCTACCGAAAACACCAAACAAGAAATGCAGAATATTCATTTTATCTTGTGCAAATTCTTGAAAAGAGCAACAGACTATTTTAAAAGAATGCCCGGGCTACAGGTCTGGATGAGAAGAGCAAGCAGCATGTAGCAACATGTTTATATAGAAATGTAACCGCTTTGCGAGTGAGCTTTCGGCTTTATCCTTATCCAATTGCTTTGGTTAACTTAAGGTTACCGTGTGTACTAACTGACATATCCCGGAATACACTTTGTGAAGACTGGTGTTGAAAATAAGGAATTTAAAATACCTGGAATTGGGCTGTCAAATATATCGATTAGCCGAATCTTAATTATACGCCGTTTTCTACCCATCATAAGCAGTAACTTGAGAAAACCAGAGAGCACTAGTAACCATCACCTAAACTCTACTGCTTGGCTATCACTGTCATTGAATCATCCTTTGTAATCGAGCACAAACATCACCCCTAAGTTCAGGACGCTGGTGAGTTAATAAGGGGCCCTTTCGATTTAAGTGAGGTCGCAGGTTTGAATCACCCTTATGTATACAGTCGTTTAAAACTTAAAGCTAAAACTTTGCCTCCCTCAAGAGACCTACTGAGCTCGAGCGGAGATTAATTTGAATATGAATGAATTAAAGGTGTCTTCTCATAATTAGAATCCTTATTAAACACTTCATAGGAAACCCAAAAAAAAAACACTACCCTTTCCTATTATTGTGTTGCCACAACCGTTGGCAACTTGGCCGAAAACAAAATTGAATTGAAATTATTACATGATGAGACGGTATTTTAATTTACTAAGATAACATTATTTGATCTCAACTTAGTGAATATTATGTTTATGTTAAACAAATTTGAGCTTAAATTGAAGTTTAAGAATATGTTTTCAACAAATTTATGTGTAGAATATAGGAGGGAAAATGTTTTTAATTGTATAAATCTCACTGAATAACATAAAAAAAATGTATTTAAGATAATTATAAATTTATTGATTTAAATTATTAATAAAATTGATTTTTCATTTTGTATGCCACAAGAGAATCTCCTTCCAGTTTTTACTAATATCTAGACTATGTATAAAAATTAAACATTTTACAAAAGTCAAATTTTACATGGGAAAATTTGATATCTTTATATTTATTTTGCTTGTATATAATGAATCGTTAATTATCTCTTTAATTATACTAACGTAGTTGACTTTGGTTGGTCATTCCCAATTACAGTCTTGGCATAGGCATTGGGACATTTGGTATTTGATTAAAAAAACCTATCTTGCAATTAGAGTAACGGGTAATCCAAATTGTCATTTGCTAATGAAATGGTATCTTTTGCCTCACGTCCCGTTTTATATGCTTTGTGGGTTTTAAGAAATTGACATGATTTTTCATCAGCCTTTTAGTTGGGCATTTTTCAAGCCATTTTCTTCGTGTCCCCTAGTGACATTACGCAATGTGTTCCGCCTTCCTTGTAGTGCCTTGGCCACGGAGATCAAATCAAAACAGTAATAAATTATTTGCTTCCTCATGGACTAAAAAAAGGCAAGTGTAGAAAGAAAGTCTAATCTCCATGTATCGGTTCTTCGGCGTCCTAACCTCTCCGACTTGTGTACTTTGTGATTCTTCTACGGAGACACATGATCACCTCTTCTTTCAGTGCCGATTCTCTGCCGCCGTTTGGAGTTCCCTCTCGACGAAGACCCACACTGCTTGTCCTTCGACTTCTTAGGTTCCCCTTCTTCAGTAGGCTTGCACTCGTCTTAGCCGGCGCAAGGATTACAGACATCTCCTTTTACGGTTAGTCCTCTCAACCACTGCCTACTTCCTTTGGTATAAGAGGAATAACCGCATCTTCAGCCGACGACACCGTTCTCCCCGCGACATCATTGAGGACACCATTGAGCTTATCCGTTCCCGGCTTCTCGGGCTTGAGACTCGTCTTCAGATACTTATTCTTCAGCGGCATATCTGGCGGCTTTCTACCTAGTTGTTTTGCTTTGTATTGCGAGCCGTCTGTGGCTTTGACTTGTTTTGAGAGCCGCCTGTAGCTTATTTTATTTTGAAAGGCGTCTATGACTTATTTATTTTCTATTTTGAGAGCCGCCTGTGGCTGCTTTGATTACTTTGTACATAAACTTTTTTTTAATTAATATATATGTTACTTTCTCAAAAAAAAAAGAAAGGTTCATATTTAAACTGTTTAGTGTTTACATAGCTTCCTTAAATAAAGTTATTCGAACGTAAAATTTATCATAGTGGTAAGGCTTAAACCTAAGACAAGGATCAAGATGCGTTGTTTAAGTAATCGAACAAGTAGATGATTGCCAACCCTTGTCCTGTTGGAATGGCTTTGACTAAAAGACGGCTTAGTATGGTAGAGAGTTGTAGCCGCAATTCCATTCTGGGTGCAGCAGTACTGGAGTTTATTTCAGTATTATGAAATTAAATAACATCATAATAAAAATATTTTTAAAATATTATTTTAAAGCCACATTTTTTATTTTTTTAAATCCCACAGCAGTTTCCTTAAGTTCTCTTTTACGTTCTGGTTTCTTCTTTTCCCTTTTGGACGTTCATCAACAGAAAGAGCACCTATATTGGAAAAGCAAACAAGTCTGACCGCATGTTAACTAATTTTAATAAACACATGCTTACTATAGTTGGATATATGCCCACAGGCTCTACCACAACCACAAGGCAATGAGAAGTCGGAAATATAAAAATTCTTGAGCTGGCAAACCCACTTTATTAATATTGTTTCTCTTTTAGGGACATGAACGATCGATGGCATACTCACGCACATTCGAATTTGAGAAGCTCCTGCGGTGCCAGCTTATGCATTTAAGTATTTCCTGATCATCTCTAATTTTGTTGACTTGCGAACAGGAACTTCAATAATTGTTCTTTGGATTTTAGGTACTCGTTGTTCTCTATACCCATCAATGCACTATTAATGAGTGTTGAGTCGACAAAACACTTTTATTTCGTTATTAAGTTAACACTCTTTTTCATATTAAAAAAAAAGTATTTAAATTCATATGCATGAAAATGTACGTTCTCCTGTGGCTGTCTTTTTTTTATTAAAAAAATTGACACACAAGAGTTCCCTTGCAAATTAAAAAAAAAAAAATCCATTTTTAACATTGCAGAAATAAAACGTATGAAGCTTCCATTCTCCAATCTTTCGAAATTCCATGTTTTTGGTTTCTATGTTTTCGAGGTATAGCACCAGACGATGCAATACAGGTTGTACTATATAAAAATATGTGCGATGGAATTTTAATGCTTTTGAAGTGAAAAGGACAAAGTTCAAGAAAACTTTCAAGAGAGATTCGGTGTAAAGTTTTCGATTTAATGCAATTGCATCTCTCAGGACCTTGATGGACTAACATCGGCAAACACGTACTCAACCCATAGCCAATGGAAGGCATAATTGGTTGGAGAAGAACTACGGAACCTCCACAGCATTCCAAAAGAAAATGCTAGTCAGAGGCTCGTGACATGCTTTGTGACTTGTAGCCCTGATTCTGCAATTTTCTACGTGATCAATGCAGTACGTACGCCAGCCTGTTTCCTTCGCTTCTTTGTTTTGTTTCTCACTGTTTAGTCAAAGAAGAAATATCAATCGAAACCAACAAAAACAAGCAGAAACCAACTTTTACTTGTAAAAAAGCATTTAGGTGGAAGGTAGCTATTGCTACAGGCTGTTGAAATATGCCTACTTTTTTGGTGTTTCGTTTAAGTTATGCAAGTTTTTGTGTATGCTTATTATGGGAATTTCCAACCGAGGACTGGACAACAACGGAAGAAGTCCATGACAGAATGAAAATACATCTGCAAAACATTTTTCTGTTTTAAACAATAAATGTGATGTAATATAGTGGTCTTTGGTTATGGTTAGGGACGCGACCTCTGAGCTAAGAAGCGTCTTCTTGTATGTTCTGTCCAGAACTGGATATTACGGAAAGTGAGGTCCCATCGAAGCCACGACTGTATCAATCTCATTTTCATCATCATGTTGCTTTCAATAGTTTCTCCTTCTCAGAATTGTTAGGACAAGTGTTTTCTTGGCTTTTGTGACTGTTAGCCAAAGCAAAGGAAGAGAGACAGGGCGCTTTCAGAAACTACCCTTTTTTTTTAACCTTCTTTAAAGTAACTTTCTGTTAACTATAATTACCAGTTAGACTTAAAAGGTTCCAACTTACAGTTAATAAACGGTGTTTTAATTCTCAGTTTAAGTGAGACAAACCTTTTTTCTTTTTTCTTTCTTGGATGTAGAAGGATCATATTGAGTTATACAACAAAAGACAATCCTTTTCTAAATCTTAGTTCTGTCGCTTTCGGAGAATTAAGATGGTAGCAAAATTGAAGAGGAGGAAGTCAGGCCAGACACGCTTTACTAAAAGGAAGACGGTAGGTTCGTCCACCCCGAAGGCAACTTTTCAAGGGGAAGCTTAGCTCAAATTGATAAAGTTGGCAATTGCTTTAGCTCTGGTTTCGGAGCTCATTGGTTTCCCTCGAAATAACATGTTCCATAATTTCTTGCTGGTTTAATTACGAACTCTGTTTGGTTTCCAATTTTCATGATTGAAAATTTACAACTTTGACGAGAATAGAAGAAAGCTAAATGGCTTAAGAAATTAGAAAACAACACTAGCAAGTTCCCTACCCGCAAATTTATCGGGGAAACTATAAGTTTATGTCTTAAACTTAATCGATTGATTGAAGTTACGTAACTATTTAAAAGTATTTTTATCGTATATACATTAGATATATATAATAAAGTTTATAAATATACATCGCAAATAAAATTATAAAAAATATAATTATAAAATTTAGGTTTCATTTATGTATTATTTCTAAACATTTCTTAGTCATTATTCTATTGAAATTGGACATTAATATATTATAAAAAGATTAAGATATATACGTTATATATTTCCTTATAAAGGAAGTAATCAATCTCACAGACTAAAGTATAGAAATACTAAAACAAATGTATGAATGCTTATTATAAAACAAATTCGCTAAACCAATCCCTTTATAATAACTCCATTTGAAATATTACTTGTATGTCTGTAAAAAAATTTAGTGTGACGATTGCATAAGTGACATATTCTAATCAAGGGTAGCTCGGTCAGTAATCACCGGATATAATATAAACTATATGTAAGTAATTGAGTAATCAACATAAAATTCATCATCCTAAAGTGATTAAGGAGAATATTCTTTTATTCTCGATTAGTATTGATTCAAAAAATCTTTGATCAATGTGAAATGACAGTTTCAAAATAGTTTACAAATGTCATTAATAGAATTAATTGCTAATGATGAAAAACTAACATGATTGGACTTAAATATCGTAAACATTAATTTCATACTATATGTCTAATCGAAACATTGTATGATAAAAGAATTGAATTATATGGAAAAAAAATAATACACAGAAGGGTTGGTCAAACCTATTTTTATTATTCCTAAATGTTTAGGTAGTCATGATATGTTACTAGCTGTCAATATTAATATATGGATATAAATTATTTAATTAAAGAATTAAAGATAAATTAAAGGAGTTTAATTTATCTAATCCTAAATATTATTTAAGATTATAATTTATATCTATTATTAACATATTTGGAAACTTAATGAATCACACATAAAGAATGAGTTGAAGAGAGAAAAGTAACTTTAATCAAGTTGGAATTGATTGTAAAGCTTGAAAAACTTTATGATTAGATATGAGATATTAGATCTTATTTGAACATAATTGATAATTAACTATAATTTTAATTAAAAAATAATATTATATTAATTAAATTATTAAAATATCTAAAACATATTAAAATAAGTTTAGGCTCTAAAGGAGTTGTCACTTTTTTCTTACTTCTCTCTATAATATTTGTAGAATTTTCTTAATTTGTTCTGTGAATATTGTTAGAAATTTGATATTTGTATAATTACATTAATTAAAATGAGTTAATTTCATAAACAATTTAAAAGAAATGACAAAAAATGATAAACTTCAAACTAAATTATAAATTAAGATTCATGCAATATTATTATTTATGTGTTAATTATTTTATAAAATTTTGGATGATAATAACTTTCAAAAAATAGTACAAAAAGGTTTTGTATTTATCACTCCATGCATAAAATCAAATCTTGTGGCTGAAATATCAATCAAATTTTAGTTTGCAAGGGTATCCATGTCGATCCTACATGCCATAGAAGATATTATCTTAGATTCAGTACACGCTAAATAATATTCTGATGCGTCTGCATCAAGATCAAAAGAATAGAAACTTAGTCGCAATCTAATACTTCAAAGTTTTAGTGAGAGAAAATTCTAGTGAGAGAAAAGTTGACGCAACCTTTTGTCGAGGAAGACATTATCCATTGTGCGTTATTAAGTGCGTCTGGCCTGAGAGCCTCGCCGGAGTATGGAATCCCTCGATCCCGAGGGTCACCTAGCCAAGAAAGGACAGACTCGCAAGAGGGATGACAACCCCCCCCCCCCCCCCTTAACCCAAGGCGTCCTACATCAAGGTAGTAACAGGGGATGCAGCGGTGAACGTCGAAGCGACGTCAAGCTGGCCGGAGGACATTCCATTAAAGGTGGAAGAGGGCGACATCACGCCCATCGTCAGGGAGCTCGGGGGATGCATCATACTATCCCAGAATTTGAAACAGAAGCTGGACTAGCAGTAGGAGCTTGCGGTAGTGGTGAAGATCCTAGGTAGGAGAGTGGGATATTGAGTGTTAACAACCAACTAAGGAGCCTCTGGAACCTGCGAGGCCCGATGAAAATCGTGGACATGGACCATGATTTTTTTCTGACTAAATTTAAGGAGGAAGGAGATTATTTGAACGTGCTCACCAATAGACCATGGGTGATATTCGGACAGGTGATCACCGTCTAGCGTTGGCTCCCCTCCTTCTGCCCCTCCCAAGCCCAGATCGTGCGAGCAGTTGTATGGATAAGGATCCCTAACCTGCCGATAGCCCGCTACCACCCGAAGATACTCATTGCACTGGGGAATCTCGTGGGCAGCACGATGAGGATAGATGACGCCACCTTAAAAGCTCAGTAAAGGCGGTTTGCGCGAATTTCGGTAGACATCGACTTGAGTGCTTCCCTGAAATCCAGTGTAGATCTTGATGGTGAAACGTTGATGATAACATATGAAGGCCTTCCCCAAGTTTGCTTCACATGCGGCATCGTGGGGCATTAACCTAGCACCTACTCAAGGAAGAACAACAAGACTAGTGTAATTCATCCTCCGACAAACAGTAATGGAGAAGGCGAGACGGAGCAAAGGAGGACGTCTGAGGCACTTGCGGGGAGGACGGTTGATGGGACGGGTAACGGCTATGGACTGTGGACCAACGTGCCAAGAAGAAAAAATAGACCAGGATTAATAGGACAGGGACAACAGGGGGGAAGCAGACCGCATGGAGAGGCTTCAAAGGGCGGCTTAAGGTTTGCAGTATTAGTACAACACGAGACCGTAGAGAAAGAGACAGCTAGTCCAATAACGTGACCTTTGCTGACTTTGGCCAAAGGTTTAACCTGTCCAATTTTGATGGAACTGGAACGCCACAGCCTCAGGCAGGGGCGTCAAGGAGTACTGCACACTCAAGAAGGATCACGCAGGGCTCTAAAGGAAAAGTTGTTATCAATAACCAAAAGAATCGGGGGGAAAGGAGTCAGGAAAAGGACTCGGACATGACTCCCATAATCCAGCTAAAACCCACAGTCACGGATAGGAACTTAGCGATCAAAATCATGTCTCACTCTGAAATGGTCTGTGATAGCTAGATCATTGCGGACCAGGCACCGGGGCCAGAGGAGAGGCCTCAAAGTATGGAGGGAGTCAAGTAACCTAGGAAAGAGTGTAGTCTCAGAGAAGACATACCTGAAATCCCACCCTCAGAACCTTCAGATTTAGCGATGGCCTCAGATGGACAAGCGGACATACCTGAACTGAGCCCGACTGCGGAAATGCTACCGCAAACTCTGGAAGTGGACCAAAGGGAGAAACATGTCGGAAGCACTTTTGTTGCTCCGATGTAAGGTAACGCTTCCTCTCTCAGTATACTTTTATATCGATCTTGGTATGGAATTGCCAAGGGGCAGGAGGGTTAGATTTTCAGACCCTAGTGTGTAATTACATTCGTAATTACAAACTGGGCATTCTGGCGTTGATGGAACCCCAAATAAGTGGCTCTTGAGCCAATGAAGTAATTCTTTTCTTAGGGTTTGATTTTTCCTTTAAAGTAAAAGCAGAAGGTTTTTCGGGTGGTATTTGGCTCCTTTGGAAGGAGGATTTTGATATATCAGTCGTCATAGCACATCGGCAACTTATTCATACAACAATCACGTATAAGTTAATCTCTTTCGATCTTACCGTAGTGTATGCCAGTCCGTAAGTGTCATCGCAGTCCACGCTCTGGCCCGTGCTATCATGGATTAGTTGCTCTACTACAAGGCCCTGGATTATGGGAGGAGATTTCAATGCTAAACTGGAGATATCGGATAAAAGGGGAGGAACTACCTCTACACAAGTGGTGGTAGAAGATTTAAGGATTGGGTGCATCGGTGTGGCCTTCACAATTTAGGCTTTATTGGCTCAAAATTTACTTAGGGAGAGGAACGGTTCAAGCTCGCCTAGATAGGGTGTTTGGTTCGTCAATTTGGATGTAGAAGTTCCCCCATACAGTGAACCAGCATCTACCCTTTCTCGGTTCCAACCACAGGCCTATGCTTCTTCATTTATTCAGGCCCCAGCAGCGGTTAACCGAAGCACCACCTTTTCGATTCCGAAATGCTTGGATCACTCTTTCAGGATTTAATGAGGTGGTCGATGAGTATTGGCTCCTAGCTGAGGAAACGATGAGTCGATCTTTATCCCAGTTCTCAAACCACCTTATGAGATGGAACACGCACGCGTTTGGTAATGTATTCCACCAAAAAAAAGCTGCTAGCCCAGCTGGAAGAAATTCAGCAAGCCATGACGGTTGAAACTAAGGATTCACTACTAGCTCTAGAGGACAAACTGAGAGGAGAGTTGTTACAAGTCCTGTGCAAGGAGGAGTTGTTTTGGCATCAAAAAGCCCGATGTGAATGGCTATCGAAGGGTGATCGTAATACAAAGTATTATCATATGATCACCCTTTTTAAAAGGAAGAAGTTGCGGATTGAGAGTCTCACTGACTCTACTGGGATCGTTGTTTCAGATCCCGAACAACTGTGCCTCGTAGACAAGAACTATTTTATCCAACTTTATAACCTTGAAGAAGGGTCTACCTCACAGTTTCCGATTTTCGGAGCCTTCCCACCCCTTCAGAATGCAAAGGTCCAGGAGCTAGCTCTTCCAGTCTAGGAGAATGAAATCAGGAGTGCGGTTTTTGATATAAATCTCAACAAAGCCCAGGAGTTGATGGGTTCAATGCGGTATTTTTCCAGAACCAATAGGGGAAGGTAAGGTCGTCAATGGTGGCTTTTATTCAGAAAGTTCTCCGCACGAAACGATGGGAATAAGATTTAAATCAAACCATTATGGTCCTAATTCCTAAGATCCCATCTCCGAAACAGATTTCTCAATTTCGACCGAGTAGCCTGTATAACGTGCTCTATAAGGTCATCTCTAAAGTCATAGTGAATCGGTTGAAAGTGCACATGGACCACCTAGCAGCGGAGAACCAATGTAGCTTCATTCCGGGCAAGCATATCACAGATAATATTATTATCGCCCAGGAGGTTATCCACTCGATGCGGAGGAAGACAAGTAAGATAGGGTACCTAGCCATGAAAGTGGACTTGGTGAAAGCCTATGATCGGCTTCGTTGGGAGTTTATTCAAGATACTCTGATGGATATTGGACTCCTAGAGTATTTAATCTGGGTCATTATGAAGTGTGTTACGACTGTTTCTATGCAAGTTTCCTGGCAAGGTACCATCTCTGAGACTTTCAGGCCTTTGAGAGGTATCAGGCAAAGAGACCCCCTCTCGCCTAACCTTTTTGTTCTATGTATGAAGAGATTAGGACATCTCATTTCGAAGGAGGTGGGATGCGGGGTTTGGAAACCGATAAAGCTGAGTAGAATGAGACCTCCCATCTCCCACCTATTCGTTGCAGATGACCTAGTGCTCTTTACAGAAACGAAGGTTATGTAGACGCAGGTAATAGCTAGAACCTTGGAGACCTTCTGCTTAGCTTCCGGACAGAAAGTAAGTTCAGCTAAAACTCGAGTCTTTTTTTCCAAGAACGTTCCTAGAGAAACTGTGAGACGTCTCAGCCATGGACTACAGGTTACCTGTACGAATAATCTTGGCAGGTATTTAGGGGTTTCCTTGATCCAAGAGTGGACGACCCAGAATACTTATCAGCACATCCTTGATAATGCCCAGAAGAAACTTATAGGCTAGCGCACCAGGATATTGTCTTTAGCAGGTAGGGTTACCCTAACCCAGATAGTCATTTCTTCGTTGCCAATTTTCACGATGCAAATAGTTCGGCTCTTGCGCCAATTGTGCTACGACCTAGAAAAAATCATGAGAGATTTTATATGGGATTCGACGAATGAACACCATAAAATGCATCTCATCAACTTGGAGTCAGAGTGTAAGCCTAAAGCTGTAGGGGGTCTAGGAATTAAACGCATTAGGTCTAACAATGATGCATTGCTAGCTAAATTAGGTTGGGACCTGCTCACTAAACCTACCGCGCTTTGGGTCCAAATTCTACGAGCCAAATATAGACTAGACGCTACTCATAAACTCCACACGATCTCCAGGTCAGGGGCCTCGATTATCTGGAAGGGAATTTCGACATCCTGGCAATTTGTTCGGCAAGGTATAAAATGGAACCTGGGCAACAGGAGGCGCATTTTATTTTGACTGGACAACTGAGTGGACGGATGGGGACCACTTATACATGTGGCAACCTCTCAAGTCCCTTACACTCTACGCTACGCTACGGTCGTGGACCTTATGACTGAAAGGGGTAGTTGGCTTTGGCATGAGTTTCAACAGTACCTTCCGTCTACAGTTTGTTTGGAACTTGCGAATTTATGCCCTATAGGTGAAGATATAGGGGAGGACCGGTTGGTGTGGGAACCAACCAACCACGGGGGTTCACAGTAGCGTCTGCTTATGAATTAATTGAAGTGCGCCCCACAGACATTAGTAACAAGCTGTGGGAGGTCATATGGAAATGGGTTGGCCTGTAGCGAATTAGGTTGTTCCTCTGGCTAGTAGCTAAAAAAAACTTCTGACTAATTAACAGCGAGTGGCCTGATATATTGCCATGGATAGCAGATGTCAATTTTGTAGGTAGGAAGAGACAACTGTTCATGTGGTGCAGGATTGCCCGAGAGTGAAAGCTATCTAGTATAAAGTTCTTCAGGAGGTGGTAGATACGGGTTTTTTTCCAACAAGATGAGGAGACGTGGCTGCAGTTTAACCTCACGAAGCAGTCTCCGGTGCAGCAGGAAGCGTGGGCCACAATCCATGGTGTCGCTCGTTGGTTCCTATGGAAGTGACAGAACAACAGCCTTTTTGAGCCTGGATTTGAATGGCCGGAAGATGGGACCAGAATCATAATGGATTACGTTGGTTGGATTGCAAGAGCAAGAGCGATGGAAAATTGCGTGTTTCCGACACAGGGCAGACCCGTGGGTACCTTCATTGGCTGGACTAAACCTTCGGAGGGCTGGGTTAAAGTCAATTCTGACGGAGCAGTAAAGCAAGGGTCCACAAAGATATCCACTGGAGGTTTAATTAGAGATTGCCATGGGAACTGGTGTGGGGGGTTCCAACAAAACCTCGAAAAGGGTTCGCCCTTATCTGCGGAGCTTTGGGGTGTTTTCTCAAGACTTACATTGGCCTCGGATCTGGGTTATCGACTGATTGTGGTTGAAGTGGACTCACTAGAGGTCATTAATATTCTCTCTACCTCACACACAGTGCTAACTGAGGATACTTTTTTGGTGATAGGAATCCAAGAGGTCTTATGCCGAGCTTGGGAGGTTCAACTTCAGCATGTCTTCCGGGAAGGAAACCAGTGCGTTGACAGTTTGGCCAATCTTGCAGTTATATTACGTCCGGGTCTGCATATCCTACGGGAGCCTCCATTAAGAGTCCAGGAGCTTTTCCGCAGAGATGCGCAAGGAGCGTTGTATTTCAGAGTTTTGAGTTAATCTTATTTTTTTTCCCTTGTTAAAAAAAAGAATAAAAACTTTAAAAAAGTCAGTCTAATTAGCTTTGTGGAGTTTCATTCAAGGGAGCTTGGAGCTTTGGATTGCGGGGAGCAGATCTTCTGTGCCACTTGTCCGGTGCTCTCTGTGCCAATTACAAGTGGCTAAGAAGATCTGAAGCCTGGATTGCGAAGGTGAAAATGCGTTCAAAAAAAGAGAGGCCTAGATAGGTAAAAGAAGAATAGACAGATCATCGTCTTGGGTTTTGCAACTTCCCAGAAAACGTGTTTCAAGAAAAGTCTAGTTTAGTGCTAGTTTTTTAGTTCTTGTATCTTAATATTTTCTAGCTACTTCAGAAATTGTAAAAATGATAGTGAAGCAGTAACAATAGCCATCATTGTTTCAACAACAAAATCCTTCAGAAATACTAGGACCCGTTGCAATCAATTATGCATGTCATAATTGGGACATGAATGTTAAAGGATTTGAATGGAGGTTGCCCTCAAAGGGAGGGTATAACTTTAGGGTTTACTGGTTGAGAGCGCACAACGCCGTGTCATTCTTATCTGGGTGACGGCTTCTGGCCACATATCGAACCTTATATCAGAAAATGACGCCCTTGTATGTATAATGCATGTTATCCTAGTTATTTATTATGGTTATGTTCCCCAGACATCAAGAAACTGAAATCTGTACACGCATTCCCAAGCATTGATTGA
>JANZXV010000006.1:10858044-10870383 GCA_027576455.1 Erythroxylum roigii
TTGGCGGTTTTGCAGCTTCCTAAGAATTTAAGCAGCTGTTGTCGCATTGAAATGTCTGGGCTAAAAGGTTCTGCCTTGCCTTCTGATACGGTTGAAATTGTAGAATTAGTGGTTTGCTTCATTTATAAGCTTTTTTCGAATAGCATTAACACCACCAGGAAACACATTGTGATTGACCCAAAGGTGACTTGATCTGATTAAATCATGATTGTTTTTTATGACAAGACGTCTCACTAGAATTAAAATTATGATTAAATTGCAAAGGAAAAT
Organism: Erythroxylum roigii; assembly: GCA_027576455.1. Lineage (NCBI taxonomy): Eukaryota > Viridiplantae > Streptophyta > Magnoliopsida > Malpighiales > Erythroxylaceae > Erythroxylum > Erythroxylum roigii. The sequence goes on from JANZXV010000006.1 coordinate 10,858,315, forward strand.
TAAACAATAAGCAAGTGTTAATTTACCAAAAATAAATAAGGATAAACAATCAATAGAAAAGTATAAATTAGATGTAGAATCCCCTTTACTTTTACTTTGATTGAAATTGTCATAATTTATTGAACAATTCTAGTTTCTAAGAATTCCTAAATTATAAGTACATTCTCTTTTGATACACGTAACTCCTACCTTTAGAGTAGTCAATTAAAATGCCTCTATGATATAAATAGATTTTGCTATATTTTTATATGTTATTTCATTTGAATTCATTCCTATTTTTGTGTTTAATTGCTCATTTTGTGTTCTTATTGATTTTGCACGTAGATTTAATGATGGAATATAAATACAAGATTAAAGAATGAAGTTTTGAAGCCATTAGGAGCCAGGAAGGCTGTCCATAATGCAGCCAACAAAGTGACAAAAGAAATGACCTAGAGAAGCATTAAAGAGGCTACCCAAAACAATAGCCTAATGTGTTTCATAGAGAGCCAAAAACCTATCCAAAATGGCAGCCCTTGGAGCCTTCCTTGTACACCAAACAACATCTTTGGAGGTCCTCCTTGCTTTAAAACGCAGCTCAATTGGGCTTTAAAAATCCAGCAATATGGCATCACCATCATCGTTTAAAGGGAGGAGTTTCACGTATGAAATGCAGCAGCTAGAGGACGTTTGGCAGAGAAGAAACGTAGTCGTTTGGCCAGCAAAAAGAACGTTGAACCCTCCATTCTTTCTCACACCTGGACTGTCGCATCCCAGGCCTCCACTTACAGCACCCCTCACTGCATCTACATTAGACACACACAACATTTTCCTCCATCAGATTTTCACGCACACTCCACTCACTCAATGCCGCAACCCCACTGAAGCATACATCCTCACTCACGCAAACAGGCAACCTTCGTTCTATCCCACTCACGATCCCTTCACTTCAACACAGCCCCTCACTTCACGTAGCCCAACCTCTATGCCACTGACCATCCAAGGATTCACGCCCGTAGCCAAGACCTACGCAGTAGCCCTCCACCCGCTTCCACCCCACAAGCTGCCTCCACCATTAACTCACTGCGCAACCACCCTCTATCTGAATACAAAGCTTCCATATTCTTCATTTGTAATTGATTCCTTATGAGTTTGTCTAGGGTTTATATTTTTGAATTGCTTGGCATGATAATTTGTGGCTAGAATCTTAATTTTTCTTAAGAATTTGATATTTTGATGATGTTTTAATATTAAATTTTGCTGAAATCCATGACTGAATATTCATACACTTGTTGATTTTCCTTGGATTTAATTGCAGTTACTTTGGATTGTTGGAAGTTTGCATGATATAAATTCACCTTTGATACAAGGTGGTTTTTGCTAGAAGATTGAAGGAAATTCAACTAGTATGTTTTTGTGAGTTGGGAGACACAAGAAACCTAGGAGGTAAAAATAAAAGGTTAAGAAACTCTAGGTTACTTAAGTTCTTTGAGAAAAGGAGATCAATTATTCTTAAAATTTACATACAAAGTTAGGATTATTCATTTGTGAAGGATAGGTAATTCAATATTAAGGTTGACAAAAATATCATTCCCTAAGAGAAAGTCATTCCCTATTGAAGTTAATACTTTTAATTAGTCAATTGTTGCACTCTTTTCTTAATTAGTTATTGCATAAATTTGTCATATTCATAGTTATTTTGATTGCATTGAATTGGGTAGTTGCTTAGAAATTCATTTGAGTTTTTAATAATTCTTTACATTGCTTTTAAATTGCAAAAATTTCACCTAATCCGATTCCAAACACCGTTAGCTAGCATAGAATTGAACTTTCTCATAATTCTTGTGGACGCGACGCGGTTCTTACCGATTTATTACTCATTTCGACAACCGTGCACTTGCGGTTTGCGAATACTCTCAAATCAAGGCAACCTAAAAATGTATTAATTCCCTCTGTCAACTTTCTTGATAGGTTTCATCCTAACATTAAAAAAAAAAAAAGAAAAGAAAGGTAGACTCTCAAGTGTTGTATATGTAAATTCCTAAAATCTAAAGACTATTCATGGCAAGTGCATTTATCATTCTATAGTATAGGGCTTAGAGTTCCAAGTATTAATATATTATGAGTACTAGTAATGACTTTTTCCTATTATCTAACCGACATTTAAGGTAAATGTGATAATTCAGATTTAAAATAAAATAAAATAATCTAACAATAATTCAATATAATCGAAGAAACTAAGGTGGTTAAAATTGAAAAATCAACCAATAAAATAATAGTACTTGGACTTCGAATCTCCTTAGGATTTCTCATACAATTATGATTTCATTAACCAATTTATTATAAAATTTATTAGACATTAGAAATTCCAAAGTCATGCTAATTTTTTTCTCTCAAGACTATTAGCACCGTATTCCAAGTTGACTAATTGAAATCTCCTTCTAAATAAAACCTATAGAATTGCATTATTTGATTTATGAATTTCACTTGATCTAGTGGATTTATGTCGACCTATATCTAGGTTTACATGTAACTCCTTTCAACTATGTTAGATATATTCATACATTGGATTTTTTAATGTCAATAAGCATGATATTACACATAAAATAATATAAAAGCAATATTAATTTAAGAATAATTAAGAATACATATTTGAATCTTAATAAAATTAAAAATTAAATTAAATTAAAAATTACCAAAAGATATATCTCGAGGTATTTACCTTATAATATTTTTTAATTTAATTTATTCTTTAATTTTATTAAGATTCAATTAAATACTCCGAGATATACCTTTTAGTAAATTTAGCTTATAATAGTATTATAAGCTAAATATCCCGAGATATACCTTTCGGTAATTTTAGCTTATAGTAATAGGAAAAAAATCAAAACTAAAGAAAAAGTTGGAAATCTGGAAAAACATGGTGGGAATCCTATCATCAATACGAGTGTGTATTACTATCATCAATACGAGTGTGTATCACAATAGGAGAGGATGAGAATAAAGTTTCTTTGATCTCTTGTGAAGTTACTCCTTCCGTTAGTGTTAGCATTTGTTCACAAGACACTGAATTACTAAGGTTGTCTATCAAATCTTGGGGCAGATCATCAGTTTGGTTATTCCTTCTTAGAATATTCTTAAAATAGGAATCGGGCATTAAAGTTCTAGTTAATTACTGGTTCGATTCTCGGAGGCCGTTTTATAATTATAGAAGTAACATGGGATGAAGCGGGCAAATAAGCTTAGACCAATACTTGATGCAGAAAAGAGTCATGGAAATCAACAGAGCTGCACAAATTACGCTGAAAACAAGCCCAAATCAACGCGGTTGGTCTTGCTTTGTAAGGGAACACCTCTCCCAAGGCTCGCCTGCAGAAGCCCTCGTCGCATACAGCCAAATTCGCCAGAAAAGACCCTGCATTTTGGGCTTAATCCCCTTGATTCTCAAGGCATGCGCCGCTGTTCCCATGCTTGCATTTGGGAAGTCTTTGCATGCAGAGGCAATCAAGATAGGAGCCAGTTTGGATGTCCTCATTGGGACGTCGTTGATTGCTATGTACGCCAAATGCGGCGATGTTTTTGAGTCACGTAGAGTGTTTGATAATATGTCTCAAAAGAACGTTGTGTCGTGGAATGCCATGATTGGTGGTTATTTTGGAAACGGAGATGCAAAATCTGCTTTAAAATTATTTGAGAAGATGCCGACCAAAACTGCAGTCACTTGGAATGAGATGATTAGTGGGTTTGCAAAGTGTGGAGATTTGGTGACAGCTAGGAATATTTTCAACCAAGTACCGTCTGAATTGAAGAATGTCGTCACATGGACAGTCATGGTTGATGGATACGCGAGTAAGGGGGAGATGGCTGCAGCAAGATCACTTTTTAAGGAGATGCCAGAGAGGAACTTTTTTGTGTGGTCATCAATGATTTCAGGGTACTGCAAGATAGGAGCCGTTAGGGAGGCCAGAGTTATTTTTGATCGAATTCCAGTTAGAAACTTGGTTAATTGGAATGCTTTGATTTGTGGGTATGTACAAAATGGGTTCTGCGAAGAAGGTTTGGAAGCATTTCGGAACATGCAAGCTGAGGGTTTTCAGCCTGATGAAGTTACGGTGGTGAGCGTCTTGTCTGCGTGTGCTCAGTTGGGGCTATTGGACTTTGGTACATACATTCACCAGCTGATATACAATAAAAGGATAAAGATGAACCAGTTTGTTATGAATGCATTAGTCGACATGTATGCAAAATGTGGGGATTTGAAAAATGCCAGATTGATATTTGAAATAATTCCCAATAAAAACATTTCCTGTTGGAACACAATAATTTCAGGTTTAGCTGTCCACGGGCAATGCGAAGAGGCCCTTAAGCTTTTCAGGAGAATGGAGGAGTCAAATGTAAAACCTGACGAGATAACATTTTTATCTGTTCTCTCAGCTTGTGCACATGGGGGGTTTGCAAACGAAGGCTTGGAGACTTTGTTTAAGATGGAGAAGTATGGCTTGACAACGAGCATCAAGCATTATGGATGCGTTGTCGATCTTTTGGGACGTGCAGGAAGGCTACAAGACGCCTATAATTTAACAAAGCAAATGCCAATAAGACCAAATGATGCAGTTTGGGGCGCTTTACTTGGAGCTTGCCGAATTCACATGGATAGAGGAGACTTGGTGGAGCGAGTGAGGGAAGAAGTAAGTGCAGCTGATCTTAGTTGCTATCCACATTATGTGCTGCTGTCAAATATTTATGCCGCTGCTAATAGTTGGGTGAAGGCTGAAAGTATGAGGATGGTAATGGTCACTAAAGGGCTTCAAAAAATTCCTGGACGAAGTTCAATTATGCTTGCTGATACAGGGAAGCTATGTCTTCCACGTACTGTATGAAATCAGGATGACTGGATGAAGACCAAGTTGCTATTAAGAGACTAGAAATTGGCAGCTACTACTAAAAGAATTTAAGATCAACGCTCCATGACAGTTTTCTGTTTGCCCAGCAATGTAGTGGTAGTGCATGGTTGCCAGTAAGCAAATGTTATATAATCGTTGATTATCCATCCAACTATATAGTTGAGTGGAATCCCCCACTGCACCACAGTAGATGCATGTGGGCTAATAAACCTGTTTTAACCGATGAAAACCACACGACATCTTTCATCAGAGTTTCAGTCCCATGTTTCAAGAAACAGGTAGCTAGCTTGCTGCGCTGAATACACTCTGTTCTGTTATAATGAAGCTTTTCTAATTTAACTTCTAAGTTATGATGTTAACAGTACATTCTTGTAGTTTAAAATCTACTCTCTGTTTCTTATTCTGGAACATTGTACAGTGCACTGTGGGAAAAAGTGCATACTTCAAGGCTGGTATGGGAAATCAAATGGTGCTGCACTACACAACACGGAAGGAGTCGGCTATCCTCTTTAAATCATTGTAGTGCCTCTTCCACTGAAGGCCTACAAAATATACCACCAAATGCAATTACATCAGCAGTTCCTATGCTTATGCAACATTTGTTTGTGAGACAAATACAGTATTCATTCCTTACCATTTCCTGTTACACCGAATAAGTAGAACCGATTTCCAGCAGCAGTTGCTGTAATGAGCACATGAGGTGGTTCTAACTCATATTGATAATATGTTCTTCCAGAATGTTCGATTACATTACTGCTTAGAACCTTCCCTTCCACATTTTCTCCTATGACTTCAGGTCCAAATGCATTAATCACCTTATCTGGAGGTCCAATCTGTTGAATTGTAGCATTACTACCAAGATCTGCATGAATCAAGATAAGATTTCAATACTAGCTAGGCTTGTCGCCCTTGCTATTGTAGAAGGGAAATAAAGAGATGTGGATGGTGTAAGTTTTTGAACAATCAAAACACAAGGAAAGAAAATTAGGCAGAAAGAATAAGAACCATCAGCAAATCTTAAAACAGGAGCAACAATGACAAACAGACGTCCTTCTTTAGAGCTAGCGAATCTCAGATCAATCTCTGTGCCGCCTAGATCAGCTATGGACACTGGAACCTGTTAGACAGAAGAAGAAAGTGAATTGTAAAGGATACAAGACTCAAGAGTTGGGAAACAGGCATATAACAAAGTCTGAAAGCAATCATATAATCTGGACCACTGATTGAATCCGGAGATTAATCTTTGACGACTTAAATTCTGAGGCTTTTGTACAGAAACTTCAAAGCTATCTAAAAGATCTATACCTCTTCCCAATCTCCTGGCACTGAAAATACGTAAGGGATGATTGGACTCCATCCAACACCGTGTCCTCCAGACTTCTCATCTGGCCTGCGGTATGTCCTCCAACCTGTCTGATCAAGTTGTGGCTAATGAAGTTGATCATTCACTTTCATTCATTTTAGGAACAATAAAGAAAAATCGCATCTGATAGATGAGGTGCCTCTACATGAGGAACGCATTGAGATGATTTAAATCTTTGTTTCTCAAGTGTTATACCAAGACAATTGTCTTGTATTGCCGTGCTATCTTTTGGTAAAGCAACCAAGCAAATTTCATCCACAAGCTGAAAAGAAGAGGAGGCGCAGAAAAGCTGATGGTAGAAACAAGAATTTTGTTTATGTTCAACTCTTTTTCACGTGAATATTTACGAAGCCTGGACTGTGATTCTACAGAAATGAATATCTTCTTTCCCTCCATCAACTAAAACATGTTGACTTGGGAATTGAGCGACTGTACTGAGAAATGGGATTGCTTCTTTAATCCTGCCTGATTATGATTCTCCTCTACATTTTAAGGGCTACCAACAATTTTTATGGTCATTAGTAAAATATGTACGTCACTTCTTCAACCTTGCACGCTGATTTTAGTAAAGAAAAGAAACCAAGGAAAAAAAAGTGAACGGAACTCTGAAAACCAACCTTTCTCATCCGGTTCGGATAATCCAGGTACCCTGCCCGGAAGAAGGCCTTGTTTCACCACTGCCAATCCTTCCCCTGGAAATCCAAAATCTCCTGTAGAGGCTAGAGAAATCCCAGAAATCAAAATGGACCTTCTATGCAAAAAACCTGATTTCTCATCTTCACCATTAAGTACGTAGGTTTCTCTCGAGTTCGCTGCTGCTTTAGGATTAGGCGTCGATATTCTACTTTCTTTCGGAGAATGATGATAATAATGAGGAATTACTGGGTTGTGATGAGAACTCCAGGAAAAGTTGCAGATAGTAAACGAAAGGGTTCCCATCTTTCCAGAGCCTAAAGAACTTGCGGAGAAATGGCGGATCCAACTTCCCTGTTTGTTTAACGGACCAAACAACGAAAATCTAGTCGGTTTTCTGATTGAGTATTATGCTGCTGAATGCTGATGCCGCCTCAAAAGCGCAGGAAATTGACAGTATGCTTTGGTGTCAGTTGTTTGTGGACGTGGTACAATAGGTGTGCATAGGTTGGGATTCTTTTTTGGATAAAAGTCAGGACTCGGGGGATTTCTGTCTCAACACGTGTCTAGGTTTCACCTTGGACTCAGTATTTTAGAACCTAAAGAAAATGTCTTGACTCCCCTAACGAGCTTACGAGTTTTCAGTTGGCGTCGGGGAAAAACCCAGTGCAAATCGGACATCCTTAAATTTTGCACGCGTTTGTTTCTCTTTTCACCATTAACTCTGAAAGTCCACTAAACAATAACGAAACATCTCAGTACACTGTTGTATGAACATGTTATAAATTAATTTATACCAAACAGAGCCTGCAGAAAATGTGTCATGAGGAAGAATACACATGTACAGAATAGACTCGCAAATGTATCCTTTTAAGCAGCACAAGACTCGACTAGACTCGAACTTCCAGTGTATACATGTTATAAAAGGCGATGTGGGACAACCTAAGAACTAATTCACCTCAGACCACATAGGCCACAATTTGATAAGATAATTGAGGGAATTCAGAGTATTTTGCACGGGACAAACGAAAACAATTGTGAAAACATTTAACAATGATCAGGGCAAAGACAGGGGAGGCTTCCAGCTTGAGAACTCCACAAAGTTTCTATCCACTATAGTTCGATTGTGCAGCCAGAATGTCTCTGCCGATTGATGAAAATATCTTACTTTTCTTTGAAGCTCCCACATTATTCCTTGCATTGCAGAGCATGGCTCAGATTCTGGAGCATATACCCATAAGCATCGAATCTGTCTACCCCTAACTATCATTCTCTCTATATCTACATCTGAAAAATCAAAATCCAAAAGTGTAATTAAGTAATCCTAAAAGGTTGATTAAGTGATTAAATCGACAAAAGAATGTTATTTATAACCTGATATAGACTCCAGGTACTCCAATAGTTCAGGACCTATCCGAGTAGATGGCCATTTGATTGATATCTCAGTGTAATCAATCACATTTTGAAAAGGGAACTCCGCTTGATCCGATAGTATAATAGGTACGCACTCCTATTAAGAAAAAAATTTTAACAACATTTCAACATGCTAATGTTTGTGCATATGGTCGCACACACACACCCGTGCGCACGCACACGCACACACCCGCACAGAGAGAGAGAGAGAGACCACAAAAAAGGACTCGTAGAAGCGAAGTGTCCAAGAAGATTCTCCTCGTGGAGCAAGGCAAAACTTAGCATTGCCGAGATGTTGAAAATATTCCAGCCTTCCAAGTTTATCAGGCCCGCTGAACTTCAAGTCTGGAGATTCCAGCTGTTTATAACGTTAGAATGCATCTTCTAGGTACTTTCACAACACTAAATTACAGCATTATGTGGTTGTAATGTTCTCAATTTGATACAACAACAATAAGAGCCATAGCCTTGTGGCTCCCCATTTTGTGATATCGGAGGTGAGACATCAATTATACGCAATTTTCTTTTTGTATTTTACAAAGATGCTGTTTTCGTGATTCAAGCTCGTGACCTTTGGTCACAAAGAAGTAACCTTACCAGTTGTTCCAAGGCTCACCTTCAATGTTCTCAATTTGATAAGGAATGACAAATTTCAAGTTACAGTTTCAACAGGAAAAGCATAAAGCACATAATTTAGGAATGGCAACTTTGTAGCCTCTCATCATGTATATAATATGTCAAACATGAGAACATTTCCAAGTTATTCCACATCACTCATAGTCAAGTCAGTTCTAATGACATCATAATGAATAGATTCAAATTAAGCTTCCTAAGAAAAAAACATATTCAGAAGAAAATATAAAGTTACATATTTTCACATGCCAGTAAAGTAATGCTTATCATTTGTCCTTGTATAGGATCTAATGAAGATAATTATATAACAGCCAGGTCTCACATCAAAATAATAAACTGAATTACAACTTTTATAACATGCACTTCTTGAGCAAAAAAAAAAAGATGCACATAGCATGGCAATTACATTACATTTGTGCTTTAACATATGTTCATATCAAGATCAAGAACAGTAGTTCAACAACAATTAAGTATTGTAGATATCAAAAAGAGTAATTCAAATAATAGAAAAGAAAATATACCTTATCTGGATATTGCTTTGAGAGCTCTATTAACTTGAGACGAGCAACTTTTCCCTGTGCACGGCCTAAATAATTAGCCAAATACTTCCTCTTTGACAAGGGCAACGGGCGGACAGTGGTATCACCACCTCTGGTCATTCCATCTTCAACATTCCCAGGAATGATGATATCTTTCCAAGTATTAAAGGCACTTGTGTCTTTTTTATCAGTTCGATCCCCCTATTAACACCAAATTTCACATTCTGTATTGGGAAGTGTGATAAAGGCAGAACAGATATACTAGTCCAAGATTTGGAGAAGTGTGTGAGAGGAGCTGAATCATATACTTAAGTTAGTGACATTGAGAAGCAAGAGGGTTAGGCACCTCAGGAGTAAGAATAATGGAACGGTTTATAAATGTTGACCAAGATCTAAACAAGTGAGCTCCGGCGCCACTGTAAAACGAGCAAAGAATGCATTGAATGCATCAAAGGAAAGGAAAGGTTATTGTTTTTTGCACTTTCCTCCCAAAGTATTGCAAGAAATCAACTAAATGTCAAATCAAACATGAATGATCATGCACCTGGGGAAAACAAATATGTGGTCGCGGCCTCCAGATCGCCTAAAGTATGGCATTTGGCTTAAGACCTGGGAAACTTTTCAAAATTAAATCAAAGAAACATAAATAATAATGGATTCAGAATTAGAAGCTTACCTTGACATAAGTGTGGTTAATCTCTTTATCACTAAGACCTCCCATCATCCTTACACATTTGACATAGGCCGGAACAAAGAACAGAACAGCATCCTTTTTGTCTTTCGTTCTATATCTTGATTCCAGAAGCAGTTTGTGTATTTTAACCTACCAATTGTTAAAATTATCAAGCCTAAAGCCTCCAACTGATTGGTGAATAAACAAACAAACAAAACTTATTACCTGAGTGCCCCACTGACCTTTGAGGCAATGAGTGGGAGAGATTTTGCGGTCTCTACCGCTCATGAGCTCTTTCAATCCATCAATCTCCTTCTCATCATAGACGTAGATCTTGAGGGAAGAGAGGTCTGGGTAGGTGGCGTGGACAGATCCTGTGTCGTGCCTTAGATTATGGTAAGGGGTACAAAATGAGTGGTGGAAAGTGGTGGTGAGGAAGAAGGTGGCGGCGACTAAGAGGAGAGCTCCGATCTGGTGGGTGCGGGTACAAGTCGGAGAATGGTGGTGGTGAGAAGAAGTGAAGAAGCTTCTGGGTTTGTTCATTGGTATTCTTCGTCAAGTTGCTTGTTCGTGGAAAAATAATAACCAAAATTTAAAGCAACACAAAAGCCCAGGACCAGGAGCCTGTGCAAGCGGAAGAGTTTAATAAAAAGTTACCACTACTGCACTTTCTAGTCTACTTTAGAGTTGTACTAGCAGACGGTTACTGCACATTGCTGATAATCCAACAAATATAATTGCCCAGTTAATTTAATTCTAGGACTGTTTATAAAGATGTTATATTATGTAATGTATAAACAGATATTGTGTAATTAAAATTTTGTGAGAAAATTAAAAAATATATAAATTTGAAAATGTATATTAAGAAAGAAATAAAAAAGGTTAAAGTTTGTGAATTTGATAGAATCATTCAGAGAAAATAAGTAAAAATATAAGGGTTAAAATATTATAAATGAATTAGTAAAATTAGTTACTAAAAATATAAAATGAAAAAAAATTAAAAATTAGAAATGCATTGTGGATTGTATTTGTTATAAATGAATAAAATATACAAAGTAAATCAAGCTTAATAATAATAATATAATAATAATTAATCACAGTCGTGAAGAGCTATATATATATATATACTTAATAATTTTTAATAATTAATAATAATAAGTTAATGTTAAAACGCATGCTTAAGATTCTTTAATATATAGATTTAGTGATATAAGAGCACGATAATGCAACCACCAGATGGCCTCCTCTTTGTCACAATAATGCATCTACAGATGATCAGCTCTCTATCACGATCGTACACACAACCATCAGATAGCCTCCTCTTTGTCACGATAGTGCAACTACAGATGATCAGTTCTCTGTCACAATCGTGCTTGTGCACGATCGTGCAACTACTGGACTTCACCTTTCTGTCACCCTCATGCTTGATAGGCGGAACTCGTCAGGGTCAAGTTAAATATGGGATTTTTAAGTGATTTGGCCCTCCTTTTGCCATAATAATAATTATTAATTATTGATTAAATTAAATTAAATTAATTAATTGATTAATTATAGCTTAATTAATTGATTATTAATTAAAATATAATTAATATTAAGTAAATTAAGTCCTTTAGTCTTAATTAATTAAAATATAACTAAGTAATTGATTGATTAAAATATAATTAATTAATTGATTAATTATTTAGAATATAATTAACACATATATATAATTAAGCATAAATACTCCTAGAATTAAATTAAGTGGGCATTATATTTCTACGCATTAGCATTAATATATAATATTAATATATAGTAAATAATAATATAATAATTTGCCACAACCGCGAATAGGTATATATATTAAGACATTAATATATAAAACTTAGCAAAAATTAACAATTAATAATACAGGGTTATGATTAAGATTTAAATTTAATATTAGTACATAAAAAT
>JANZXV010000006.1:10898576-10919011 GCA_027576455.1 Erythroxylum roigii
ACTTGCTCAGATTAAGTGTTAATCTAAGTGGCCAACATAACCGGGAACCTAATGGGTCACACGCATAAGAGTGGCTCAGAGAATTCGTAAAATAGTTTTGGATAGTGATCCAATAAATGGAGAGCATTAGATTTAAATGGATCCCGATGAGATTGGGATATGTCCCGATAAGATCGCGACATCGATATTGCTGAAAAAGGTCTCCGGTGTTTTTCCGGTACCGGAACCGGTAGGCCGGTAGGACCGACCCCAGTTTGACTGGATCACTTCAGTAATTATATATATCTGTTAATTGATTAAAGAAATAATTAATTAATGTATATATATATATTTTCGGTTGGAAGAAGCATAATGAGGAGAGGATTAGCTTTGAATAAGTCAAAGTTAATCATTATCTTGATTTTTAAGTCATCTTTAGCCACCAACGTGGCTTACTCCTTTCCAAGCATTAATATAGTCTTTAAGTGTTAAAGAATCAAGATATATATATGCTGGAAAGAGGGGAGTCGACGGGGGGCATGAAAAGTGATAGGATTTGAGAAACTTAAGAGTTAAGTTTCAAAAAGGGTGAGAAATTGAAAGTGTTTCAAGTTTTCTCTCATCTCCTACACGATCTCTTCCTCTTTAAGGCTTCTTCATCGTCTCTCCACTTGCTCTCCAAGGCTAAGGTAAGAGCTAGCACTCTTTACTTTAGTCTACCTAATCCCGGGTCAAAAGGGTTTGCCCCGGTTAGGTTTTCCGACCTCTGCGTGGATACTGTTAGAGACGGTCTCCTTTGGTCGTTATGGTTTGATTGTTCATATATACACATGGATCCTGGCTTTCGGGAACGTCTCGGAACAAAAATTTTTGTTTTCCGCACCGTGTTCATGTGATGGACACACCGGGATTTTCCTACAAGGCTAATATGGTTCTCAAGAATTCCACCCAATTAGTCACTCCTACTCCTTCCTATTCTTGACCTAGACCACATAATGGAGGCAACAATGGGTATCGAAACAACAACCAGCAGCGACCTCGGGGTCCCTGCCAAATTTGCAGAAAAGGGAATCACACAGCTGCCACTTACCGCAACAAATATGCGCCTCGAAATGGCCGTCTTTCAGTGGCTATCAGCCACACAATTCTGGACCTCGCTACAATTTTCCGTAAGCCAATTATGTTCACTCTCCTTATGGTTATCAAGCTCCACAAATGCCACCTCAATTTCAGTAAGCTTGTTATCGTGACACGACTGCCAACTACCACATCACCCCTGTTATTCAGGCGCTGACGGCTACTCAAGGTTACAATGGGTTCATGTTGGTAACGGTCAGGGCTTACAGATTACTCATACTGGTAATGTTTAACTTCATTCTAAAACTGATAACTTACATTTACATTAAGTACTCTGCGTTTCAAAAATTGTTAAAAACCTATTGTCAGTGCAAAAATTTACTGCTGATAACACTTGCTTCTTTGAATTTTACATTCCCTTATATTTTGTTATTAAGGATCGGGTGACCAAAAGGGTGTTGATGCAAGGACCCAGTGAGGATGGAGTGTACAAGTTGCAACCAGTTAAGCAGGCCTTGGCAGCTGAGGTCGCGTCGCTTGATGAGTGGCATACTAGGGTCGGTCATCCTAACATTAAGAAGCTTCAAACTTTGGTTCAATATAAAAGCATTTTTAGTAATTCTTCTAAGTTGAGTCCTTATTCTAGTTGTCTATTAGGAAAAATGTCTAGAATTCCTTTAGTTGCTATTGAACACAAGAGTCGTTTTCCATTTGATATTGTTCATTAAGATGTTTAGGAGCCATCTCCTACTCTTTCATTTAATGGTCATAAGTATATGGTTTTGTTTGTTGATGATTTTTCTAGATACACTTGGGTGTATTCTTTGAAAAATAAAAGTAAGGTTTATGACATTTTCTTGCAATTTAAAAAATTCAATGACAGATAATTTCAGGCGAAAATTCGATCCTTCCATTCTAATTGGGTAGGTGAATACCAAAAATTAAATGCATATTTTAAACGAGTTGGTATTCATCACAAAATTACTTGCCCATATACTCATGAGCAAAATGGAATGGTTGAGTGGAAAGTTCATTATTTAATTGATACTACATTAACTTTACTAGCTCATGCATATTTACCTTTAAAGTTTTGGAATTTTGCATTAGAACAAAGTGCCTTTTTGATTAATAAATTGTCGAGTTACGTTCCCTTCAAACAGTCTCCTTTTCAAATTTTGTATAAGAAAAATCCAAACTATTTACAACTCAAGCTGTTTGGTTGTGCGATTTTTCCATGGCTCAGACGTATCAAGCTCATAAATTTTCTTTTAGAACAATTATGTGTGTTAATCTTGGACTCAATCCAAATCATGCGGCTTATAGATGCTTTGACAAGAAAACAGGTTGACTTTATTATGCCTGTCATATAAAATTCAATGAACAAAATTTTCCATATGCTGATTTTATTACTCCTCCATCAAGTGCCACGCCTATACAAGCTCCTTGGCTTAACATTACCACTATTGTGCACTCCAATTTGGGTCCTACATTAACCACCTCATTAGGTATGAGTCCTAATCTTTCTTCAACTCCTTGTTTTTCTCCTCCAATTCTCATTCCAAATAAATCACCCACATCTGCCAACTGATCTAAGTCATCACCTAATCCTTCAACCTTACCAGAAACACGTAAATCCTTATGATCTTCATCTCCTCAACAACAAGGTCAACCCGAATTACCCTTGTCCAATCTCTTACAACCAACTTTCTATGAAACACATCAACCTCAAACTTCATCTCCATATTATTCTTCACCCTCACCGCTCATTTTATCTTCTCCTCATGTCCTAACCTGCAACACTTCCTTATTCACATCCTCTCCTGGATTAAATCTTTTGGTTGATCTTACCTAATACAATCCACCCAAACTGAACACGCAACCCTTAGCCAACCCAAAACCTACTCCAATCTGAAGCCATGTAATGGAACTTAGGCCCATTACTAAAAACAAACGGTAAGCTCACCTAGCCCACACCAAATCGAATTATCTTACCTAAGAACCCAAAACCGTAACACAGGCAAAATCAATTTCAAAATTGCGCAGGGCTGTGCAGGATGAAATCAATGCACTGATTGAGAACCAAACATGAAGATTAGTTCCCTAATCTCCAAACAAAAACATTATTGGCAATAAGTGGGTGTTTCGAATCAAACGGCATCCTGATGATAGTATTCAACGGTATAACGCTTAGTTAGTGGCCAAAGGTTATGCTCAACAAGAAGGTGTGGACTATCAAGAAACTTTATCTTTTGTAATTAAGTTTACTACTGTCCGCACTATTTTATCATTAGCTATTGTTTATGGATGGCCCGTTAGACAAATTGATATCTCCAATGCTTTCCTTCATGGTCACTTGGAGGATGAAATATACATGGAGCAACCTGCAGGCTTCCAACATGCACAATTTCCTAACCATGTCTTTCGACTCTAGAGATCATTATATGGCCTTAAGCAGGCACCTAAGGCCTGGTTTAAACGGCTCACTACACCCTCCAAGGCCGACACATCTCTCTTCTATCTCACAATTAGGACGTTGAAATTTTATGTCCTCGTGTATGTGGATGATATTTTATTAACTTGTTCTGATGCTACTATGCTTGATTGGTTTCTTCAGTCTATTAAACAAGTGTTTCCTGTCAAGGATATAGGCCCTCTGCATTTTTTCTTAGGAATTCAAGTCCTCCGTCAGCCCACAGGCTTAGTCCTCACTCAGCAAAAATATTTGGAGGATCTTCTTCGTGAGACCAATATGCTTACTTCCAAACCGTGCGTTACACCAATGCCCATGGCTCCCAATTTGAGTAAACCCATGGGCTCTCCTCATCCGCAACCTGAGCAATATCGTCAAGTTTTTGGCTCTCTTTAGTATCTGACTCTAACCAGGCCTGACATTGCCTTTCTCGTCAACAAGTTAGCTCAATTCATGCACAGTCCAACTGATATTCACTGGCAAGCAGTCAAGCTTCTCCTTCACTATCTTTGTGGAACTGCTTCTCTTTGTCTTACTTTCACCAAACGGTCTAGTATTCAGCTT
The DNA here is from genome assembly GCA_027576455.1 of Erythroxylum roigii. Taxonomy (NCBI): domain Eukaryota; kingdom Viridiplantae; phylum Streptophyta; class Magnoliopsida; order Malpighiales; family Erythroxylaceae; genus Erythroxylum; species Erythroxylum roigii. Next base: position 10,902,667 of record JANZXV010000006.1, read on the forward strand.
CAGGCCTTTTCTGATAGTGATTGGGCTGGCTGTCCGGATGATTGTCGGTCCACTGGTGGGTATTTGGTCTACATAGGTGACAATCTTATTTCATGGTCCTCAAAGAAGCAACCAACAGTTGCTTGCTCCTTCGCTGAATCCAAATACAAGGCCATTGGTAATGTCACGGTGGAAATTATGTGGTTGGGATCACTACTTCATGAAATTGGTTTTCCTCGTGCTTTTTCTGCGCAACTCTGGTGCGACAACATTGGTGCTGTATATTTGACAGCAAATCCTGTCTTTCATGGGTGAACGAAACATGTGGAGTTGAATTACCATTTTGCACATGAACAAGTCAAGCTGGGTCGTCCCATGGTCAAATTCATCTCCAGTGCCGATCAGCTAGTTGACGGTCTTACCAAACCATTGGGCACCCGACTATTTCACCGTTTTCGAGAAAAGCTTTGGCTTCAGCTTGTGGGGGTGTGTAAGGGAATGTAAAATTATGTTTTTATTGTTTAATATATACCCAGTACATTAGTTGTATATTAGGTGTATATTTAGTAATATATTTGTATTCTGTTACTTGTTAATTATCTCATTTAGCGTGTAACCCTTGGTATAAATATCTTGTATATTTGCCTTTCACATTAATGAGAATTACAACAAATTTCCCTCATCTTCTATCCCTCTCAAACCCTAATCTCCACACGTACAATGTTGTTTCTTAAATTCATGTTCATGATAAATATCTTACTCGATTGAATCTTCACTTGTTTTTTTTGAAACCAGATCCTCTGTCATGTTTTACTTTGTCTTATTCTGTCTCATGAAATCTCAGCAATTTATTTTGCGGAGCTCACGTGGGCCCCACATAAATAAATGACTGAGATTTATTGGACACAATAAGATACCATAATATTGGACAGAGGATCTAGACTCGTTTTTTTTGCGTGAAACTTCTGACACATTATCTTGAATATATAAAGCCGTGAACTCCTCGAGAAACAAAAGCAACCTGTGAAATGTTCAGGAAATATAACTGAAGAGCTTCAGCAGAAAAATGAATGAAAGAGCAAATGATCCGTGATGTCTATATTCAGATTTCCTTCTTTTCAAGTTGTTAACATCGAGAACTTAAAACAGCGTGCAGTTGGTTTCTCGGTCGGAGTCCCAAAATTCTAGGTCATAATCCACATATTTGACATGATGTCAGGTGCTTGGAGGTATTTGTGCATGACAATTGCAACCAAGCCCACAAGCAAAGCAATTACTATGGTTGGTTTCATAACTGAACCAATCCGCCAAACCTTGCTGCTGCTGCAGCTTGGTGGTTTGACCAACGTAATTCCGGTGCTACATTCTCCTGCAGACAGTGGTTTCGATGCAGTGTGGTCAGCAACGTTATTATGGTCCTGTGTCCTCGGTTTTGCTACTTCTTTTTCTTGACTTGGCTGAGACAATACGGTTGGTTGATCTTGAGTAGAGGGTAAGAGTGATGGTGCCCTTTTAGGCATGACCACATAAAGAATGCTATTAGTCATATTTGCATGGATTTCATTGGTTTTGCAGTCTTTTGAAACCCTTATTTCTTTCCGGAAACGGCTCCCTCTGCCTTCGTCCAGGAGACGTTCTCCGCTGACTACTATGATCCCGAGATTGGTAAGTTGAACCCTCATTTGATCCCTTTTAAAACCTTCATGAAGAAGATAACAGGAAAACAATTAGCAGCAACACATTCATGCATGTAATTCACACAGAATCGCTCGCAACTAGATTTAATTCTTAGATACGGAGCTACCCCTTAAACAATGAGGGAAATTCAATCCTGCCCTTAACTTCTGAAGGCGACTTTAGTACTACTATACTAGAAAAATGACGAAGTTCTTTCGATTAGAAAAAGGTAACGAACTTCTGTTTTATATACAAAAACAAGTTCTGATAAATATAAGATCATGTTGATACCGTGGACATGGAGTTCGATAATGTCTTGTTCCTCCCCTCTTTGCTACTTGCAGAATGGTTCAAATTCTTCATAACCAGGATTGACGGCCATTAAATGTGTATGTTGGTTGTTGATTCTGTTCTCTTTCTTGGTGGCGGGTATTAAATATTACAGAATTAAACCCAAGGAGGGCTATGCCTCTCTCCTTGTTCCTATTCTTTATATAAGTGAATATGTAGGTGGTCTAAAGGTTGCTTTGGGGATACTTCTTGAAATATGCATGGAAGGATTTCATAAGTTGGTATCTATGCCTTCAAGAATTGTTTTTCCTCACATCCTTCGGATTTGGTGGATCATAGACATAGGAAATGCTTATTCTCTCTTCTCACCTATTGCTATTTCTCCATATTTTGCGTAAGCAATATCACCATATAGAACTTCCAACAAAAGCAAAAGTAAAGGTATAGGCTTCTTCTGTCTATGCCTTTGGGATCTGAAAAAGCTAATCAAAAGCATTGGAACTATTAGATTCTTTGCCAAACTACAATCACGTTGCCTTCATATTTTATCACCAGGGAAACACAAATAAGTTACCTTTGAAGATGAAAGAGGTAATGAACAATAAAGTAATTTCATAATCACGTTATGCGAAGGCGAAAATTTAACTAAAGAACATAAAATTAGTTGCTTTGCGCACACTAGTAAGTACTCATCAATTTACAAAATGACAGAAACTACTGCACTTATGTATGACTGACTATTCCTTTTCAAAAAGATTTGTATACCAATGAAAGGATCACGTGAAAGCTCATAGTGTTGTCTGATAAGATTGTTGGAAAATTTTGAAAATATTGAACAATAATTAATTACTTTTTTTGTTTTAATAAATTTAATACACTACAAAAAAACAAACCCTTTTGTGACGGTCATAAAAACGTCGCAGAAGAGCATTTGCGACGTTTTAAAAAACGTCACAAAAAACGTTGCAGAATGTGATGTAGGCAAAAATTTTCCATGACGTTTTATGAAAAACGTCGTTAAAAATGTCAACATTTCGCGACGTTTCTGAACATGTCACTGAAAGTTTAGACAATCCGCGACGTTTTTTAAAAACGTCACGGATTGTCTAACATTCCGCGACGTTTTTAAAACGTCACAGAATGTGAAGGAATCCGCGACGTTTTTTTAAAAACGTCACGTAATGTATTCCACGACGTTTTTAGAAACATCGCAGAATGTCTTCCGCGACGTTTTTTATTATTTGTATTAATTTTTTCCATTTTCTAAAAATCATATTAATTTAATATTTTTTAATTTTAATAATTATTTTTTAAAATACAATTTTTTAATCTTATTTGTTTAATAACCATTCAACATTATTTATGAATTTTATTTATTTAATAATTCTTCTAATAAGATTAAACAAATAATATTACAAATAGTTGTATTATTTTTTAGATTATTATTTTTCCATTTTTTAAAAAATCATTTTAATTTAATAGTATTTATAATATTTTACAATTAGTGAATTTTTAAAAAGTAATAAAATTCATAATATTTGTAATATTTTACATCTTAAATTATTACATTTTATAATATTCAAGATCTGCAGATCAATTATAAATGCAAAATTTGAGAGTTGTCAATTATCAAACTTGTAATTAAAATTTTTATTTTATAATAATTAAAATATTAAAACTTACAAATTATCCAAAGTAAATTGTTACAAACTATTCTCTACATCCTCCAAACTTATAATCAGACAAAGTCACAGATAAGACTCGTCTTTAAAATTAAGTAATAAAAAACTTGAACATAGGGAATGTTCAACTCGTTTAAGCAGAACCACCTTAGGTGCACTGGGACGAGTTGGACCTCTCGCAACTATCTCCTATTTCAAAGTGGATTAATCGACACCATCTACCTACGAAGTATGAGTCTAGTATCCGAATTCCCCCTTGGATTTATTCAAGCAATCAAAGCATATAAGGACAGATTCGCTAAAGACAGAGAAATCTACATCAAAATGTATAGTAGCTATCCAATTTTTGAAGTTAAGGAACCATCAAGTGATGCAGCTGTTCTCGTACCAAAAACAGCTTATATACAAGTTGGAATCAACAATGGAGCCTATCCACCTCTCGAAGCACCACCAAGACACAAGTTCAGTTGGGATCTGATCAATCAATTTAATTTGAATTGTCTAGAAGGAGTTTTTATCCAGTGCCAACGAGTTAGCAACAACTCTCTCCTCAAAATTAATTATAAGGGACCACAAATAATCATGGTTTCATCATACAAAGCACCAATCACTACCGAAGTCGTCCATATTATTCAGACATTTATGGAACCATTTACTCATATGACTAGTATCTTCGAAGAACTTACTAACGCTTGGAAATATGCTATCTGTACACAACTCAGGGAATGGGCTTTACATTCATGTCCTTATTGCCTAGCCCAATCCAACATAACAGGACAATGAACTACCAACGAAGCAGACTTATCGGAAGCACCAATTATTGTTGAAGAATAAGTTACAGGATGTAGGGTCACACCAAGTGACCTCCACAGTGTAAAAATGTATAGGTGTCTCTTTTCTTTTTCTTTTTTCTTTTACTTTTCTTTACGTCGTTTCCAACCGACGAATCTTTCTTTTTCTTTTCCTTTAGTCATTTCTATCGTTTGTCTTTTCTCTTTTCTCGTCCTATATAAGGGATGTCTGAGCATTTCGAATGTATGAACTACTTAGATAAATAAACTTCGTTTGCTCGCCTATTTCCTCTCTGCAATTAAGCCTACAAGTTGGCGTTGTGCATCCAAGGAATCAGGTACCTTACGAGTTTATGTTCTCTGCTAGTTTCATCAACCCTTAATACTTATATTTATTCATCTATGATCTTTCTTTTCATCATTGTATTCATTTCAGCTCATGGCAAACCAGCATACTTATTTTGAACATAAACACACTCTCAAGCAATTAATCTCATGCACTTATCAACGAGAAGCATTAATGGACGAGAACATTAGGAACTATGCAGCTAAGAATAGAAAGGCTCATCATATATATGAAGAAGCACCCTTAGAAGAAGTAGAGCTTAAAGAAACCGCAAAGCTTATCATGGACGAAACTGCAAAGGCTATAGAATTAGTATATGAAATGAAAGAAATCATTGTACAATCTAGAGCACCTTATAGATCTTTAATTTCTCAGCTTATCATCTAAAAATGTATTTCGACTTTATTAGACATCTGAAGCACGTAATAAAAGTATATTTACAAATAGAACATGAACAACTTTCTTACATGCAAATTTATAAGGACACACTTAATTTAGCGGAAAGAAATCATAACTTTCAATTATTTTTAGAAGCTAATCAGCTGCTAGCACAAACTCAATATATATATCATTCAGTTAAGAAAGATAGACAAGAAGCCGAAGATCAAATGAAATATTTGATTAGTTAATCATCATGACATTATTTTATTTCTTTAATTATTGCATGACTTATCTTATTACTTTACTTCAATTGTATTTCTGTTTACTTTATCTGCAACCATTATTACTGTTTTTAATTTTAAGTATTACATTTATTCATCCTTTAGATTTCGATCATTATTTCCATATAAGCAATTATTATTTATTTATTTGTCTTGATTATTTATGGAGAAGATTATGGGATCTCGAGTTAATAGATTATATTTTACTTACCAATAATAACGAATCTGTATATACTTATGATTCTTACAGTGATATATCTAGGAATAATGCATTTGATTATCTTGAAGATGAATTTTATACATTAAATCTCTATGACTAATACAACAAATTGTTCTATCTGTTTTAATATTAGAGAACAGTTAATCAATACCGAAGATACAATAGCAAAATGTTTAGACCAGATCACTTATTATGAAGAACGAATTAATTATCTTATTTTTGCAAATATAAATCGTATAGCTTTTCGACCCTATTATCAGTCATTAGATATGGTACGACAATTACATCTACTTTATACAGAATTATTAACTTCTTTGGAAAATATATATGATAGACATCTTCATTATCATAATAAACCATAGGAAAATGTCTTCTTCTAAAAATTCTACAGTACTCGATGTAGACACACTAGAATTAACAGAAGCTTTAGGAACTTTTCAAGTAAACACATTAGTAGCAAATGAAAATGTAAACAATAGCAAAAACCCAATTAAATCTAAAACCCGGACAAGATATTCATAAACATTCGATTTTTCGAAATCTTCTTACACGAGAAAATATTATTTACTTTGGCAAAATGATTTATGAAACTCCGGTTAGGATAAACCAATGTAATGGACATTTACGAATTAATTTAATCGATCAAGAACAAATTACTAAACAACTTTTACAACTCCCAGAAAAAAGACGAACAAAAATAGGCTATATCCATCTATCGACTATTCAAATTTTATTAAAATATACTTTCGAAGAAGGAATTAATTCACCTATTAGAATGGCTATTTTAGATGAAAGAATGACTTATCTTAATAATCAAGTATTAGGAATAATGAATGGAAATTTAGCTTATGGAAAGATTAAATTTAATACTAGATTAAAATTAGGAATCCCTCTCATATCACAAAAATTGAATCAAACCATTACTATAGCTTACAAGTTTTATAAAGAAAATTTAATGTTTGAAGGACAATATCCATTTTCAATTACTTACTAAATAAGTTACGCTTTAACAAATTCACATCATAGTATTAAATTTAAAATTACATAACAAATCTATTTGGATCAATTATTTACAAAAGTTGCAAAAATAGGAACCAAATTTCAACAAAAATTAACACCTCTACCAGCCATTCAATATCCTATAATATCACAATCTAATCTAATCCATAGACACAACTCTTTTTCTCACTTACCATCTTTATCTTCAAATCCATTGTTAAATCGATCCAACTCTTTTTCCATTCCTCGATCTCTTCGAGAACCTGAAAGAAAATCTCCAATTAAAATCACCCAATCATCTATAAACTACAATCAAAGACAATTAGACCATATTCAAAATCAGCTTATGACCCTCTCAACCTATGTACAAAATAAACTATGAGCACTCTTACTCACCAAGTCTCAAAATTAATTAGCCAACAAAATCAGTTAGAAAATAAGTTAGATCAATTTGTACAAATTCAGTTAGAAATTTTACAAGAAATAAAACAACTAAAAACTACAATAGAAGAACTCGAGAAAAAATATACAAGCCCTCAGAAAGTGGTATCAGAGCTAGTCATAACATCCAAAGCATGGAAACGCCCTTAAACAACAATAATAATAATTGTTCTCTTTGTTTCTTATTAATCCAAGCTAAAAATAGCTTAGAACAAGAAATTACTCAATTTCGTAGAGAAACTGAAGAAGCAACAGAAGCATTAGTAAATTATGTAGATTCTCAAGATTGGTCAAATACAAATGAAGAATCCGATGTAAGATTAGAAGAGCTACGATATGAAGTAAAAGCTGTTTATAATATTTATCTCTATGTTCAAAGAAAATTAACTTATTATAATTATTTATACCGATTCCATCAAATATTAAGACATTAATGGCAGATAACAATTTATGTCCTATATGTACCACACTTATTCAATATATTCAAAATACTCAAAATTTAGTTAACCAATACCAACAATTAAATCGAGAGGCTGTAGACCACCTAGTTAATTATGTAATACACAATGAAGGTAATTATAACTATGAAATTTGGGAAGAACTTAGGTTACATTTAGAATTAATGACAGATAGTTTACTTAGGTTACATTTAGAATTAATGACAGATAGTTTACAATTATTTTATGGAGAATTAGAATTTTACATAAATCTTCATCAAAATCATTTACAACAAATTAATCATAATGAGTGAAATAGCAGATTTCTTAGAATTAGATCAACAAGAATCCCTAAAAAATGTAGAAAGAAATGTTCAACAGCAATTAGCCGAGTTAACTTCTTTAGTACAAAAATTAACACTTTCTTCTCATGAACAAATTAATACCACCATTAGCAAAAATTTTGTCCTTATAAATTTGCATGTAAGAAAGTTGTTCATGTTCTATTTGTAAATATACTTTTATTACACCATTATTACATACCTCCAATAGTAAAAGGATAATAATCTTGAATGATCTTCAAACCTAGAAGTTGAACTTCAACACTCTTGCAAATGCTGTTGCAACGTATGATATCACCATTACCAATCTGGACACCAAAGGGCGATACCCACTGGATTGGAAGTTGCAGTTCTCGTACAATGAACTCAGCTACAAAATTGTGTGTCGATCCGCTATCCACCAAAATAATGACTTCACGCTTGCCGATCTGCCCCATCAATTTCATCCTTGTTGCAGTATGTTTTCCTAATATAGCATGAAGACTGATTGCCGCAAATTCAGCAGGGTTAGGATCACCATCTTCTTCAACTTCTTCTTCTTCACGATCAACTTCATCATTATCAGGATTAACTTCCAAAAGCGCGAAAGTACCTGGCTTGCAACAGTGACTAGGTCCAAACTTCTCATTGCAGCGGAAACACAATCCTTTTGCAAATCGGGCTTGTCGATCAGCATCCCATGGTCGTGATTGCCCTAAAGTAGGATTGCGATTTGCAGCTGGGAGTGTTGTTCCAGATCCTTCCTTTGGTCGAACATAAGAAGAAGAATTATAAGGCTTGTAAGAAATTTGTCCAGTGGAGCTTTTGATGGAGCAGTTTGGGCCCAAGCCTAGTTTAGACTCAAATTCAAGGGCTAGACTCATGGCTTTGAATATAAAACGTGGCTTATGAATTCTTACATCAGCCTTAAGTTCTTCTTTGAGTCCATTGAGAAACAAGCCTAGTAAACAATGGTCAGGCCAATCGGTTACTCTAGCAGTACGGCGAGCAAATTCCTATTGATATTCTTGGATGGTACCGTTTGTCTGATGTTACAGAGGAATTCATCAGGATTCTGAAATTTCGTTGGACCATAATTTTCTTGTAAAGCTTGCACTAATTCTTCCCAACACACAATAGCACCTTCATTCTCCAGCCATGAAAAGAAATCTAAAGCATCACCTTCCAAATACATTGAAGCGACGTCCACCTTTAATTCATCGGGCATTTGATGGTAACAAAAATATTTTTCTGCTTTGAGAATCCATCCTCTGGGGTCACCGCCATCATATTTAGGAAATTCCATCTTTGTATATGGCCGTTGATTGCGTCGCCATCGAGGTGATTCTTCATCATCTTCGTCGTTTTCCTGTTTGGTGTTTCGGTATTGTGGAAATCTGTTATGCTCTTTTCCAGATCTACGATTAGAAGATGAAGGCTTGTCATTTGTACTTTGATTAGCTTCAAGGGCAGCAACCTTTGATGCCAGAGTATCCACATTTTCCAAACGGGCTGATATAGCAGCAAGTTGGGAGGCTATGTGATTGAGCGAATGGTTGGGCGATGAGGGGCGAGTATTTGGTGGTTCGGGTGGTTGCTGGGTAGAAGAGGATGAGCGTGTATTCACCATGGTATCGTAACGGCTCTGATACCAGTGATAGAAGGTGGGAGAAGGACGATTAAAGAAATAAGAAATATATATCAATTTCAATTAATAAGTCCACTTCGAGAAGGACCCACTCTTCACTACAATAGAAAAAGACGAAATATCCACCCCTAAACAATTTACAACTGGTATATTTATAACTAAAGTTTCAGATGTTACCTAACTAGCATATAATTAAGGAAATAATAGAAAACAGCACATCACGGAATAAATAATAGAAAATAGCATATCACAGAATAAACTGACTTTCCATTGAATCGATCAACTCAAGAAAGTGGAGCTGATCATTTTCACGTGTTCGTTTACATTGTCTTCTTGAATAGACACGTAATGGCTTGAGTGTTGTATCATTGAACAAGTTTCCTCATTGATGGACGGTGAATTTGTTGCAGCTGCTGTGGCATGGGAAGCTGGAAAGCCTTCGGTCATTGAAGAAGTGGAGGTGTCGCTTCTGCTGGCCAATGAAGTTCGTTTAAAGATACCTTTCACCTCTTTATGTCACACCGATGTTTATATCTGGGAAGCAAAGGTGATTGATGCCGGTTTCTTATGATAACTTTCATAACTTTCAAGTCATAATATATTCCTGTGGTTGCTTTAAGATGTTCTATAGGAAATTGTTTTAGTTACCTGCTCTTTACAATAGGTCTAATGACAAGGAAATTGTGAATGCCAAGCGGATAGTATAATGGAGTTGATGCTGAAATTCTGCATTTCAAAATTTCCTTTTCTTACACTTGCAGGGACAAGCACCATTGTTTCCGCGCATTTTCGGTCATGAAGCTGGAGGGTACGCACATTTCCACAAGCATTCTAACTGTGAAAAGATCTTATTAGTATTCTGTATGAGTAGAATAAGCATTCTAATTGTGAAAAGATCTTATTAGTATTCTGTTTCAGTAGAATAAGTAGCTAACATACTCCTGGTCTAACTATTTTTGCTTCTCTTCTCTGGGACATAGAGTTGTGGAGAGTGTTGGTCCTGGTGTGACTGATCTTCAGCCAGGTGACCACGTCCTCCCAGTGTTCACTGGTGAATGCAAGGAATGCCGCCATTGTAAATCAGAAGAGAGCAACATGTGTGACCTTCTCAGGATTAATACTGATAGGGGAGTTATGATCGGTGATGGGAAGCCAAGGTTCTCTATCAACGGAAAGCCCATTTACCACTTCGTTGGTACCTCCACATTTAGTGAATACACTGTTTGCCATGTTGGCTCTGTTGCCAAGATCAATCCAGCTGCCCCTTTAGACAAAGTTTGTGTTCTCAGTTGTGGAATTTCTACAGGTTTGAAGACTAGACCCACCTCTTTTCTTTTGAGTTAGCAGTTCTGGAGATTTGATCATTTATTGACCAACTTGGTCTTTGTGGTTAAAGGTCTTGGTGCTACTTTGAATGTTGCGAAACCCAAAAAAGGTCAGTCTGTCGCCATTTTTGGATTGGGTGCTGTTGGCCTCGCAGTAAGTGGTTTATCTTGGGTTCTAGATTTTCTGAAACATCCAACTGCATGAGTGTTCATTTTCTTTTGTGGATCAATTATCAGGCTGCTGAAGGGGCAAGGATTTCGGGGGCTTCTAGAATCATTGGTGTTGATTTGAACCCCAACAGATTTAACGAAGGTATAGTTGCTTGGAAAGTAAATGCACTATTATCTCTATAATGCATTTTTTCGCTCCATATATTGAATAGATCAAGGCGCAGTCAGTAATGATTCTTCTTGTTCTGGCAGCCAAGAAGTTCGGTGTTAATGAGTTTGTGAATCCAAAAGATCATGCCAAGCCTGTTCAAGAGGTTAGTTTTGACAACTGTGGCGTTTCCATGTAATAACTGGAGATTAATGTTTTGGAGATTAACCTGACTTTATACAGGTGATTGTTGAGATGACTGATGGAGGAGTTGATCGAAGTGTTGAATGCACCGGAAGCATCCAAGCAATGATCTCTGCTTTTGAATGTGTTCATGATGTAATCACTCGTTAAAATTCCATTCACCTCCGCTATATAATTTAAAGAGGAGAACAATAGATTTCTCATAAATTTTATTTTTACTCTTCAGGGTTGGGGTGTTGCTGTACTTGTTGGTGTCCCAAACAAAGATGATGCATTCAAAACACATCCCATGAATTTATTGAATGAAAGAACTCTTAAAGGAACCTTCTTTGGCAACTACAAGCCTCGCACTGATCTTCCCTCTGTTGTTGAAAAGTACATGAATAAGGTAACTTTTTAGTTCAAGTTTCCAGAAATTAGATTTTACATAGAAAATACCAACTTATATGGGAGAATGTGGTGGTAGACCTATTTTCTGAGTGCGGCTGTTACACTTATCGAATTGCACTCCATTTTGAATTTTCAGGAGCTAGAATTGGAGAAATTCATCACTCACACTCTTCCTTTTACGGAGATCAACAAGGCATTTGAGTTGATGCTGAAAGGGGAGGGTCTGAGGTGCATTATTCGCATGGAGAGTTAGTCAACTGTATTCTCTAATTATATAGTCTAAAATGGGAGCGCTTGTGACTTGTGCGAAGATAAATAACAACTGGTCTACGTAATGTGCTTTATAGAAACTTGGTTTTGGTACTGGCTGTTGATAACAAAAAACTCGATTTTTGTACTGACTGTTAATAAAAAAAACCTCAGGTTTTTGTCCTGGCTGTTAATAAAATGTTCCTTTTCGGCAAGGTATGTTTTTACATTGATTATTTAGTGACATCACTAATGAAAACTCGAAACCTCCCAGCAATAGAAATGGTCCGTTTTAGAGCATTGTAATGGTTTACAATTAAATAAACAGAACCGGTATTGAATTAAAAGTGGAGGCCAAAGACAAAGTAGAAGGTTAATTACAAAGTTCATACCAATGGTGTCTACTTTTATTTCCCACCAGGTTCATTTACCAACCGAGAGCCCTTTGGTAGTGATTGGAGATGTCAAAACATGCTTTAAGTCCGGCGTAAATTGAAGTAGACATGGACCGTCATATCCTTGAGACGTAAACTTTCATCACCAATCACTATTGAATGGTTGAGGTTTATTGGACATAATAAGACACCATAAAATTAGACAGAAGATCTTGTTCATCCTCGAGCCCATGAATTGTAGCTTTAAGAAAGAGAGGAAATAAGCACTCAAAGAGACAAGGACGGGTGTAGTAACTAGTAAGTGATAAAATTCTTCGGTTGAAAATAATTGCAGGTTCGGGGAGTTCCATACGTCAACCTTTTAAATTGCTGCTATTTAAAGTCTAATCTAACGATAAGGACGTCGTGCAATAAGCATCTTATGTCCTAATAAAATTAAATAACTACATTTTGACCACTTCAATAATGCATCTTCCTCAAGTGAGGTGAGAAGCTGCACTGTCGTTGAACACTATATAGTATATAATGCCTATTTTCACTTTACTCATGCCACATAATCGATTGCACGCATTCATGCTGCCACCACGAAAGAATGAATGACATGCAGATTGCTCCGATAGAAAACGATACCCATATATTTCTCAAGCTACTGCAAGACACTTGACCTGAACCCACATAAAACTTGAGAACAACAAGAACTTGCCTATATAGTTGCTTCTGATGATCTTACTATTAGTCGCATATTTTGGATGAACTTGTCTACATAATTGCTCATGAATCCTTGGTTTTTCAACGTTTCCCTCCAATTAGCATGGTTTTTCATCACCGTTGCGCCCAACTCGCCATCTTTGTCCATCACAGTCTTGATGGCTTTGCTTAGGTTTTCCTTTTGAAACCAGCCATTCTCATCCCTCTCCACCTCCATAGCCACCTTCATCTCTTCCGCTAATAGCCTAGTGTTCAAGATCTGGTCACCCAATTGTGGCACCAACACTATTTGACAATTACTCATTAAAGACTCCCACATGGATCCAAACCCACAATGGCTTACAAAGCACCCCACAGAAGGGTGATCTAAGAAAATCACTTGTTGCACCCATTCCCCACAAACTACTCCTCTCCCTCTAACCCTCTCTTCGAAACCTTCAGGCAATCCTTCTTCAATTGTAGATACGCCCATTGGTTTCTTCAATGCCACTAAAAATGGGAAACCGGACAATTCAAGCCCTAAAACCAGTTCCTGAAACTGACTCTTCTCAAGAATGCACTGGCTTCCAAACGAGCAAAATACCACAGAACCTGGTTCATACCTACTTAGCCATTTAACCCACCGATCTTCTAGTGGTGCATTCACGGGTTCATCTAAGAGTGGTCCGGTTAAGAAAACCGGTTTTTTATATTGACTTTCAATATAATCACACATCTTCCCTTCAGTTTCACGGCAAGTTCTAATGGCTATAGCATCACATTCTCTTAAGCCGGTGCATATTCTCTCGTAGAACGTTATTCCCTCGCCAAAAGGTTGACAAACGAACGTCAACAACCGAGCTTCGTGCCTTCGAAGCACCACAACAGACGAAGGATATCCTGTTGGCGGCTCCGATAACTCCGTCTCCGCTATAGCCATGTCTTTGCAAATATTACGTGCCGGAACAGTTACGATGGCTATGGACGCAGCGCAGACTACCACGAAATTTATGGTCTTAATGCCGAGAGGTTTCGCTATTTGAGGCACCCAATGCGCCATATCGTAAAAAATGAATTTAGGTTTTGTTTCTCGAATCACTTGCTCCAGTTGGTCGCGAGTTCGGTCCATAGCTATAGAGAGGAAATGGGTTAAATGAATGGGTATATCCGATGCGGTCTGGGTGCCAACAGGTAGATCCTCGACATGAGGAAGCACGAGAGAATGGAATTTGATGAGACAAGGATGATGATTGAAGTGATTCAATTGTTGGATGGCCTTGTCGGTCAGCAAAAGAGACGTACTACAACCCCTCTCAGCAAGCTTATTGGCAAGTTGAAGGAAAGGGGTCATATGGCCTACAGCCAACCACGGGAACATCACTACGTGAAAGTTCGAAGTCTTGCTGATCTCAGCCATTTCCGTCAACAAATTGGGTGTTTCTGGTTTCGGGTTAGAAACATGGGACATAATTACTGGCTTCTTTTTCAGATTTGTTATATCTTACGTAGGAATGAAGTCTATGGTGGGTTGCTGCAAGATATATGTGGTTGATAATCTAGCCGGTAAAAATGGAAACTATTTTTTCTGATTTGACCACGACAGACTCGACGAACTTATTGGTTTTATGCACATTTACACCGTAAACTCTCTCTTTTTTTCCTTTTGAAGTGGTTACAGAAAGATGGATTTGGATTGTGTTCCTTTTTTAAAGAAGAAACAACGAAAATAACAATTTTTTTTAATAATAGTTAAAGATATTACAAATCATTTCAATAAACTCAGAAATTGAAACTCATAATATTTCATAAACGAACTATTCTCCGCATGCTTAGTTAAAATTAACAAGTACTTTAATTTAAAAAATCATTAATAACCTAGTAGATACTCACTCCACTCTCTGTCACCTCAAGCATTTAAAGGTAGAATATATTCACTCATTATTTATTTTACGTAAGGCATCTACCGGATGCGCTATTCTTCCAAAATTTTAAACCCTTTTTCTTCGTCTTTTTGCCGGTATTCTTGTTATAGTTATATTGTATTTCATGTATCTTGTCTTGGGTTCATCTCGTTTTCTCTCCTTGATGATCAGTGATAAGTATGTTGACTCCCATCATGAATTAAGTTTGATGATTAGCTGATCGTCTTCTAGTTCTTGCTTATGACTATGTTCAAGATTATAAATTAAGGAGGCAATGTTTTCCTTTCTTTATTTCTTGGTAGCTCTTAAAATTTTGGTTCTATAGTTTCTTTCCATCAGTCTGGCTGTTGTGGTTCTGTCTTGGTCTCTTTGACTACATACACAGAGAATCAGGTTTCTCAAACTTCATTCTGGATGATAGGATAACCGATTATACGTGACTACTGAATTTTAATTGTTTATAGTGTTTTTTCTGCTATTTTAATGGTCACTTTTTCTTTAGCTGTGTAGTCAGGAACTATAATTTATTCGTATATGTAAAACAGGGAAAAAAATTGAACTTGATCTGTGGACCAGTATATATCATGCTGGGCTTTGGAGAAAACATCATTTACTTTTCTTTCCATAATCAGGAAAATCGTAGTCATTCTTTGATTAAGTTATCTTTGACTCCGATACTTAGAATGATGGAAGGTGGGGGAGAAGGACGATTAAAGTAATAAGAAATATGTGTTTGATGGAAGATATCAGTTTCAATTAATAAGTCCATTCCGAGAAGAACTCACTCGTCACTACAATAGAAAAAGACGAAATATCTACCCCCTAAACAATTTACAACTGGTAATAGCATTCTCAGAATTTCAGCAGCCACCGTTAAGACCTCAATATAAAACCGCTTTGACAACCCCTGCAAGCAGTTCTACTTCAACTACGCATATGCAAATATTAGGGAAAATTCCTGACAACACATCTATTGATTTAGAAAGGATCAATTCTCTACCTATGAAGGATACTATTACAGAAGGAGCCAAATTAATTACATCAGCAGCCTTTTGTGACTGTTTTCAAGCATTAAATGAATGGATAGAAGAAATGAAAATCTTTCAGTACTATCCACAAAACAGAGCCGTTTTGGACCTAAAGCAGTTGTATTCCCTGGCTGAACCATTAGCAACCTATCTACTATTTCAAAGTGGATTAATCGACACCATCTACCTACAAAGTATGAGCTTATTGTCCGAATTTCCTCTTGGATTTATTCAATCAATCAAAGCATATAAGGACAGATTCGCCAAAGACAGAGAAATCTACATCAAAATGTATAGTAGTTATCCAATTTTTGAAGTTAAGGAACCATCAAG
>JANZXV010000006.1:10921770-10936966 GCA_027576455.1 Erythroxylum roigii
ACACATAAAAGGTCTATAAAGGAGAAAATGAAATTAGAATTAAGTTGGACTTAATTGAGAAGTTTTAGAAACTTTAAGGGTCAATATGTGATATTTGATCTTATAAGGATTTATTAATAATTATAATTAAAGTTTGACTTTAATTGTAATTTTAATAAAATTCAAGGATATGAAAAATAAGATTTTTCATATAAAAGGAAAAATTAGAAAACAAATGAGGCTAGCACTTCTAACGATTTTTTCTCTCAAATTTGATTTGAGTTTTTCTCCGAAAAGGATCTGTAGATACCGTTAGAGGGCGGGCGATTGAACGACTTGTGGAATTGACAATTTCGGAGAAACAAGATATTGTATCGGAAATCAGAAAAGGTTAGTTTTAATTTATCAATTTTTTGTTTATGTTTCAAATTTAATTCTGTTAAAGTTGATTCTATGGAAATTTTTTAAAATATTTCCGCTGCACTTAAATTCGATCTTGCGTTAATTTTCTAACATTAATTGCCACTGCTAAACCCACCTGTGGGTTGTTTATCTCTCCTGTTAGAGGATATATCGGTGTTTCTTTTCCCCGACTAGTAACGTGAGGCCTGTATCTCTCCTTTTCGGATTTAAAAAAAAAAGTTGTAGGGATTGTATAAGAGGTGGCAAGCAAAAGTGCAAAGATTGTGTAAGTTATTAGAATCTCTTTCAATAAGTTTTCAGTCTTCACGTAATTAACGAGGCAATCAAGGAAGTCCGCTCCTCTCGTCGGAGGATCAGCTGTTGCTTTTCTTTTCTCTACCGCTTCTCTAATCATCTTCTGATTCTGAACATAAAAGAAGAAGGTTAGCTTCTAAAACATGCAAGCAACAATGATGTGAAGAAAATGTTTAAGGATGGAACATTTATAACATAGAAATCGGAGATCACCTGCAAGCTCCTGACTCCTGTGAAGGTAGTGCCAGGTAAGTTCAAGGGAAAAGACATCAGCCCTTGCATGAAGCTTGCAATTGTTTCACACAAATGTGTGCTAGATTTTCAGGATCATAACTGAATAGAAGCTTTGAAGTATAATATTTCAATGTCATCTGAAAAATTGTAAGACTACCGATCAGTAATTAATTTGACGTAAAATACGGATATCTAAACCAAAAATTAATATCAAGACCACATGTTGTTGTTTCTACGCAAATCCCGTCCAGTTTATAAAAACCACGTAATAGTGATGAGAAGGTTTTTATGTGATTGATTCAAATGAACTATATGAAGAAAGGCAGAGATAACGAACTGTTGAACAAGCATGTTTAACTTCCACGGATTTCTGAGTCGTCCAAGCATCAAGGGCGTGATTCACTACGTCTTCCAATTATTCAGGGAGGAGAATTCCTTTGAGCCTTTCATTATACAAACCCTGCAACAATACCTTCTCTAAATACACCATTTTGGCCTATAAGCTCTGCAAAGGAATCCATATACCAGAACTCCACCAATTTTCCTTCTTGTTGGAGTATAAAATAGTTGAAATCTGCGTCCGATGAGAGGACAACAGGCCGACAGGCTAAGCTTGTTTTGAAGAGTGGACCATCCATATTTGCAATTACACGTAAGGTTAAAGGTCATCACGGCTGTTTACTGAAGCAACAGCTGTGCATAGTGAAACACATTTGTTGTTGAGTTTTTACATAACAGTGTTCACGGAAGTCCGAAAGAAACAATAAAAAAAGAAGATTTCCTAGGCATTCCTAACCATACAACTGTGATAAAGAATGTAACGCTATTGCCCTTGTCTTAGCAGAAACAAGAAAGAGAGAACAGTTTTAAGTTTCTGATTACTTTCTGTGAAAGGGTCACTTAACACTTTCTCATTCTGCCTTTGAAAAATGAAGGCATATCAAGATGAAGTGAAAGGATTTTTTTAATCAAACATGTAGACTTATACGTGTATAATTGTATATAAAAGTTATCATTTGAGTCCAATTAATTAAAGTGGTCTAATATATTTATGATATTTTGGGTTTTATGTTGGGTTTCAAAGGATTAAAACCCAATGTGAAGAACTGAATTGTCTCTCCAATAAGAGGCAGGCCCATGGAACCTGTAGGAAGCTTCCCATTACATTTTGGATTGATCCATTTGAATACCCAATGGTGAGTTACAGTTGCCAGAAGCAAAAGGCTGACGCACCACATTTTGGATCCCCCACGGTGTGACAGAAGACTAGGACAACCAGAACCTTGTTTATTTTGGTGCAATTGAGATTAACTTAACTTGGCTCTGCTAACATGTATATTGGCATTAAGGAAATCAGACATCAGTGATTTATATTAGTTTAAGTGTTCATTAATGATTTAGCTACACTTTTATATGTCTCTTTCATAGCAACTTACTAAAGTTGTGCAAATGCCAGAAACATTTGAAAATTTTAAAACTTGCTCCTTTTTTGGATCAAAATGTTCAAAAACTAACTTTATTGATTGTATAAATTGATCTAATAATTTCTCCGGACATCATATTTAAATGAATTTCGAATGTCCTACCTCTCATTCATTTTAAATTCTCTCGTCTGAAGTTTTTTCCATTGAACATTCGTACCTCATTGACCAAGAAAAATTAGTCTTTACTATTAAATTAATCTTTGAATGGGTGTTCACCTAGAAAGTTTGTTTTCTACAGCGTATTTAATATTGCCACCTAGAATTCAATAAATAGTTGTTTCACATTAATCACTTAATTATCTTTCTGTATTTTACAATTGAAAATATAATAATTCCTTTATGATACGTGGTTAGGTCGGCTATGCCAGGCCCAGGCCCAGGTCCAGGGGTCGACGGCCCATTCGTAGGTAGTAACCTCCCATATATACGTAAAGACCTACGTGAAGACCTAAACCTAACAGCTATTTCAGGTATATAAGTTACTACTTTGCCATGATACAGGTACGACATGATAACCCTGCTTTTCTCTGTTATTAGCGACCAAAAACTCCTACCAAAAGACTAACTTGAGCGTCGGAAGAGTCTGCCGGTAATCAACTCCCGGCATGTCTTGTGTTGTTTTGCAGGTATTCTTTTGTTAAGATCAGTCATAATTATGGATCCAAACAACAACGTCAAGCCTTATCAAGATCAGACAGAACCAATATGTATATTTGAAATCTCAAATTCAATTTCATGAGCATATAACTATATCTTCTACGAAATCACATGTCAATTACTTAATTGACATGTGAGAAAATGTACATTTCTAGTTTCACTATTTTTGACAAACTGTCAATTAAAAATAATATTTAGATGTAATATGTTTATTCTATGAGATTTATGTTGTGAGTTATTCAATCAAATAAATTTTCTTTAAATAAATATTACTTAACCGGTGGATTACAATCATCAATAAATGATTTTCTCCACGGTTAGGTTGATATTAATGAATAAGTCGCAATACCGAAGTTGGTAGGCATCATATGCTTCTTTCATGCATTAAGTTTGTTTGATTATATCACATTCCTTACTATGTCGTGCAGTCGAAACTTTTGACTTCTCAACATCCAAATATAATGCACGATTTCGTGTAGTCAAAACTTTGCACTTATCAATCAGGCCCAAATATGTTTATTGTGATGGGTGCGTTAATGAGATTCACCATCACATATGCGTAATTTAAAGGGATCCGTGCCAAAACTTCTCATTGGCAATCAATATTGGCAGTGGCGGGCCTACTTTTACTCCCAAAGTCGAATATTAAATGCTAGTTGCAGTCAAGGCATGTTGAATAGTTGAATATTAAATGCTAGTTGCAGACAAGGGATGTTGAATAGTGGAATATTAAATGCTAGTTGCAGACATCCTGTGACTTTTCAACAATCCTCCCTCCCCAAATAATACGCTATGTCGTTTAGTCAAAACTTTGCACTTAACAATCCATTATGCGGCGGGGCCAAATATACTAGTCGTACAGTTTGTTGTCAGGAGTATGTGCTGGGTGCGTTGACATAGCATCTACGTGGATGTGACTCTGTCAACTTAGATTCACCATCACTTTCGTAATCTTAGCGGTGCCGGGCCTACTTTTAAGCAGCATTGCCACGTTTACTCGTCGGATATTAAATGCTATTTAATAGGAAAGAAGAAAGTTAAATTTCGTTTCATGTTAAAAGTTTGCTTGTTATAATTATAATTTTATACTTTAATTTTTTTACATCGGTCAAGTATGAATCTAAGATACTTTAATTTAAAATTTGCAGAAAATTTTTTTACGATCTAACTTTTGAGTTTTGAGTGATTAAAACATTAATAAATATTAATTTTTTATCACTCAAAACTTCTGAGTATTTACTTTTTATTTTTAGATTATTTATTATTTATAAAATGTAATTAATCATTAATAAATAGTTTAATTTTTGTAATTGTAATTTTCATTATACTTGTCATCAACTGAGAGAAGCTTAAAATTATTGAAAACCTATTTGAGGCTATCAATATCACAAGAAAGCTTGAATAATTTAGTTATTTTATGTATCAAGAAAGAAATATTAGACAATATTGATCTTATTAATATTATTAATGATTTTGCATTTAGAAATGTGTGAAGAAATGTTTTTCATAAATCATAATCATTTGTGTGTTTGTTAGTGCAATTCTCTTAATGTTTTGCAGTCTAATATTACTGTTCGATTGATATTATTGCTATTTTGTTGTTACTTCAACTATTTTTTGTGATTTTATTGTTACTGAAATTTGTAAGATATTATTAACTGATGTTATGATTATTTAATACTCTTTTTGAGTATGTAGACTTATAAATTGAGTCATTTATGTATGTATATTAAATTTTAATAAATAAAAATACGCTTTTAAAGTTTACATACCTGTATATTATCAATTTATTGAAACTTTTTTTTACTTCATCTAAGGCTTATAAAACGTTAAGAACGTCCATTAAATGATCAGAACATCAATCCATTATAAATTATAATCAAAACCTTCAAATTTTCATATTAAAATTTTGAATGAGGGAGAATGTTATGTTTCATTAAAAAAAATTGATGAATTTTTGAAAATACTTAATATATTAATGTCTAGAAATATAATCGAACTCGTACAAAAATATTAAGCAATTTTTGTAAAGGATAACTAAAAGGAGGAATCTCTAATTACTACAATGTTTGATGTTAGGCCATTCAATTACTTAAAAGTTAAAATGAGAGTGATCCATTTGTTTTAATTGTCCAAAAGGTATGGATAAATAAGCCATGTGTCCTTATTAGTTGATTGGCAAAGATGTATCTCACCACAATTGTTCTAAAGGAGATGAAAATGAATTGATCTAATTACCAACGAGACCTCTAAGCATTAAATTGTGACTGTTGCTGGACAACTATAGCTCCTCCCTTCTTGACAATAGATAAGCACTGAAATCCATAGCCTATCGCCCAGAGAAGCATGGTAAGGATGCGTGCTTTAGAAAATAGCATGGACCTTGGCCCTTAGATTTACTGTGAAAAGATTTACTGTGAGGGCACTCTTCGCAGATGGCACGGAGCTAAGTGT
Source organism: Erythroxylum roigii (assembly GCA_027576455.1). NCBI lineage: Eukaryota > Viridiplantae > Streptophyta > Magnoliopsida > Malpighiales > Erythroxylaceae > Erythroxylum > Erythroxylum roigii. The sequence continues at coordinate 10,927,296 of JANZXV010000006.1, forward strand.
TAGGAAATAGGGACAAGATCTAATCTCCACTGTAGCGGAATAATTATAAAATTTTTTCGTATTTTAATTTCTTAAAAATCAAGATTATTTTAATTCTATGAAATGATTAACACATAAATCATAATAATAAGTAAATTTTAATTCGTACCTTATTTTAAAACTTGATCATTTTCTTGTCGTATCTTTCAAACTGTTTCTGAAATTGGCTCATCTCAACTATCATAACTGTACAGATGTCCAATCTCTAATAATATCCACACAATAAGTTAAGAGAACTCTATAACTCTTATAAAGAAGGTTAAGCAAGAAGTGCTAGCCCCATTAAAGCTTAAGCATATTTATAATAAGTTTTGAATATATCAATAATCTAATTGAAATTAAATTATAATTTTAATTAGAATTACAAATAATTCTAATTAAATATCAATTATGCCCAAATAAGATCTAATATCTCATATTAATTCTTATTTGTTAAATATTTCATATTTAATCATAAAGTTTCTCAAACTATAAAATCAAGTCCAACTTGATTAAAAATATCTTTACTTTCTTCAACTTGTTATTTATATGAAACTCATTTAGTTTCTAAATATGTTGGCAATGGATGTAAATTATAACCCTAACTCATATTTAGGATTAGATAAATTAAACTCCTTTAATTTATATTTAATTCTTTAATTAAACAATTTATATCCATAAATCAAGATGTTGTCTAGCAACATATCATGACTACCCAAAGATTTAAGAATGTCAAAGTGATTTTGATTAACCTTTCTATGCATAATTTATTTCTTTCATCATACAATGTTTTGATGTCTACTTTATTTTAAATTCAATCATATTAGTTCTCCGCCATTAGCTATTGATTCAATTAATGAAAATTGTAAACTATTTACAAAATGTCATTACACCTTAGTCAAGGATTTTTTGAATCAATACTAAATGAGAACAGCGGAACATTATCCCTAATTGTTTTAGGGTGATGAATCATATCTTTATTACTCAACTATCTCTATATAGTTAATGCTACATCCAATGTCTATTGATTGAGCTATCCTTAATTAGAACATATCTTAAATAGTATCAAAATTTTAAAATCCATATATAAGATCACTTTGGAGATCTCAAGTAAAAAGATCGCTTATATAATCATCAAATGAAGAATTCCCCCACCCACTTGAGCTTTGATTTGTTCGTTCATTTCATAATAAGGTACTCTAAAAGCACCATGAGACTAAAATTTCCTGTCATTAAGATATGGTATTTGGGTCCGAAAAGTTGGAAAAATTCAAACGTCAATCTTAAGTTTACAAAAATTTAAATTAAAATAACGTCATTTAAAGAATTTACTCAAAACAACATCTTCAATACTCTATTTGTATTCGAATCAGGTTTTCTTAGGATCAAGTGAGGTGGAACATAATATAAAACTTTTAGACTAATAGGAATTCTATCTCTTTAGATTGTTCAATCAATCACTAAAAGATTTGTAAGAGTAGTGATAAATATATGATCTTCATGGAATGTCATAGATATGATTTTCTCTTTATTTGTATCTTATTTGATTTTATTTCGCATATCTTATATAATTTTCAATTATCTCATATGATCTTCAATATCTTATGAGATACTAAAATGTGTATAAATACATTTAAAGGCATTCAGCAAAATACAACAAATACAAAACAATTACATACCAGTTGTTTTTCTCTCCTTCTATTCTTTCATGGTATCATAGCCCACTTCCATTTTTTTTTTAGCCACCTCCCTCTTTCGTCCTAAAAACCTTTATAATCCTCACTCAGTTTCAATACTACATAGACACAAACCACAAACTTCAATCCAGAAACCACCCACATCCAAGATACTTGCATTACACATTTCACATATTGCATTACACATTTCATCAAAATGAGAATCTCAAGGTCCACAGGAATTGTTTAACTACTGGCATTCTTCATTAAGAAATGTTATTGAAAGATGTTTTGGCGTTTTAAAAGCAAGATTCCTATACTTAAAAATATGCCGAGTTATGATATGAAGAAACAAAAATACATCGTCATTGCTTGTTGTGTTATACACAATTATATTAGAATGTGTGGACAAAGCGATGAATTATTTGAAAGTTGTGCTGAAAATGAAGAACAAATTAGCGGAAATGAAATTGAAGATGCAAGTTCTCAAGTGGAGTATAATATCACCCCAGCACAACTTCGAAGTATGTCTTGGAAGCGAGATGAAATTGCTAGACAAATGTGGAGTGATTATATTATTTTTAATTAATTTATGTTTCTTTTTGTAAATGATAGTACTATATATTATGTTTTCAAGAATTATAGTACGATGGACATATTTTATTTTTTTGGTAATTATGATGGACATATTTTATTGATTGGAACGACTTAATATAATTTCTAATTTATGTAATTTTATTATATGCAATTAATATGTAATTTTTAATAATATTTGGTTTGCATATATTTAATTTTAGCTATAATGATAATTAATTAAATTAAAAATATAATGTATTATATTATAATTATTATACATAATAGTATCATTACAAAAGAATAGAAACATGATAATAAAAACAAACATGATTTTGTTTTCACTTTTTTTTAGAAATCTCAACCAAATAGGTTTTTGTTTTCAGTTTTTATATTAGAAATCTCAACTAAACAAGTTTTCGTTTTTTTAAGAAAAAATAAAAGCCAAAAACAAAAAACAGAAACCAAAAGCAACAACAGAAAAATAGAAGTGGAACCATACGGTCCTAAAATCATCTCTTTCCCTTATGCAATTCTTAAATAGCATTTAATATCTGACGACAACTATACGTGGGAATGCTACTAATAACTGACTGAGAGTGAAAGTAGGGCATTCCCACGTTTGGCCAGGGCCGGCACTGGTGTTATGAATTATTGGATTCTAAAATGTCCATGACATGTAAACCAAAGCTTTATAGGGCGGATGGCTTCGTTTCTGAAGTTCGGATATGAAACCAAAGAGGGAAGCAAATTATTTGAATACATATATATGTTTCAAATCCTTGTCACTCAACGGTCCTCTTCCATTTCCTTCATCTTTGTCTTTTTGAAGACGTTGATATGGTATCCGTTTCCAAAACTTAACACTGGAGTTCTAACAATTTCTCCCCCTTTGATCTTTGTCCACCTGAAAATGGTGCGACTTAGACGTGGAACAATAGAAAATATCTAATTATTGTTGCAGGAAGGATAATGTACTTAAAGTTTCAACCTAGCTATGCGAATGAACTTCTGTTTGTGTCCGTCTTTTTATAGATTCGGTACTCAACCAAAGCTTAAGATAATGAGAGCACAGGATATCTAAAGAAAGATGACTATTCACCTGTATTTGGTCACAAAATGATGCAGAAATACGGCCATTAAGGCTTTACTGAAATCAGCTCCCCCGCATGACCTCAGTCCACCTCCAAATGGTATGAAATTTCTGGCTTTGGAACTTGCGCCCAAACCCTGCGTTCACTTAACTTCTTGATTTAGAAATTTAGGCTTCTTAGATTAGATAACAGACAGATTATTAGTGCTTTTATAATACTACCTCCCATCTCCGTGGATTAAAAGTAAGGGGGTCTTTATAAACATCTGGATCCATGTGAAGAGCGGCAGGTATGACCGCTATTGTCCAGCCTTTTGGAATTACATATTCTGTGTAAGTTTAAACATTAGGAAAAATTGTAAATGGAAAACAAGTATAAGATAGAAGATAAGTCGCAAGCATGTTTTATGGTCATTTTCATGTTCCCCTTGACCTAAATCTCATAAATTAATTAGCATCAATAGTTTACTATTATATTTTAATTTTTAAGGCAGGTAAAACTTAATTTTTTTTGTTTTTAATTTTCAAATGTATTAGGAAGATTTTTTATTGCTGTAATATTTTTCTTAAAAGTTAAATGCTTTAATTTCCAATGTATTGTCGATACCAAGCACTTGTACTGATTAGTTTCAAATTCGGTTTTTAAGAAATATTTATTTTAATAAGAATATATTAGCATATCAAAAAGAAAGTTTAGCGCACCTCTTATGTGGACATCTTCTATTGTTCTCCTTAAGATTCCTATTGCACCACCCATTCGAAGTGATTCATTGATAACCTTTAGGAAAAGACAGATTTTTAGACAAACAGACAGTCGGAAGATTTGACAAGTAGAAGCTTTAAAGTATCCTACTTACATGCATCGTCAGAGTCATTGATTTATATTCCTTCCAAGTTATTCCACTCTCTTTACTTTCCCTGCCGTTAATCATGCGATTGCTTTCCTCCTAAAAATTGAGATAATGAATGTAAGATAATTATGTACAAGAAGTAAAAACAAAGAATTATACATACTAAAAATAACTTTAAGATAATTTGACTTTATAATGAAAACATTGAATTATTTTTTAATAAAAAGATACAGTTTTTTTATTAGTCTTATACCAGGGTTTCTACTGGCGGACCCAGTGACTAATCCCTTTGCTGGTTTGTAGGCACCTCACAGGGTGGGACAGCTGACCCAAGGATTTAAGGCTACTCTATACCCAAAGCCAAGGATCGAACCCCTGACCTTTAGTTAAGGATAGATGAGTCCCTTTCACTCAACTACACCTCTTAAATTAAAAGATACAGTTTGAAACTGTATCACTTCGAACTTCTAGCGAAGATTTTGAATTACTTATTTAATAAAAAGGAAAATAGTTTTAAGAGACATTAATAATTTGACCCTAAAATAAAGACTTATTTAATAGAAAAAATAATAATTTCAAGAGTCACCCCTAATTAGTTTTATAATAAAAATTATGAACAAATAAAATGGTTTTAAAAACTTGATAGTGAATTATTTATTTAAATAATTTGATTTTATTAAATTACTTATTTAAAAAAGAAAATGATTTCAAGTACCTACAGTACCTCTAGTTCATGCAGCACGGAAGGATTCTCTGCCAAGTACATAATAGCCAAAGTTAAAGTGGTGGGAATCGTCTCTGAGGTGGCAAGTAGAAGCGCAAAGATCGAGTAAATAATAAGATTGTCCGTAAATGAGTTTTCAGTCTTCCTGTAATCGATGAGGCAACTTAGGAAGTCGTCCCCTGTCGCCCTGCTTAAAGAAGGAGACGTTTGTCTTCTCTCTACAGTGTCCCTTATCAACTTCATAATTTTCTTCCGATTCTGGAAAACGACGAGAACGTCAAGAAAGCTTTGGGTATTTCACATGTCAGAAACAAAAGCTTGCTAGGAACCTAACAGTAGTATTATCCCTAAAAATAAAATACCTGGGCACATTCGTGAAACGCAGTGCCTGGTAAGTTCAAAGGAAAAGACATCAGCCCTTGAGTGAAGTTTGCAAATGTTTCACTTAGATTTATCTCAGACTTCTCAGGATCACGACCAAAAAACACCTTCCAAGTGAAATTCAATATCATCTGGGAAAAATATTCATGAATACGTTTACATACATCTGACTCATGTGAAAACGCATTAATTAACAAACGTATCGGACATATATATATATATATATATATATGGGCAGACTAAATACTATAAAGTGAAATAAGAAAAGTCGAGCAAACCGTTGAAAGGGCATGTTTAACTTCCAGCGACTTGTGCTTTGTCCAAGATTCAAGAGCACTTTTCACCGTTCGGTCCAGCTCGGGGAGCAGAATTCCTTTGAGTCTCTCGGCCCCAAAGTATTCGGCAACCGATTTCTTGAGGTGTTTATGAATGTGTCCTGTTTTTATACAGTCTTTAAGTTCACCATTTTGGCCAAGAAGTTCAGCAAATGAGTCCATGTACCATAACTCAACCAACTTCCCTTCTTGTTGGAGAATAAAATGATTGAAGTCAGCGTCTGAGGATACCACCACGGGCCGACCTGCCAAGCTTGTTTTGAACACGGGTCCATATCTGGGGAGATATATGAGTAAGGTAAAGCATCATGCAGTGTCAAGGATGTATGAAGTTGATGGTAAGTACCTTTTGAGTCTGGTTTTCATGAACCAGGGCATATCTATAGACTTGCTGGGAATGAAGAACTGAACAGTTTCTCCAATAATTGGCAGCCCCATGGAACCTGGAGGGAGCTTTCCATAGCATATAGTTTTCCTGCATCTAAATAGCCAACAAGTGATTGCTATAGAAAGCAAGGCCAGGAAATAGAAACTCACAGGCCACATTCGTAGAAGTATTAAACAGCTTAAAGAGGTTTTAACAAAGAAAACCGAGCGCTCACTTGGTTGTGTTGAATTTAAAGAATCAAGAGTTGTTCGATGTGTTATATATAGTGAACGTCTAGCTGATCAAGACATCAAGTGTGAATACTGAATCAAGTCCATCAAAACATATCTTTCTGATCTACACATGAGACTGAAGTACGTGCTCATCATCGATTCAAACAAGTTGGTGTTAAAAATTTTGTTAGTTTGGTGCTACTTTTATCTTTATAGCAAGCGATAATTAAGCCACATGTGAACATATTACTTCCTAAAAATGAATTTATATCATAATTCCATGTATTTAATATCATTAATTTTACAATAAACATTATTATAATTAACTGTTGTGTTAGAGATTTCTGATTATTAAGATTAAAATTTAAAAAGGAATACCTCATCATGACTTACAATTTTGGTTTATTTGATAAAATTAAAATTTAAAATGCTAAATGTACGTTTAACAAAAGTTGAAGGAGTCAAGCTCTCTTTTTTCACTTATAAACATTAGACAATGATTCCAATATTATGTGTACCTTTTATATTTATATTTAATCAGTTGGTGGAGAGATATATTTCACATCGTAAATGAAAATAATCAATGTCACATGAAAATATTCAAGTGACATTGATTATGTATATTATCTCTTTAAGATCGAAGGAATGATTCCACTCAAGGAATATACTATTGGTTCAGGGACTGACACTGTAACTTAATGAAGTAAAACGACAGTAACTTAACTTTAGATATTTTGGATATTTAAGTATTTTAAATAAAATATGTGCAATTATTTGGTGTTTATCTAGTGCTATAAAATTAATAGTATTTGATAAATTTATCTTCGTACGAATATGATATCGATCAGCTAGTACGTAATTGGGGATTTCCAAATTATCCTCTATCAAAACACGTGCATAACTTCTTTTAGATGTGAAATAAAAATTTTAATATTTAAGTTTTTAGCTTAATTAGTATTGATAGTGACACACAATTTAATTTAATTTTGGTGAAGAGTTACATCACTACATCAGAGAAGGTTTTGGCGACGAAACATAACGTCATTGAAAGATACCAAATCGTCGAAAAAAATATTTAGTGTTGAAAAAAATCGTCAAATAAATGGTCGCAAAAGTTCGGAATCGTTGCCAAAAAGATTTTGCTACGATCATCCCTTCGTCGCTAATGAGAATAGGTGAGGAGAGGAGAAATTGTTGCAGATAACTTATTGCCACGTTTAATTTTGGTGGGTAAAAGTAATTATTGACATTAACGTAGGTGTAGGTAATAATGTGTACTGACGATTTATTTTCGTAGCATAATACGTTAAGCTGCGAAAATTAAAGGGTAGCTAAATAATATTAAGAACGTTCTAGAAAGCGTTGGTAAAAATATTTGATGATGATTTTATATTTGTAGCTTAAAATTTTTAGTTTATTTTTAATTTGACTTCTCTATTACAAATTTAATATTTTTTGGTAATTTCAATTTAATATTTAATTATAATTATTAACAACAATTTTAATTCATGTTATTGTTTTTAACATGGTTTGAATTATAATTTTATCATATTTTGTAATTATTGTTGGTGACATTAATTAAATAATAATAAATCAAAATAAAATAAAAATGTTTCATAATTAAAAATGATGCATTTTATATAAAAAAATGTAATTAAATGTTAATTACAAAACTTAAGAAAAAAATTTATCGACAAACTAAGACTCCTCATAGTCACTACTATTGGCTTACTATGACCCAAGTATTTGTTTGACCATACTTTAACCTTGGTCAACTCTCTTTTAGTATGGTCTAGTTTTTGCTCATTACGTTTTAAAATTTTTTTAGTACAATCTAACTTTTCTTCATTACATTGTAAATGAGCCTTATGCGATTGGTTTTCCTCTTGAAGCGTCGTTACATATGTTGGTCATGACGATGATGAACCAATTGGCTTAAGGCCATGCCCAAGACCTTTATACCTTGATCTTGTACTAAGGACATTGTTGCAAATTTCATCCACATCGGGCTCATTCCTGGTAGACAATGATCTCTGCAACAATTCCTGTATCTTGTCCTACAATTTAAAACGCAAAATTAGTTTATTTTTAATTTGACTTCCCTATTCCCATTTAATATTTAATTATAATTATTAACAACATTTTAAATTCATGTTATTTTTTTAAACATGGTTTGAATTATAATTTAGTCACATTTTGTAATTATTTTTGGTGACATTGTCTAAATAATAATAACTCAAAATAAAATAAAAATGTTTCATAATTAAAAATGAAATGCATTTTATACAAAAACATGTAATTAAATGTTAATTACTAAACTTAAGAAAAGAATTTATCTACAAACTAAGACTCCTTATCATCACTACTATTGACTTACTGTGACCCAAGTATTTGTTTGACCATCCTTTTAAGCTTGGTCAACTCTCTTTTAGTATGGTTTAGTTTTTGCTCATTATGTTTTAATTTTTCTTGAGTACGATCTAACTTTTCTTTATTACATAGTAAATAAGCCTTATGCGACTGGTTCTCCTCTTGAAGCGTCATTACATATATTGGTCGAGACGATGATGAGCCAATTGGCTTAAGGCCATGTCCAAGACCTTTGATATACCTTGATCTTGTACTAAGGACATTGTTGCAAATGTCATCCACATCAGGCTCATTCCCGTCAGATAATGATCTCTGTAACAACTCCTGCATCTTGTCCTACAATTTAAAACACAAAATTGAGATGTAATTCAAATATTATTACTTAGTATTACATAAATAAATAAACTCTAAAAGTAAAATTTTTATACTTACATAATTTAGAGCCTCTTTAGACGTCCGACCTTCACCTTTCTTATAGTGAGTCAGCTTATAAAGTTTGATCCTATCATACTATTGTCCATGCAGTTGAGTTTGACTCTGATATATGAATTAAAAATATAACATAATAGATTATATTGTATAACTAATAGAATAATAACTTTTAAACATTACATTTACAAATTCTTATTGCACGACAATAAATGATTTGGAGTTGGTGTTGTGAGGAGTTTTTATTTTTGCTCTATTAACCTGGGCTTTCTCACACTTTTCCTAAATAAAGAGAAGAAATAGTCATTAGATGCAAAAACAAAATTAATGGAAGGAAATATGAAAAGAAAGAAGACAAACCTTAACCTTCACAGAGGTCCAATAATCACACATTTCACTTAAATTTTCTGGAGTTACCTGTTTTGAAACATGTGACACCCTAATACCCCCTGGGAGGATATGTGAATGCCACACAAGACAGTACAAACAAACCAAAACATTTCACAGAAAAATAGCATTCAAAAATAAACATTTCAAAATGTACGAAACATTTCATACATGCATTTCCAAAATCTTAAACAAACATACATTATATCATAAAAGCTTAATACAAATTTGTTC
>JANZXV010000006.1:10944055-10958968 GCA_027576455.1 Erythroxylum roigii
CCTCAGACTGATACTTCTGACTTCCTTCGTCTGCTTTTCGTATCGTCTGCTTTTGTAATTAGCTTCCGTCTGCTTTTTGCTTCGCATAGCTTCCGTCTGCTGTTCGCTTTGCATAGCTTCCGTCTGCTTTTCGCTTCGCATAGCTTCCGTAATTGAAGTGAATCACACGTAAGTACAATAATAATCAACACACAAAAAGGGGAGTTGAATTGTGTTCATTTTTTACATTATATCCTAAACTCTCAAATCGAAAGTAACTAATTTTTATTGTTTAGGATGAAATGAGATATAATATGAAGCTCTCCCTCTCTATTTTATTCTATTCAATTTTATTATAAATTATTCTTCAAACCATGAAATAATATTTCTTTCGATTCAATTTCGTTACGTTACTAACTTAACCAACATAGAGCAGGAAAGCAGGAAAAGTATGAGGAGGAAAGTCGGGTTGGAATTGGGCAGGCAGACATACTTCCGCTTGAAGCAAAAGAAGCAAGTATAAATGAACATAGATAAAACGCGAAAGGCGGGAAAGTGGCCCAAGTTACACAGAGTAGGGAAGATATGAAAATATGGACTGGCTGACTGAGTGCTTGACGGCAGAAACAAGAGGCGGAGGAAGAACAGGGGAGGCACACCTTGGTGGAACTCTAACAAGCTTCTCCACTAAAGCTAGCACGAAGAAAAAGAAGACCAACGGAGCTCTACTTAGAAACCAAACACAGATCAAGGACACAAAAGTTAAAGAGAAGACTTGGGGGACGAAAAGCTTTAGGCCAGAGGTCAGGAAGGAAGGGAAGGATAAAAGTTGGACAAGAATCATGGCGAGGCAACGGGGAAAGAGACGAAGAGGAAGAGAGAAGGAGGAGCATTTGCATTTGATTGCATATTTTTATTTCCATTGGTTCGAATAAACCTATTCTAAAGACAGCCAAGTCAATAACAACATTTGCAACCGAGCTAACTAATGCCTCTGCTACTGGCTCCATGTCACTTACACTCATTGGAAGTTTGATGTTTTCGGCCACGGGAAAGAGAGGAAACAAAAAAGAACGATTACAGAAGATTTCGGCAACTTATTCTCCCATTAATATTTTTTCAGTTGCGATTGTCGTTGCATCGATGCGTCTTACGTTTCTCATCAGAGCGTTGACCACCTCGAACCCGCATTCCGTCCACCAGCAACTCTGCTTCTCAACTATCGGAAACGAGTCTAGTTTTGTTTCTAGAACTCCAAAACCGCATATTTACGTTCGTCTCTTGCAAAATTGTCTTCGTGAATGCAAACAAGTAAAATCCCGTAAGTTGTTCGACGAAATGCCTGAAACTGTTTTGCGAGCTTCAGTGACAAACAAACTTGTTCATGCTCAGGTAGTCAAGCTTGGGTTTTTGTTAAAACGATCTCTAGGGAATGCCATTCTTGACCTTTACGCCAAGTGTGATAATGTGGAAGACGCGGAAAAGTTGTTTTATAGACTTGAACACAGAGATATATTAGCTTGGAACTCGATCATTTCCATGCATTCTAGGCGGGGTTCTCCTAATTTGGCACTTGACTCTTTCGGATATCTGTGGCATGGAGGGTTGCGTCCTAATGACTTCACTGTCGCTTTGGCGTTGTCCGCGTGCGCAAGAATGGTGAATGTTGAATGTGGTAGACGTCTTCATTGCCTTGTTCTTAAAATGGGCTTTGAGTCAAGTTCTTTCTGTGAGGGCGCTCTTATTGATATGTATTCTAAGAGCAATTCCATGAATGATGCTCGAAGGGTATTTGATGGAGCGGTAGATTTGGACACCGTTTCTTGGACGTCAATGATTGCTGGATATGTTCAAGTAGGTTTACCAATGGAGGCGTTAAAAGTGTTTGAGCAGATGGAGAAAGTTGGCCTAGAACCAGACCAGGTGGCGTATGTGACTCTCATAAATGTCTTCGTTAATCTAGGCAGGCTTGATGATGCATCTGAATTGTTTAACCAAATGCCTAACCCAAATGTTGTGGCATGGAATTTGATGATCTCAGGGCATGCCCAGCGAGGTTATGCGGCAGAAGCAATCATGTTTTTTCAGAATTTAAGGAAAGCTGGCCTCAAATCCACAAGGTCCACGTTGGGTAGTGTACTGAGTGCTATTGCAAGTTTAGCAACCCTTGACTTAGGTCTTCTGGTTCATGCAGAGGCTATTAAACTGGGTTTACTTGCTAATGTATATGTGGGAAGTTCACTTATTAGCATGTATGCTAAGTGCAAGAAGATGGAAACAGCAAGGAAAGTGTTTGATGCCGTAGATGGGCGTAATGTTGTCTTGTGGAATTCAATTCTTGGAGGTTATGCACAGAATGGATGTGCAATTGAAGTTATAACATTATTTTCCAGTCTGGGTAGCTGCGGTCTTCATGCTGACGATTTTACCTACACCAGCGTTCTGAGTGCATGTGCTTGCTTAGAGTACCTTGAAGTAGGTCGTCAATTGCACTCAGTTATTATCAAGAACAACTTTGCATCTAACTTATTTGTGGGAAATGCATTGGTTGACATGTATGCTAAGTCTGGGGTTCTAGATGACGCAAGACGACAATTTGAGCGTATGAGGAATAGAGACAACATCTCTTGGAATGCGATTATTGTTGGATATGTGCAAAAAGAACGTGAATCTGAGGCATTTCACATGTTTCGACGAATGAATTTGTGCGGAATTCTCCCTGATGAGGTGTCATTGTCCAGTGTAATGAGTGCCTGTGCCAATGTTAAAGATGATGAGAAAGGAAAACAGGTACATTGCCTGTCAGTGAAGTCTGGTCTTGCAACAAGCCTTTTTGCTGGAAGCTCCCTTGTTGATATGTATGTCAAGTGTGGGAATGTCGACTCTGCTCATAAGATTCTTATTCATATGCCTCAAAGGAGTGTGGCTTCCATGAATGCTCTTATTGCAGGGTATGCTCCAACTGATGTGGAGAAGGCAATAATGCTATTTCGACAAATGCAAGATGAAAACTTGAAACCTTCAGAAATAACTTTTGTGAGCCTTTTAGATGCATGTGATGAACCACAAAAGTTGAATCTTGGAAGACAAATCCATTGTCTTGTCCTGAAGATGGGTATTCATTATGACAATGACTTCTTGGGTGTCTCTCTCTTAGGCATGTACATGAATTCCCTAAGCAAAACTGATGCAACTATGCTATTTTCAGGGTTTTCAAATCTAAAGAGCACCATCATTTGGACTGCTATGATTTCAGGATTTGCTCAAAATGGTTGCTGTAATGAAGCTTTGCAATGTTATAAAAAAATGCGTAGCTGCAGTATATTACCTGACCAAGCAACATTTGTTAGTGTCCTTAGGGCCTGTGCTGTCTTGTCTTCTATAACAGTTGGTAGACAGATTCATTCTCACGTTTTACATACTGGTTATCACTATGATGAATTGACTTGTAGTTCTCTTGTAGACATGTACGCTAAATGTGGTGACGTGATGAGCTCTATGCAAGTTTTTGAGGAAATGGATGAAAAAAACGACGTCATTTCCTGGAACTCAATGATAGTTGGATTTGCCAAAAATGGCTATGCAGAAGAAGCACTGAATGTTTTTCATGATATGATGCTAAAAGATGTTTTACCTGACGATGTAACTTTTCTTGGAATCCTTACTGCATGTAGTCATGCTGGAATGGTAACTGAAGGCCGTCAAATCTATGATATTATGGTCAACTACTATTGGATTCAACCTAGAGTTGAACATTGTGCCTGCATGGTTGATCTTCTAGGCAGATGGGGTTTCCTTAAGGAAGCAGAAGAGTTCATTGACAAACTCAACTTTGAACCCAATTCTATGATCTGGGCTACAATGCTTGGAGCCTGCAGAATTCATGGAGATGACATTAGGGGCCAACTAGCTACGGAGAAGCTCATTGACCTCGAACCTGAAAATTCTTCACCCTATGTGTTGCTTTCAAACATTTATGCTGCATCGGGGAACTGGAAGGAGGCTGATTCTCTGAGGAAGTCAATGAGAGAGCAAAGAGTGAAGAAGCCACCTGGATGTAGCTGGATTATAGTGGGGCAGAAGACACATTTGTTTATTGCGGGAGACAATTGTCATCCTAGTGCAGCTAAAATTGGTGTTGTTTTGAAGCATTTGAAAGCAGTGATGAAAGCAGATAGCAATATTGCCCAAATCGATTCCTTTTACCTTGATGATGAATGAGGTAATAATATCGTTGGATTTTATTATTTATGATAATATAAACACTGTATAGATTACAATTACAAAATAAATACTGTACAAACAGATAATCAAAGGGAATTCTAGAACTAGCCTAACACTTAGCATCATCAGACAAGATAAAAACTCTGTTTATCATGACATTGACAGTCAACGGTGAAGCTTCCAAACCAGCGTCACTACCGGTGGGAGCAGGGTCGGTGGTGGAGGGAACGATTCCAACGTTGCCTGGGACGCCTTTCACTGTTCGAAACACTAGCCGGAGAGGGGAGCCATAGTGCCACCGTCATTTTCTGTCGATGGTGAGTGTTGCCGTCATTGCTGTCGCTGGCCCTGTTGCTGGCACTCCATCAACACCTGGAACCCATTGGACTGCTGCTTGTGGATGTTCTTTTTCCTATCTCCACCGCTGCTGCTCCTGATGGGCTAAAGGTGGAAGAAAACGACTGAAATTGTGAAGTGTGTAGGGTTACACATTTACGAAGGTTAACCGAAAGCAGGAAAGACAGCAGGAAAAAAAAAACACACAAGGGACAAGCTGCTGACGAGGTTTGGAGTGGGCAAAATATTCTTATATATCATGGGCCAGAAATATAACAGTTGAATGAGCCTATCAAGACAGACTATGGGCCAAGCTTTCGTTGTTTTGGGTTGTTATTTCTAGATGTTAGGCTAATAGATATGGGTCAAGTCTCATAATGTCTTGGGCTGTAAAATAAAATTGGATTTGAATTACTGTTAAATATTAATTTGGACTTAAAGGAACCCATTAATCAAAATATAAATATATAAATATATTAGATAATATGTTTATTTAAATTTAGAAATAAGTTTCTAAATTCATACATATTATGCCTATGAATTTCATAATACTTCGAATAAACTTATACACCATTGATAAATTTAAATATTGATTAGTTAAATTTTAATTAGAAATGAGTTTTTAATTAAATTTAAATTATTAAGTTCATAAGTTAAATAAAAATTAGAAATAAGTTTTAAATTGAATTGACATTAATATTCTAATGAGAATTAGAAATATGTTTTTAAATTTAATTTAATGGGTTCCATAATAATTAGAAATTTGCATCGCTATTAACATGTCATATATGCATGTGGATCTACTGGAAACAGCCTCTTTACATTGTAGGGAAAAGGCTGCGTACTATCTGGCTCCTTCAGACCCTGCTTCAATGCGGGATTTCGGGATATGATGATGATGATGATGATGTTTTTAATTAAAATAAAATGATTATGATTTAAATATGATTTGTTCATATAGCATTGAAATTATGATTTTAAGTAAACCATAATAATCATAGTTTTATTTCAAGCGTGAGTTTATTTATTCATTTATGATTTTTGAATTTTGTGAGCGACTTCTAATTTTGAAAATGTGTTTTTAAGGAAAACGTCAGTTACGAAGAGGTCATTAGATTTATACAAATTGCGGCACATATAGGGTGACTCACTATTATATTATTGCAGTTACTCCAATTGCAATATTTTCTTGGAAAAAGATTTAATACAACATGATATTACTATTAGTAACTTAATGCAAAAGTTGTATTATATAGGTTATCTGACTCTTGTAGAAGCTAAAATGAAGTACATGACTTTACTCTCAACTTTGGCATAACCAAAAGGCGAAATGTTAAGCATGCTTTGGAACTTAAAATGTCCAATGCTGAAATCATATAAATGGTTGATGATAAATGTTATGAAAGAAGTTTGAAGAAAAGAATTTATTTGGACTTTATATCTGACCGACCTTCTAATTAAAATTATTGTAACAATAGCATATTGAGTTTTTAGGACTTTATCATATAAATTCATTGACTCTATTCCATGTAGGGTTCATTATTATTAGTGACTCTATTCCATGTACTACTGAGTCTCAAATAACTCCGTTCTTATATGTGTGTATATATATATATAAATTAAAAATTAAAAGTATTTAATTTTTTTAAATTTTGGGGGACCCAGTGGGGGCGTCCATGATTATTATGTATTGAACTAAATTGTCATAAATCACATAAATTATATTCATTAATGTATGTCAAGTTTTAAATTATTAAGTTTTATTAAAATATATGTTCTATTTGAAAAATCTTCTTGAGAATGATAATTGGTACGTAATTGTTATATAAATGATGATTGAGAACATTCAATTGAAAATCAATTATATAATATATGTATGTATGGCATCATAATGATATGGCTACTGCGTCAAAGAATATAGTTTTTGAACTCAATAAGGATGAGAAATTAAATGGAAATAATTATGATATTTGGAACATGAAAATCCGATATGAACTGGAAGAGAAAGAGGCTCTCAAACCATTAAATATAACTATCAATTTCGTTAAGAAAGGCAATACGACCCAACATAAAAAAGACTGTGATGCTTATGAAACATAGAAGAAAAAGAACTTATTGGCTCCCATTGCGTTATTGAGTAGCATGAATAATGATATCATATGTGAGTTCCATAAATATGAAATTGCTAAGGACATATGGTCCACTTTAGCGGCACGTTTTGGAGGCATATCAGTCACCAAAGTGAGGTAATGGCCAAATCACACATGCAAAAACATTTAAGGCGTATCTCAACATGATCACTGAGTTGTATGATGTTGGTCATGAGTTATCATATAAGCAAGAAGTACAAGCTATGATCCATTCTTTACCTCAGAATTGGGAGCATATGAAGGTGTATCATACTCACAATGAGAGTATCAAGACGATGGAAGATGCTATAAGGCATCTTATACGTTAAGAAGAATGTCTTGAAACCTTAAAGATGTCCTTCAAGGTATATGCAGTTTGTTCTTAATTGATGTTTCATCAATGTTAAAAATACCACAAAAGTGCACGGCATAGCTATAGCTAGTACAGGTAAGTACGGGTCGATCCTATGAAGACTACAAGTACTAGTAATTACCAATTTTCTATTATCTAACCTATGAATCAGATTGTGGATTTTAATTAAAAATTAAATTAAACAAACTAAGAATTAAAACAATACTGAACGCAGAACAAGGAAAACACTAAGAAGAATCAATATCAAATAATATGTTTAGGTAATGAATCTCCCTAAGAATCCTTACATATTAACTCTTTATCATGTAATTATATTATTGAATATTGGATTGCGCAATTCCTATCTTATGTTAATATATTTCTCAAGCCTATTAACAACTAATCTATAAGTTGATTAACAAAAATCTTTCTAGTTAAAACCAATAGGATTGCATTATCGATTCATGAATTCTGCTATTAGGTTTGACTCTAATCTAGAGGATTTATGTTCACCTATCTCTAGGTTTGTATGTAACTCCTTCCAATTATTGTAGATCTATTTATATAAAAGGATTTCTCATTCTTAATCATATGAAATCAAATCATGCACTAATATTTTAGATATATAAGAACAAGAATATAACCCGTAATTGAGTCTCAATAAATCAATTAATAAAATTGCATTGGATAAAAGATGAAATCGTATTGTTATCTCAACTTCGGGTTCATCACACCTAGACACTAATTAAGTTTAGTTCTTACTCATATAAAACAAAACCAAAGATAAATATGCAAAATAACTAATACAAAACAAAGAAATCATAATTTTAAATATCTCTCTTCCATTGGATCTTCTTACAAAAATGGATTGGATATTGTTATCTATCAAATCTCTTGATGTCATTTTTGCATTTCCTCATCCTTTGATCAGAACTGTAGCCTTTCTATGTTGCTTATGAATTAAAATCTATTTAAAACTCATCTCTCTTTATTTTTCCTTTGTTCACGTCCTCTTATAGTCAAAACTAAGGCTTTTGGGTTATACAAGGTTAACTTACACCTGCTTCTGAATAAAACACCTAAATTCATGATTTCACACAAACGCAGAGATTTACATGGGTAACATACACGGCCGTGTATATCAACATACATTGGTGCATAACTCTACATGACTAAAAGAAAAGTTCTTCAAATCTTCACATGTTTACATAGACTTATACAATTATTGTACATAGTCGTGTATCTTTAAGTTGCTTTAAATCTTCATTCCATGCCATGATTTCATCCGAATTATCACCTAAACACTCACTTGAAGAGAATTAAGTACCAAAAATAATATAAAAATATTAAATAACAAGCAAAACATAAAAAAATATGGGTATATAAATATAATCAAATAATCATTTATCAAACATCTCATCACTTCAGCTTTTTCTTGTCCTTAAGAAAATCATAATCTAGATTATCAATTATACAAACACCACAAATATAACTTGTCCATCCCTTATTAACTTCAACATGTCCATTCATACTCTAAATCATAATATCATATTCATCAAATTAACATACAATTAAATTCAAGTTATCCTATAACTAGCCTTTATAAGTCTATATCAATAATAATCACATCGATAATCTTTTTGAAATCAAAAGTACAAATCTTTACACCCTCACCAAGGTTTCACTCAATGCACTCAATTGTTTTAGGTAAAAAAAACATAATAACTCTCAAATCAATACATAGCAGAACTTTTAATCATATGCTTGCAATATTATATACCACAATTAAAGAAACATTGGACCTTTTCAAAATTCAAATTTCAAGCAATTACATAATTATGAATAACCTTCAGGGTTCATAATAGTAAAAAAGGCTTCAAGAAAAATAAGGTAAAGGCTAATAACGTGGTTATATTCAGTGAAAAAGGCTAAGCTCAAACTTGGTTACACCTTTTTAAAATTAAAAATATAATATGACATTTTTTCTAATTGAGTTCGGGTTTAGATTGCCGAGGCCCAGGCCTACTTGCAACCTAACTCTTCTATGCAAACGATGTTGTTTTGCTTAGAAAAGTTAAGCCTCGAATCAGTTTGGGCCTGATTTAGCTCATAAGTTAGCCTATTGAAAACACTTGAATTTAGGCTCATGAGTTGGCCCATTATCATCCCTACAAGGGATAAAATATGGTAAGGTAATTATCAGGAAAAAAGTCCTAGAATCATCCAATTGTGCATGATAACACAGATGAAAGAAAAAATAGCTTAAATATTGATGTATTTGCTTTTAGGCTTAAAAGCTCATATAAAATGGATCTTATATGTGTAAATAATATGCACTTTTCATTCAAAATTGACTATCTCAATGATTATTAAACATATAACTGATAAAAGCACGTTTATTCTAATTATCATCCTTTTGTATACTAATTCAATTCAATAATCAATAATGCTCTCAAATATTTATGGACATATTTCAACTAATTTAGGATATCAGTTAATAATATTTAACAACAAAGATTATAATAAGCTTAAGAAAATTTATAATCCCTTTCCAAATGCTTAAAAATTATACATTGTCCCAATATACACAATATAAGCATATAAAAACAAAAAGTAAGAGAAAGTGTTGGAATTTGGTACTTCACTGAGTAATAAGAATTTCAAAATTCTGATTTCATTTAGGGATCCATCTGATACTAGATACAATCCTCCTAAAAAATAAAAATAAAAGAGATAAAAAGATAAAAGAAAATAAAAGATAACTAATGAAGGGACAAAATATGAAATACGGAAATAACATTGACATAAAATAACATTAATCTAATGTTTAGACAAAATAAATAACAAAGGGAGAAAAATAAGAAAATACATAAATAAAGAGAAAACCAAATTTAACCATCTCTATCCTATTGTGACTCTGGCATGTTCGTTGATGGAGGGTCCTCAAGTTGTTGATCTTTAAAATATGGAGGACTTATTGATGAGGAGGTTGAAAAGTTATGTCTTGACAGCTTGCCATCAACAATAGTAGATCTCCCATTTATCTTACAGAGGTCTCAAGTTGTCTGATCTGCTCCACAATCTCCATCTGCTGTACTCAGATAATAAGTTAAGCACCAATAAGCTACCCCATATATCTCTCTAGTCGAGCTATCTTCAGTTGATCTTGATGTGATGTTCGCAGTTTGGGTGCTTCCATACTATCCTCCTCCTGTGCAACCTTTCACATATGGGATGGTGGTGAATACAACTGCGGTGACTGCTCTGCTATGTATGGCTCCTCTTTAGCTCCTCCCGATGCTGCTGGCTTATCGGGAACTCCAATTAGCCTGTAGATATATCCATAAGTCCCTGTCATTTGCTCACCATGTACATATGCTTCATTACATAAAAGTTTAATGTTGCTATGGTGTTCGCCAATATTGGTAGTCTGTTAAAGACCCCCATCCTTTGTGCAAGTCTAGTTACATAAGTTCCCACATAGATCGTGCTAACCTTCCTCTCTTTGCTTTGATGCTGGATAAATTGGTCTAATGCATGCCCTAGGTGGATTGGCATCCTCTCGCTCACACTCTAAAGATAAAACACATCCACGTTTCCCACGATGTCATAGCTATCACCTCGTCCGCTTAATGCGTGACTTAAAATTCCATGAATATATCTGAGCATCAGGTGTTAGAGCATTGACGCTTTGGATCTACTTGGGTTGTAGTCATCGTCATTGCTAATTGTACACTAGAATTGATGAGAAGACATCCCATATGGAAGTCTATACATAATTTTAAGTAAGCTTGCATCCCTACACACTTTAGGTCGTACAACCTTATAGTAACCGAGAATTTTGAATAACTCATTTATATCATTTCCTTTAGTAGTCAAAACTAAATGGTGTTCGGTAGGTCCTATTCATGCCTCCTTTCTCCACAAAGAACGTGGATTGCACCTTGAGTATTAACTCCCAATAGGAGGGCTCTATGATCTCAAAGAACTGTGACCAAGCTCCAATGTTGATAAGGTCCCAAACCTACTGGACTAAACTATCCTGCACCAGTGCCTCCAAGTCAATGTTGCGACTTGTCACGAATGTCTTCTCCTTGAGCCTTTGTTATTGCTCCTTATGTGTCATTGTATTAAACAATAGCATTAGAGGTTGCTTGGGTGGTTGAAATGAGCCAACTCCTCTCGAGTCTCTAGATGACTCATCTCCTTGTTATTCCTTCCTAGGTAATTCCTTTGTGCATCATGAGCCTAAAACTTTAAAAGAATGTGAGAAACTATAGATAAATTACGAAAATACCCTCTTCCACGGTTATTTCTTTTGCTCACTAATTTGTTAATCATGAAAAAAACTAAAAAATTGAAAATTAGACACATAATATAAACTCCAATGCAAATAAATAAAATAAAATAATTAGAAAATTAACTAATAATCTAATTAATCAAAAAATTAAAATTAAAATTATTGTAATTAACAAATAAAACTAATCTAATTATCAAAATACAAATTTCACCCTAAAATTAGAATTCAAAACCCTAATAGAATAATTATGCAAAATTAGAGAAATTAAACATTGAATTTACCTAAAAACCAAAATTGAGATGAAATTAACCAAGACAAAACTTCAATTAATCATAAAATAACTAATTAAACCTAATTTCATACAAAACATTATAGTTCAACAATTAGTGAGAAAAATCATACAAATTCACCATTCAAATTGAAATTTCATACAATACGCATACAATTCATCAAATTAAACCAATAAATCAAATAGGTACGGATGAAATTCAACTAATAAACCACAATTAACCACAAAATCACGCAAATTTTCATAAGATCTCAAAATCATAAATCTAGTAATTTTGGGGTGAAAAATCCCTAAAAACTCCAAGACACCACAATTATTCATGCATAAACAAGTGAAATTAACAAGAATAATTACTAAGGTGTCGTTAATTTGCAAGAAAAATGCAAAATTTTGGCTGGGCGATTGAGAGGGCAACGATATAAGAGTGAGATAGAAAAAGAAAGTGAGAAAAGTGAGGGAATAGGGCAAATTTAAGGGTTGTCATAGACTTACAAGGTCTACTACACGGCTGTGTAGCTGACCTTATAGGTCATTGACCTGTAACCTTTTGCAGACTTGCATAGTTTATTACACAGGCATGTGTCTAACCTTGTAAGTCTACACAAACATGTCAGAAGAGTGTGTAGCTCTCTATAAAGATGTGCAATATGAAAAATAATTGATCAAACTTTAAAATCTTGCATTTAAAATTTTGAATCATTACATGCATACTCTAACACCATAATTATACACAATCTCATCAAGAAGCTCAATGTTCTATCCTAAAACAAATCAAAACTTAAATAAATACTATTCTAACATTAAAAAAATGAAATAGAAATTAAAAATAAAACCTAAACTAATTCATAGGCTGCCTCCTATATAACGTTTGTTTAATGTTGTTAGCTCGATGTAACATTCATAAGATGGCTTACACAGATGAGGTTTTGTAATCTTACCATATGTAGCACCCCACTCTCACAAGACACGTACTCAACATCCTGAATGATATCTAAGTCTGTGCCCCTGAGGGTGGCATGCTAGAGCACTTAATCATTCAAAACTCAGTACAATTTTTTTTAACAACATACACACATTTTTTTTAAATCCATAATCTATTCGGGCCCACTTTATTTCATAAACATTTTCAATCATAGCAATACAATCAACAAAATTTTCAGTAGCCAATTGGGCCCTTTCACAAATATATAACACTTTACTCATAATGTCGTTAAATTACAACATTAATCATATACACATTTTACAAAACTTTCGGAATATATATTTTGATACAAAAGTTGTAGAATATACAATTCAGCACAAAAAATAAAAAATACAATGCAGACTCGAACTGATCCCGACCTCTATCATTTACTTGTATACTGTAGGGATACTAGCGTTTGCCTGACGAGGTATTCTTCTGATCCTGAAAAATATTTGCAAATTTTGGCCGCAAACTCAGTGAGTGACCATCCTCAATGACTCACCCAGTCATATAACACATAATTCACATTCACAACATTTCACATTTCACATTCAATACACTTTAATCATTCATATTATGCATATGCAGTGCACATGAGACCTACTTTCCATTTGTCACTTTGTTGTGACAGAGTGCCTAAACTGTCTCGTATCCATTGGATACCGAGCTCATTACTAACTGTCCCTTATCCGATGGGGATACAAGGCTCATTTTACATAGTGAGCCTTAGGCTCTTAATCACTTTTGAGCTCAAGGTTCTTTTTCATACTTTGAGCTTTAAGCTCTAATCAGTGGCTACTCTGGTCACAACTGCCATTATGTTTCATGTATTCATGAAATGGAATGCCACACTCACATTTGCATATACTCATGCAATCACATTCACATATAATCGGACCTTAGTCCGGTATTCAACATTAGAGTTGAGTATCACTTTTTCATTTATATGCATGATCACATTTTCCTTCAAAACTAAGTCTGGCATTTAACAACCAAGTCATGTATCAAGTATTTCATCCAATTCACGTACAAGGAGCACTTCAATATTTCATTCATACATCACATTCATCGGACCTTCTGTCCGAAAACCAACACAATCAATCACATTCATATAGTCATTCAATAGTCAACTAATACAAAATTCAAACAAAAAAACAATGAAGTGAGACCACCTCGGTCTACTCACAGTACGCTCTACATTAGCATTTTCTTTCAAATTCTGGAAACGCCTAAATGTGGACTTTTAACCTTCACAACCCATTTATGCAATACACATATTGCACACACACATTAATAACTTTGCACAATTATAAGCATTCATTTATGCACACGTGTTGTCGGACCCCGTTCCCGAAGCCCGACTATCCCGGGAGGTGAGCCTAGCTGGAGCCCATTCCCGAGACGCTGACCTTACTGAGACCTTAAACTTGACACTCTCTGATGACTCACTTTGGTGGTGAGCATACACTGATTAAGACTTAGACCTTAACTGCTCTTGATAAACCCAAAAAAAAATATGACTTTCCCAACTATAGGTTGAGTTTTTCTGACGGACACCTCGAGGTATTTTCCAGACACCTCGAGGTATGCTCACAGACAACTCGAGGTATCAGACAGATAACTCGAGTTATCCTCACAGACAACTCGAGGTATCTTACAGATAACTCGAGTTACACAGACAGATAACTCGAGGTATCTTACAGATAACTCGAGGTATCCTTTATACAGACATATAACTCGAGGTATTCTTCATACAACTCGAGGTATTTGAGGGCGGAGGAGTTTCCGAAACTGATAACTCGACTTATGGAGACACACAACTCGAGTTATGCTTAAAACTAACTCATATCAAGGCCTCTATACTCTCCTAACCTATCCCAAACACCATGAACACTTCTAAATCTTCTCAAACCCATCCATTCCATGCCAAAACACTTCATAATCATTCAAACACCTATCTCAACTCATCAAATTCTCATCAAACCATAAATTCTTACCAATTTCCATACTATCATGCATATATAACCCTAAGCAACATATTGACTTGTGACATTCATATCTCTAGCTACATACATCCTCATTCCTACCTATTCAATTACCACTCTTCCCTTTCCACAGCAATTCATCTTCATATATTTCAATTCACATGCCAAGTTCATCAATACAGCTTGGTTACTTCCTCAATTATGCTTGATCTCAACTTAACATTATTCATAATTAAGTCATGTATCCATTCCACTTTCTTTTATAACCATTTAATGTTCACTTTTCTTCATCCATTCTTAACTAGTAGCTCAAATTGACTTGCCACAATAGTTACATCCTGTCATCCAAAACCAT
>JANZXV010000006.1:10959426-10970423 GCA_027576455.1 Erythroxylum roigii
ATGTGCAACAATTCCACTGTTCACAAATACCAGTATGCATAAAAATGCCAAATCAGTCCTAATCACTCTCACCCCTGTACAAAATTACTATTTTACCCTTCCCGTCGGGGGTGGGATGTTACATATGAGCACAATTAAGATATTCTATTACTACTGTTCATTAGTACTGTTCATTTTCGTTCTTTTGTCCTCGCCCCTGTGTTTACGTTTCCTTCAGTAGCTCTCATAGCCACCCTCCTACCTGAGGGTCATCTGTCCAAGAAGGTTAGGCTCCACAACCGTGATGAGGATCCTCCCCCTAACGCCAGGCCTACTTATTGTGCGGTTTTAGGCCAATCGACGAAGGACGTCGAACCAGTGGTGTGTCCATGGCCTATCGAGGAGGTTATTGAACCTGAGGAAGGTGACATAACCCATCTGACGGGGGACGCTGGTACTGGTGTGTTTCTCTCCCAACCGTTCAAGGACAAGCTTGATAAACAATAGGAAACATATGTTGTCATCAAACTTATTGGGCGTCGTATTGGCTATCGGATTCTCTGTTCTAAGTTGACAAACATGTGGCATCCGATAGGCCCCATGAAGGTGATTGATTTGGACTATGAGTATTTTCTGGTGAAATTTGTGGACTCTAGCGACTTCCTGAACGCACTCACCAATGGCCCTTGGGTTATTTTCGGGCATGCACTATCGGTTCAGCAATGGCACCCGGATTTTTGTCCCTCTCAAGGCAAGATAACAAGAGCTGTGACATGGATCCGTTTTCCTGAACTTTCCATTGCTCGCTATCATCCGCAGATACTCGCAGCTTTGCGGAATCAAGTGGGCCAAACCGTCAAGATTGATGAGACGACACTCCTGACACAGCGAGGCCGATACGCGAGGGTTGCTGTGGCCGTCAATCTTACCGTCCCTTTACGACACACCGTGGAGCTTGATGGTAAGAAATTGTTGGTGGCGTATGAAGGACTCCCAACAATCTGTTTTACCTGTGGCTTGATAGGACATGACATAACCAAATGCTCGTCCTCTACACCAACCTCCAATGGTCCCTCAACGTCAGATACTATTCCCACACCGCAACGAGGACCGATGGGTTTTGGAGAGGCTGTTCCGACGGAGGAGCATGCGACCAGTTATGGTCCTTAGACGGTGGTGCAACGCCGGGCTTCTCGTACCTCCACCCAACGGTGCGTAGCTCCTGCCTCAGCACAACGACAGCATCTTCGAGATTCTCCCTCGCAACAGTCGACTCCTAAGGTGAGCAGCTTACGTTTTGTCGCGTTGTCAGAGCTAGAGCCTATGGTTCATGATTCTACTCCAGAGAGGGAACACACTGCTCCAAGTGATTTGACTGGTATTGGTACCTGGTTTAGTCTCCCTGATTTCATTAGTATGGGGCCGAAAATGGGCTTGGATGGTGCCACCACTTCTGTTGGAACTAAACGTATTAATCGGGCTCTTTTAAAAGGAAAAGCTAAGGTTACTTCTCATCCTGCTATTTCCTCCCGTTCAAAGTCAGACAGCACTGAGGTATCACTTATTCCCACAGTTCAAGATAAGAATATTGCTGTTAATATAAATTCCCATTCCAAGTTGATTTATGATAACACTATTCTCACGTCAAATAATGTAGTAGTGGCCGAAAATTGCCCCCTGCAGAACAGGCCGGATAACTCGGCGTTCGCCAGTGGCGGACCGGGCCCAGAATTATTACCTCCCTCTGAGCCCCCCGATGAAGACACGGTGGTTTTAACTCCTCTACTAACTGAGACCCACGAGATGGACATCCTAGAGAGCGACACCACGGGCACTCTCTGGGATAACGTGAATGCACTCTCGAATGTGCCGATGCCCGACCAACACTCAAATATTTGATGTCAATTCTCTTATGAAATTGTCAAGGAGCGGGGGGCCGGAATATAAGGGTCATATTACGTAATTATATATGTATATATAACCCTGGTATTCTGGTTTTGTTCAAAACTCACATTAGCGGGCATAGGGCTAACAATGTGATTAAGAAGTTAGGGTTCGATTTTTCTTTCCGAGTTGAAGCTGTCGGTTTTTTGGGAGGCATTTGGCTTCTTTGGAAAGATGGCATTGAGGTCTCGGTGGTCATCGTTCATCGTCAATTCATTCATACTAAAGTCAAGTATGGTGATCTTTGCTTCGATTTTACGCCTGTCTATGCTAGTCCTCAATCGCAATCGCAAACATGGCTAAGTCAGCTTCTTTCTAGCCCCTGGTTGGTCGGGGGTGATTTCAATGCTAAACTAGAGGCTTCAGATAAACAAGGGGGCGCTACGGGCACTCGTATAGTGAATCCGCATTTTAGAAATTGGGTTAACCAGAGTGGGTTACATGATCTGGGTTTTCTGGGATTGAAATTCACTTGGCATCGAGGCACGATCCAAGCCCGTTTGGACCAAGTGTTTGGATCGACTTCTTGGCTCCGAGTTTTTTCCCATACAGTCAATCAACACTTACCCTTTTTGGGCTCCGACCATCGCCCCTTGTTATTTCGTTTAATCTCCTCCCCACTGCCAATCCCGAGGTCTACCAGGTTTCGCTTCCAAAATGCCTGGCTAACTCATCTGGGTTTCAGTGCGGTGGTTTCTGACCATTGGCTTCCGGAAGCTGAGACTTTTAGCAAATCCCTTCATAATTTCGCAGTACATCTCACGCGTTGGAATCATGACGTGTTTAGCAATGTCTTCCATCACAAAAAAAGGTTGCTTGCTTGGTTGGAAGGGATTCAGCGTGTAATGTAGAATGACTCGGCGGCTGGGCTCTTTGACTTAGAACATCGCTTGCGCACTGATCTCTTACAAGTGATGACCGAGGAAGAACTCTATTGGCATCAACGAGCCAAATGTGATAGGATTTCTAAGGGCAATCGTAACACCAGATTTTATCATACTGTTACTCTTGCCAAAAGGAGAAAATTGAGAATTGAGTGCCTTTTTGATGCCACTGGCTCTCTCGTGTCAGGCTCTGCTCATCTTCGAGAACTCGCGCGGACTTTCTTTCTCCACTTATATACTCCTACCAATGGGGTGATTACTTCTTTGCCTCTGTCTGGCGGATTCCCTCGGCTTTCCGTGAACCAGCTTCACGACCTTGAACGCCCCATCCATGCTACAGAAATCCCAAAGACAGTTTTTTTCATAAACCCCAACAAAGTCGTGGGCATTGACGGATTTAATGCGCTTTTCTTCCAAAACCAATGGGATACGGTCGGACCTTCCGTGGTTGCCCTAATTCACACCATTTTCCACTTGGATCACTAGGAATAGGAATTCAACCGCACAATCCTAGTCTTAATTCCTAAGAATTCTGCTCCTACCAGTATGACTCAGTTTCGGCCCATAAGCCTCTGTACAGTGATATATAAAGTGATCGCTAAGCTTATTGTTAATCGGTTGAAACCTCATATGGATTACCTGGTCAAGGAGAATCAATTTAGTTTCATTTCAGGCCATCAGATCACCGACAATATCATCATTACGCAGGAAGTGATTCATTCGATGAGGAAGAAACGAGGGAAACAAGGCTACCTTGCTCTGAAAGTTGACCTAGAGAAAGCCTATGACAGGATGCGCTGGGATTTCATTTAGACTACCTTAACTGATATTGGGCTTCCTTGTCCCCTCATTCGGGTCATTATGAAATGTGTCACAACTATGTCCTTTCAAATAGCTTGGCAAGGAACTTTTTCTGACCCGTTTACACCTTCCCAAGGCATTCAACAAGGGGATCTGCTTTTGCCCTATCTTTTTGTGCTTTGCATGGAACGGCTTGGGCACTTGATTACTCAGTCTATTCAACAAGGCCATTGGAAACCAATTCGTTTAAGCTCTTCGGGACCTCCCTTATCGCATTTATTTTTTGCAGATGACCTTGTTCTTTTTGGTGAAGCTACTGAGGCGCAGACGCAGGTCATCTCCCGGACTCTGGACACTTTTTGCAGGGCGTCCGGGCAAAGCATTAACTTTACAAAAATCGGCATATTTTTCTCCTCGAACGTCTCTTGTACTACCGCTCATCGTCTTAGCCGGGAGTTGCAGGTATCCCCCACAACAAATCTTGGGAAATACTTAGGCGTCTCGTTGCTCCATGCACGTACCACTCGGAATACCTATCAATATATTTGGATAAGGCCCAACAAAAGCTGACTGGTTGGAAAGCTCGGATGTTATCTCTCGCCGGTAGAGTTACCCTCACACAATCCGTTCTCTCATCCTTACCTATTTTCACGATATAAACGGTGCGCCTTCCTCGCCACCTGTGCGACGATCTGGAAAAAATAATGAGGGACTTCATTTGGGGGTCTCAGGATGGACTCAAGAAAATTCACCTTGTCAATTGGGCTGAAGTTTGTACTCCCAAGAAAGTGGGGGGACTAGGGCTTAAGCGCATTCGATCAATGAACGATGCTCCCCTTACTAAACTCGGATGGGCCCTACTTACTAAACCCCAGGCTTTATAGGTCAAGATTCTGAGGGCGAAGTACCGGGTCGACGCTCATCATCTTCCTCCGATGTTAGCTAGGAACGGAGCTTCAGTTTTTTTAAAGGGGGCTTACAGTGATATGGCATTTTATGCGTCAAGGCGCTACATGGCACATAGGAAATGGACGCCTCTGGCTTGACAACTGGCTCGACGATTGGGGCCCTCTTTATTTAATGGCTCAAACTGAAATCCCGGCAAGCATTCTCAATGCTACTATTTCTGATTTTCAAGACGAGAGTGGCAACTGGGATTGGCCTTCCTTCCAACATTATCTCCCCGCCACTGTGTGTATGGCTATTGCTTCCGCCAATTCTCACATCCACGACCACATGGATGATCAATTGGCTTGGGGCCTAACCACCAATCGGAGGTTCACCGTAGTGTCTGCATACGAACTTATTGAGTCTATTACCACAGATGATTTTAACAGGATTTGGGAGGACATATGGAAGTGGGTAGGCCCTCAACGCATCACGTCGTTCCTCTAGCTGGTGGCAAAAGGGAAATTGTTAACCAACAAACATGTGACCCATCATCTGACCCTGGCAAATGGTTGTCATTTCTGTGGTCACGAGGAGTCGATTTTACATGCTTTACGGGATTGTTCTCGGGTTACTTCTTTCTAGCACAAATTTCCTCCTGACATGATTGGTGGGGACTTCTTCAGCCAAGAGGAGGGCAGTTGGCTCAGGACAAACCTAAGGCATCACGTGCCTCTACATCAGGCAGCGTGGCCTACTATTTTTGTCGTCACCTATTGGTTTCTTTGGAAATGGTGTAACTGCAACATTTTTTAGCCGGGCTTTGTCTGGCCACTCGACGGTATTAAAGTTGTCATGGATTACACTCTTTAGATCACCCGAACCAGCGAGATGGAAAACGAGTCTTTCTGTATCAAGGGCTTCCGTTGGGTTCTTTAGTAGGGTGGGATAAACCCATTGAAGGCTGGGTTAAGCTTGGTATCGATGGTGTCGTGAAACCAGGGTACAATATTGCTTCAACCGGCGGCGTTATCAGGGATTGCCGAGGGCATTGGTGTGTCAGTTTCTTACACAATATCGGTGTCGATGACCCCCTGTTAGCCGAACTCTGGGGGGTTTATTCCGGTCTCATGCTAGCATGGGATTGGAGATATCGGCGAGTGATAGTGGAAGTGGATTCGTTGGAGGTCATAAATATTCTCTCCTCATCACATAATGTTTTGACTGGAATCTCTTTTTTGGTGACAGGTATCCGAGATTTTATCCTTCATGACTGAGAGGTGCAACTTCAGCATACCCACCGTGAAGGAAATCACTGTGCGGATCACTTGGCTCACTTAGCCTCCTTCGCAGAGCCAGGTCTGCATATCCTTCAGGCGCCACCACCGAATATTTTGGAGGCTCTTTCCCGAGACCGAAATGGCATTCTCTACCATTAGACCCTTTATAGGGGTTTAAGTGCTATGCGACAGTTGTTTATTTTGTTTTTCTTTCCTTGTAAAAAATAAAACTGGTCTACGTTGCCACGTCGACATCTGCGCAAACGTTAAATCTGGCTTTCACGCACTTGAGGGAGCCCACCAGGGCCAGTTGGTTACAGCTCACACACGACGTATCTCTTAACCCTAATTCAGAGGCAGTGTTTTGATTCATTTTACGGTTTTACGATGCCCTGGCCTTTTTCACTTCATTCGACAAAAACTCTGGTCGTCAACAACCACACCGGTGTAACCGAGGAAATACGTGTTGGCACTGCTACTTCAACTAACTCGCAGAAACAATTCATTTTTCGTTTCCACACGCACTCTCTCTCTCTATATATAAATATCTAATTTTCTTAATCCGTCCCTCTCCCAATACCACAGGACCCCCTGTTTTATAGACTTTGATGGAAACACTATACCATTACCACCCCTTGTTTTTACAGTTTCTCTTTCCATAATAATCAATGCTTCCATATTTATTTGACATATGGAGTACTGCAACTTCTCGTAAAAAGCAAGGTGAATACTTTCCAAATTGTAGTTTTAGTTTACTCGGGAAAAGAACAGCTCACCATGCAGGCCTCGCTTTTCTTCACTAAACCTACCAGTAAATGGACACCACATCATCGAAGCCTGACCCACAACCTCAGCACGTCACCATTCTCCATCGTACCAATCCGTTCACAGACCATCATAGCCGCCGTGAGTGCAACCTCGCCACTGTTGTTAAGGCGCCACCACTCGATGTCACCAGAGAAGGTAGAACTATTCAAGTCACTTGAGAGCTGGGCCGCAAGCAATGTGTTACCACTCCTGAAGCCCGTAGATCAGTGCTGGCAACCCCAGAACTTCCTGCCGGATCCCACTTTGCCGACGTTGGATTTCAATGATCAGGTGAAGGCCCTACGTGCTCGAACGGCTGAGCTGCCTGATGACTACTTTGTTGTGTTGATTGGTGACATGATCACTGAGGAAGCATTGCCTACATATGAGACTATGATTAACACGCTTGATGGAGTAAGGGACGAGACTGGTGCTAGCGAAAGCCCATGGGCCGTGTGGACCCGAGCCTGGACAGCTGAGGAGAACCGTCACGGAGACCTGCTCAAGACTTACTTGTATTTGTCGGGTCGAGTCGATATGCTTATGATTGAGAGGACTATTCAGTATCTGATCAAAGCCGGGATGGTAAGTTTTGGCAATTTCATAAACATGCAATAAACCTCGACATGTACTTTTTGCTTCAATTTAACATGGTTAAATTTTGGTTTAGAGTTCTAGTTCTCTCTTATAACTAAACACATGGAATTACATGTGCATGTAAATTGTAAAACAGGATCCAGGAACAGAAAACAATCCGTACTTGGGATTTGTGTACACTTCATTTCAGGAGCGAGCAACATTTGTGTCACATGGGAACACGGCTCGCTTGGCAAAGGAGGGCGGTGATCCTATACTCGCGCGCATATGTGGTACTATTGCGTCAGACGAGAAGCGTCACGAGAATGCTTACATCAGGATCGTTGAAAAGCTCCTGCAGGTGGACCCCACGGGTGCGATGCTGGCGATAGCCGACATGATGCGCAAAAAAATCACGATGCCGGCTCACCTGATGTATGATGGACAGGACCCGCATCTTTTTGAGAATTTCTCCGCTGTGGCTCAACGACTTGGGGTGTACACCGCCGGTGATTATGCTGATATTTTGGAGTTCTTGATAGGGAGGTGGGGGTTGGAGAAGGTGGAGGGATTGACGGGCGAGGGAAGAGATGCGCAGGACTTCGTGTGTGGATTACCTCCCAGGATTAGGAAGCTGCAAGAGAGAGCTGATGAAAGGGCCAAGAAAATGAAGCCACAGAGCGTGAAGTTTAGCTGGATATTCAATAAAGAGTTGCGCCTTCTGTGAAATAGAGATATCCTTTTCTTTTTTAGTCAAATACTCAAGTTCTTAGTTTTTATTTGCTTTCCTGACCGTGGAGCCCCAGAAAATCAAACTTTGGATAAATAATATTATCCGTAAGAAAGTAAGCAAACTGCCTGACAAGATCAGAATCACAAGAAAATTAACTTCCCAACAAGTCACAATTGAGACGTAAAAGCTTTGCTAATCCTAAATGTTCAACAACACGCTCCATGGAATTGAGGGCGATTGAGGGAATCGGTAAGGTTATTTTTTTTTGTGATTGCAACCTGGTAGAGTCGTAGTTTGACTCACGAAAATAATCTTGTTGTAAGATTAAAAAAAATGCGTATATAATTGATGACTCTTTCTTAACTTTTATCGAACGAAAAGCCTTGGGAAAGAAAATTTATTTTTACTTTATTATACTGTTGAAAAATCGGGATGGACTTTGATCTCGGTCATAACAGAATAATTACAAAATTTTTCGTATTTTGATTTCCTAAAATTCAAGATCATTTTAATTCTGATTAACACATAAATCATAATAAAGCATTAATTTTAATTCATACATTATTTCGAAGCTTGATTATTTTCTTGTCGTTTCTCTCGAACTATTTTCGAAATTGATTCATCTTAGCCACTATAACCACAAAAATGTATGACTTCTACCGGTAT
This sequence comes from Erythroxylum roigii, assembly GCA_027576455.1. Taxonomy (NCBI): domain Eukaryota; kingdom Viridiplantae; phylum Streptophyta; class Magnoliopsida; order Malpighiales; family Erythroxylaceae; genus Erythroxylum; species Erythroxylum roigii. The sequence goes on from JANZXV010000006.1 coordinate 10,967,985, forward strand.
AGTCAAAATATGTTGAGAGAATTTTGAAACTCTTATAGAGATGATTAAGCAAGAAGTGTTACACTACGACAACAAAAAGGTTTACGTACCGATCTATTTGTAACAATTTTAAAAAGTGTTGCTAAAAATTAATATAATGTAACAAATTCTAAAGTATTGCCTTTAATAACATTGAAAAGCAATGATAATAATAATTGGTTCCTACATATATGAAAAGACAACAATATTTAAAAAATAGTTACAAAAAAGTTTTATTTATGAAATATTTAGAAGTGTGACTATGGTTCCAGTCATCTATTTATTAACAGGATTTACAAAAAAGTACATATTTCTTTATATAGCTCTACTATAATGATACTTGCAGATTGACAAGCAAATGTGAATTAGCAACATATTAGCTTCCATGTCTAAGAAGAGGTTGATTCGAAGACCGCTTTTTGTTCCCGCCTTGCCCTTTCTTATGAGAGTATTCTTCCAAAGCATGCTCCAGAAGAGAGGAGCCCTACTTCCCTTTTCGCGGCTTAAGGCAAATTGGCTTGAAGCTTAGGGGAATTGGCTTTAATAATGGGAAAAATTATTTTCGGTTGTCAAGTAGTATATGAAGGAACCCAATAGTGGATTAAGGAATGAAAGCTGGAAGATAAAGAGAATCGAGCTTTTCCAATGGATTCTAGACGAACTTAACCAATGGTGTATGTGCCACCTCTTAACGAGAAGGATTTGGCCAAAAAAGAAGCAACGCTAAACCTTCCCACAAGGTACACCTCCTGTGGGGGATCAACTGAAACCTAACGGAAGAATGAGTGATCCGTTCCCCTGTGAATTTATTCGCCTCCGAGGTATCAATTCATTTCTTGGGCATCCAACCAAAAGCGGGACTGAAATTGATTGTAGGTTTGATGATCTCGAGCTTGGGCCTTAGGTATTACCTCCTTTTATGGAGTGTTGATGTTGATCTCCTTATGCATTGTGGTAAAGTTGTTATCTAGTTGGTAAACACAACTATCAGAAGCTTAAAGATAGCCAAAATCTTCACTCTTGAACTAAGAAAATGCTTGAGAACTCATTCTTTACATACGTCATATCATTGTTTCTTACATGATTTTGAATTCTGTCAAAAACCCATATTCTAGATGGAACTTTGTGGTGACGGTGTGTGGTAGAGAATGGTAGGTAGGCATATCTGGAACATGATGATCAAGAACCCTTTTGAAGTGGAACCTCATGGTTACCTTTTTCTCATAGTGGGGTAGGTCTTCATCTTCACCTCTAGCCACATTTTCTTGATTAATCTTAGTTAAATAGCATAACTTAATAATATTTTAACCAAACAAAGCATGCACTAATTTTTCTGAATATTTTTCTTAAAAGTTTATTATTTTATAGAAATATTCTTTTACTACTTAAACTATGTTTGGTTATGTCCCTTAAGTAATATAGATGTTTAAGTGTTAAATTAGGCTCACTCTAAACTAGTATTACAAGGCAAAAATAGAGGCAGACCAAACTGGTGGCGTAGAACTATTTTAGAGTTTGCCCAAGATTTGAAGTGTTCGTATGGTTCACTTTTTTCTGTGAAATATTTGATCATGTAAGATTGAGTTTAGGCAGCAATTTCTCAATTAAATTAATTTTTTAAAGTTGTTGCAAGTTTTAAGTGCAAATATGAAATATCAAGTTGTGCATTTTGGTTTTTCTAAATTCAAAGTTTATCATAACTAAATCTACTAGCATTTGAATGATGAATTGATAGTTTAAATGTTTGAGTAAATTAGATTATGGTTTCATACTTAAACACCCAACAGAAACGTTACGAAAGTGAGATGAACTGGGAGATATTAGAAGGACAATAGGTCATTGGTGAGGTTTGAAAATAATTTTCCTAAGGTGAAATTTCGAGTATGCCTAATCCTATTACATAATATATTTCCATTAGGACTTATATTTTTGTTGATCATATCATATATTTTAAAGTAAATAAATTCCAGCTTATGGCTCTTTCCTAGTGAGGCAATCCTCCGTACTTGAACATTGCGAGTTGCTCTACATCTTCGAGTATATCTTCATAAAGCCTAGGAGTTGAAGGGTCTTTACTGCATTAATATGTTATGCAAAAGTTTATGGCGTCCTTTTGCTTCCCCAGGTAAGCACTTAATGTTGTTACGTAGTGAATGAGAGAGCCATTGTTATTTCAAGTAATCAATCATACAAGTGCGATTTATTTAGTTAGTTTGTTAAGGGTTACTTTTTCATTTTCTGTTTCCACCGTCTCTTCCCTCATTAGAACTTAAGATTTCAGCTGATAATTATATAAAAAAAGCTTTTAAGCTAAGAAGCACAGATACGGATACGGATACGGACCCGAAAACGGGACACGACACAGACACGGACACGGGGACACACCAACTTCTAAAATTTGGTGGACACGGACACAACATA
>JANZXV010000006.1:11030284-11043790 GCA_027576455.1 Erythroxylum roigii
TAATATATTATTAACAAATCATAATGTTAATACATGAATCACAAATGTTCATTGGCCTAGGGCACACTACTAACAGTACTTGCCTGTGCTAGCTACATGTTCACCCCTAATTTTTTTTATATAAGCATGATTAGATTAATTTTGGGGTCTTGCTAGATTATTTATGTTGGAATAAATTAGCATGTTAATGTGGGTTAGATAGTTTGACATGGGCTAAGGGCTTTGAACTATTAAAGTAGTGGGAGAGTGTAAGGCCAATTTTAGCAACTCACTTAAGTTTAAAAACCATAAGGCATTAAAGGAAGGGCAAGGTGTACTTTTCTCAATCATTAAGGGTAAAAAGAGGAAAAAGAAGTGTTGTCTTCTTCCTAGAGAGGGGGAAAAATGAAAATGAAAGAGGAAGAAGTGAAATAACAAATCAAAGAGAGAAAGAAGAGAGTTTGAGCTAGGGTTCCATCTTTTCTAAGCCTTCTAGAGAGATTTAGGTGTGGTGTAAGAAGGGAAAAAAGGTAGAGGAAGATAAGAGCTTCCATTTGAGCCAATAATTTCTTCATTTGGTGGAGATTCAAGGTAAGGTCTTGCTTAATCTTTGGGAATTTTTGGAAGGTTTTGGTTCTTGAAGCTTAGAAAATGCATAGGTTTAAGTTTTCTAAAACCATTTTATGGAACCTACTTTGTGGTTTTCTATTTTAGCAACCCTATTGAAGTTGGGAATATTTGCCTATGAAAAGAGAATCAAGAAAGATAAGAGGAGAGGCATATTTGAGCAAACTAGCAAGCAAGAAATTCAAAGTAGGTTACATTTTTATAATTAAGTAATAAGCCATTAATGTCTCTTTCAAGAAGTGGAAATAAATGAGTTTTAACTACTTTTAAATGTGCATGTATTGTTCTTTGAGTGTTTTGAAAATGTGCTGTATATTTGTGTATTATGAAAATGATTTTTAAAAAAGGTATCAAGCTTAAGAAAACAAGTTTTCGAAATATGCCTTTATAGGCATTATGTTTTACAAGTCATGAAATACATGTTATGTGGGTTTGTGGTGGTCCCCTAAGTTAAGTCAAGTGCACTTTGATAAAAAGGCTTCTCTCATTTGCCCGCTAGTGACATAGAGCTCCTACATGGAATCCCATAAGTTCACGACTATGTAAGACCATTATGTGGAAATGCATAGTATGTTCTGTTTTGGATCCACCCGAACTAATTTGATGTGCCTATGTGTTTGTGATATGTTGAAAAAAGTGATGTATACATGTTATGCATTCATGTGAGTTTTTACAATGAAAATGATTATTGCGATGATTTTGCTTGTTATCAATTGTAAAATTGTTACCCATGAGCTTTAAGCACACACCCACTTTTCTCCCCATGAGTAAGAGATTGAGAAGTCAAGGGCTAAGGCATCACCCCACTATTGAAATGTTGTTGTAATTTAAGCTAATCTTGTAAACCAAGGCTTTAATTGCATTTTGAGCAATTTATTGTTCATGTATCTTTTTTATTTTGAGATTTTTTAAACATTGATGTATTGGGGGCTTGAAATACCCACTAAAGCTTTGTAAAACTACGATCTTTTGATGCTAATGGATTATGATTTTGTTTTCGCCCATGATTCTCAAGGTTACATAAGGGGAAAAATTCTTGCACTGACTTCAGGGAAATATCTTGGTTGATTTAGGATGATTTAGGCAAAGTTATCTTCTAGAAAGTTGTAGGTATTTCTTTTATCGTTCCAACGGTATATAATATGAAATTTTTGGATATCTAAGTCGAAAGTTATGGTCCTTATAAGAGAAGATGCTCAAGAGTGAAGTTGCTTCTTCTGTGTTTTGCTTCTTCTGTGTTGATGTCATCTTCTTCTGTGTTTGCTTCCTCTGCCTTTTTCTTCTTCTGTGTTGACGTCATCTTCTTCTGTGTTTTGCTATCTTCTGTCTTTTTGCTTCTTCTGTCTTTCTGCTTCTTCTGTGTTTTGCTTCTTCTGTCTTTTTTTCTTCTTTTGCTTTTTTCTATCTTCTAGTCTATTTTCGACCCTTCATATGATAGAATATGTCATTCAAGGTCTCTATAAAAGTTATAGATCTTGAAGTCCTCTTTCGAACTATCCAAAGAACCCCCAATCCAATATCTGTAGGAAACGTTATGGCAATTTCCCCACTTCTTCTGTCTTTTTTCCATTAGTCTACTTTTCGTTTGTACCTATCTTATGTTCCATTTTTTATCCTTCAGAAGATAGAATATGTCTTCAAGGTCTTCATAAAAGTTGTAGATCTTGAAGTCCTCTTTCGAACCATCTAAAGAACACCCCAATATGATATCTGAAGGGAAAGTTATGGGAATTTTCCCACTTCTTCTATCTTTTTCTATTAGTCAACTTTTCGTTTGTATCTATCTTTTATTCCATTTTAATCCTTCAGAAGATAGAGTCTGTCTTCTAGGTCTTTATGAGAGTTGTAGATCTTAAAGTCGTCTTTCGAACCATCCAAAGAACACTCCAATCAGATATTTGTAGGAAGAGTTATGGCAATTTTCCCATTTCTTCTGTCTTTTTCCATTAGTCTGCTTTTCGTCAGTACCTACCTTCTGGTCCTTTTTGACCCTCCGGACGATAAAATATTTTTGGAAATGGTAAAGGTAAGTTGTCTTGGTGTGTGTCTTGGTGGGGGCATGCCAACCTTGTGGATCTATTACAAACATCACAATGAGTTCTAGGCTATTAGTCAAACATTCATGTTACAAAAATACTAAGGAATCTAAATGTAGGATAGGAAATATGTCATAAGATAAAAAATCTAAGATAAGTTATAAAATCCATCTTCATTGTATGTCCATCGAGAGAGTATGTTGCACTCTTTTTTACATGGATGCACTCACAGATCAGGTTAACAATCTTGTCTACAACTAGATATTTTGCTTCCTTCTTATTAATGAACCATCTGCTATTACACTCATTCCAAATTATGTAAATGGTGAGAGTGAAGGTTGCTTTATAAAGAGAGGCATTAGTTTATCTTGGCTTGGAGTTTCTAATAATCTAGTATAATGCATGCTCCCAATTGTATCGACAATTATTTTGTGGTAACAAGTGCAATATTTGGCTCCAAATGACCTTGGAATAGCTACATAAAAAGAATAGATGGTCCCTATCCTCTACTACCCTATTACAAAGTATGCAAGTATTATTAGCTATGTTACCGTACCATTGGCTCTTAGTTTGAAGCCTATTCTTGATCGTAAGCCATATGATGAAAGAAGCCCTGGGGCTAATGGTATTTCTCCATAATAGATCAAACCAGGGGATGGTAGTATAGCAATTGGAAAAGAGTTGATAACATGAATGATTAGTGAATTGTCTATTTCGGTTCAACACCCATATAATAATTTCCTCATTCTCAACTGAAGATAGTGGAGGGAGGTGTACCGAGAGGGATAAAAAACCTTTGAACTCACCTTTCCATTCTCCATTAACATTTAGTGAGGACACTTTGTCATTAAGAGGCACATGATTCCTTAGTTGTTGAAAAGTAATATCCTGGATTATAGGATTGATATCGAGCAAATTATCAAGCCATATCCATGTCCTTTCTCCATTCTTGATCTGGTATTTAATACAAGGATAAATGATCTCCCTCATCTTCATCATTTGCTTAAGAATTGGAGAGTCGTCCTTAGTGGAATTAATTTGATAAAAATTTGAATTCTTGAACTAATATTCATGCAACCATTTGATCCATAAAACATTACGATCAGTATATAGCCTCCACAACCTCTTACACATTAACACGTTTTGCATAATTGTTACCGAGATGATCACAAGGCCGCCATGATTTTTTGGCAGAGTAACCTTAGTCCACTTAGTTCTTGCCTTCTTTGTATTTCCAAGTTAACCAGACCATAAGAACGATTTCGTAATTTTGTCTATCTCCTTTATGACTCTTCTTGGCATTGTGATATGTGCAGTCTAATAAAGATCTAAACTAGTAAGCACCAAAATGATGAGTGTGATACGAGCTGTATACCTATTTTCCGATGCCATCACTTGAGATTTGAGTTGTTTAATAATTGGTAAGCAGTCATGAAACTTAGGCTTGTGTATTGGGTATGGAATTGATTGACAAGAGATTTTTGGAGAAAGTTCTAGTGAGATTACCTACAAAATTTGAGTCTAAGATCTCATCTCTTTAAGACTTAAAAGACAAGAGTCAAATTACTTAGCTAGAATTACTAAAAATGCCTTACATGCATAAGAGCAAAGGAGATCAATAACTGAAGAAAAAATGTTAAAGTTTCTTTTGTGGTTTAGCAAAAAGGTAAAGCTCCATCCACTAATGAAGAAAAGGAAAAAAAATGGAGGTAGGCAAAAGACAGATAAGAAAGACTATTAACAGGGCAAAGGTGGGGGCAAGAAAGGAAGATACAAGCCATCTCCTCACTATAACTTGAAGGGGCATTCATTAAATTATTGTTGGTATAGGCTGTGTTTAATATAGACTATACAAGTGATTTGGAAACATTGAAAAGTTTGTAAAAGCAACGGAGGATGGTAGGTATAATAAGCCTAAATTAATAACGAGGTCAATAATAACAACAAGATAAACATTTATTTGTCACAACTTTCTATGTAACTAACAATAGACAAGAAGCCTAGCTTATTAGAAATGGATGTTCAAAACAAATGAAACATAATGCAAAAATCTTTATTAAAATAGACAGAAGGATCTTCTCCAGAATCAAAGAGGAAAATGGTGAATTTTTGGAGGTCAAAGGCAAAGGTATAAACCAAATGAAACATAATGTGAAAATCTTTATTAAAATGGACAGAAGGATCTTCTCCAAAATCAAAGAGGAAAATGGTGAATTTGTGGAGGTCAAAGGCGAAGGTATAGTTGTCATAAACACTCTAAAAGGTACCAAATCAATTTCAGACGTGTTATATGTGCCTAAAATAATTCAAAATCTTCTTAGTGTTTCTCAAATGCTTAAAAGAAATATATATTACACTTTGAGGACAATACATGTACTATAACTAAACCAACTAGTGTCAATTTATTTAATGTGAAAGTAAAGAATAAATGCTTTCCAATTAATTAGAAGCAAATATATTTGCAAGCTTTAATTGGTTCAGTTAATGAATCACCTATTTGGCATAATAGATTAGGGCATTTCAATTATGGTATTTTAAAATACATGTATGATAAAGGTCTTACACAAGACCTAACTATTGTTCATCATAGTAAAAATGTATGTGATGTACGTCAATTTGGAAAGTAATAAAAGTTTCCATTTTCTATAAATCAAGTTTATAGAGCATTTACATATTGATGTGTTTGGACTTATGAAGACACCTTCACTTAATGGAAGAAAATACTTCTTATTGTTCAATTATGATTGCACAAGAATGTGTTGAGCATCCTTTTTAAATCAGAAGTCTAAATTTTTAGTAGATTTCAAAGTTTTAAATAATTTGATGAAAACCACTATGGAAGTAAAATTAAGGTGCTTAGATTAGATAATGGAACTAAATAAACCTCACTTTTAGTTTAAGAAGTATCTAAAAGTGGTAACTTACAGCACCAACTCATTGTCACTTATACTCTACAACAGAACATAGTAAGTGAAAGAAAGAACAGATCTATCATAAAGATGGGGATATTTTTGTTGCTCAAGAAGAATCTATTAGATCAATTTTGGGCTGAGGCAGTTAATACCTTAGTGTACCTCCCTAATAGGCTTCTAACTAAAGCTCTAGTTGGTAAGAATCCATTTAAAGCCTAGTTTGGAATAAAGCCTTTAATAACACATCTTAGGGTCTTTGGATGTGTTTGTTACATCTATATACGTATAGCAAAAAGAGACAAGTTAGATCAAAAAGCAATTACTGATATGTTCTTATGATATAATAGTAATAATAAAGCATATAAAGTGTTGGATTTGTAAGAACAAAATATTGTTATTATTTGCTAGTTTTATATAAAAACCTTTATACTACATGAGTACAAATTGTAACTCATAGTGTAAAAGGTATCATTCCCGCAATGATTGATTAGTCATCTAACAACTTGAAGGCACTTTGTCTAAGATAATGAAAGATCTAATGAATTGATTTAAAATAAATTAATTGAAATTGAAATAACTGATAAAGCTAAGAATTGAATAATTGAAACTAGCAACAAGAATAAAGTTAATCAATCATGGAAACTTAAGGGTTATTCTATCCTTGTTTTGTCTTCCCATTATCTTGTTGATTCAATTATGCTTAATCTTAGATATCCTAAGATTTTGATTACCCTCTCTCAGGATCAAATAAAGTAAAACTAACTGAAATGGATAATAATAGAATTGCATTATCTCGATTCACAAAACTACTTCAAACTATTCAATTGGATTTGAAGCAACCTTAAGGATAATTAGCTCACAATTAAGATCTCTCTTCAATTGTTTATTAATCTGATATTTGCAGGTTTGTTAAGTTGCCAACTCTCGTTGCACAACTTAACATATATGAATTGATTCAGTCTCTCGATTTATCATCAAGTATAAGCATAACTATTATCACAAAGCATTCATATATTTATTGAATTCAACAAGAATAAAGTTTAACAAAATAGATCAAGAACAATTCCCAATATGGATTTGGAAACCCATAATCACCTTCAACATCCTAATAATCTAAATCAATATCCAGGACAATGAAACAGTTTTGTTCTTGATCTTGAATTCTTAAAAAACTGAAGTTGCTATTGATGTCTCCATTTTGATCTCTTTGATTATGATGTGTAGCCTCCTTTTTGATGTTTTTTTTCCTTTAAATACTTCTTGAGGCTTCTAGGATTTCCTCACTTAATTAGGTTCCGAAAATAGCCTTGAAATGCCAAGAAAATGAAAATTTTTATGCTGGAAAACGCTGTGCACGAATGTGCACCTTGTCTATGCTCTCTATCACGACATGCAAATTCTCTAAGTTCTTCATCTTTTCTTCAATTTTTGTATTTCCACTCACTAACAAACAAATAAAAAAACCTTTTAAATCTAAAATTATGATCAAATCCTTACTCTAAAACAATCAAACCATTAAAACACAAGCAAACATTACAACGAACACAATTCTAAGTCGTAAACAGATAATTATCATATAACAAAATGCTTAAAAACACATGTAAACCTCTAGAAAACATACTATAATATACAACTATTAGTTGTTGCTAGAGACGTGGAGTTCAATGAATTTAGGAATTGCAATTGGAATAAAAGATATCAAAATTGGTAAAAAGAATTTTATTAAAGGTAACTTTCCTCAAGAACAAGATGTAGTTAATAGATGAGATAGGAGCAAAGATGAGCAACTAGCAAATAGGAGCAGTGAGCAATGCGCAAAGATGAGCAACTAGCAAATAGGAGCAGTGAGCAACGCGCAAAACAAAAGGAGCAGAGACAGACATGCGGCAAGAACCCTTTAGATATTTTCTCAAACACTTCAGCAACAACCTAAGGATAGAATACTCTAGAATATGGGCCTAATGGGTCATGGGTATACTAACACCCAAGCCTACACTGAATACATATGTTTTTCGGACCAACTCTGGATCCTTCTATTCATGCCTATAAATGTAAACACGACATCATTAATAAAGTTGCTGAATGAAATGTTTCCTTCTTTTACAGTATAACTTTATCAGTAGTTAAAAAAAAGTGTTGAATTAGAATGTGATGATGATGTAATTAGACGCAAAAAACTTTTAAGATAGATATATGAGAGATGCAATGCAACTTCTTTGATGAAACCTACTACTTATAAAGAAACAAGATATTTAGAGGTTGAGGGTTATCCATGATCAATAAAAGTCAGACTTGGAAATTGGTTAACATACCTGATAGTAGAAAAGTAATTAGCTTAAGGTGAGTTTTAACTTTTTAATCCCAAAATGAATTATAATAGTTCTATAAACAAATTGAAAGCAAGATTAATTGTGAAAGGTTATTTTTAGCAAGCTAGCATCAATTCTTTGGATACCTTTAGTCTAGTAGCAAGGTATGACAATTTCAGATTAATCTTGGCTCTATGCAACTCAAAATTCTTAAAAGGTATTCCTATTAGATGTGAAGTCAAATTTCCTTAATAGTTACTTGGGTGAGCAAAGTTATGTAGAGCAATTTGATGGATTTGTTATCAAATGGTAAAAGAATAAAGTTTACTTGCTTAAGCAGGCCTTATATGACTTAAAACAAGCACCAAGAGCTTAGTACAATACGTTTGATGAATAGTTAAGCTACCTAAAATTAGATAGGAGAAAATGAGCATGCGCTATATGTAAAGCAATACAAAAATGATCTTTTAATAGATCACTTTATGTTGATGACTTGCTAGTGACTGGAAGCAATATAAAGTTGATAAATAAGTTCAACGCAGAGATGAAAAAAGAATTTGAAATGATTAATTTGGGGAAAATGTCATATTTTCTTAGCATGGAAATTTCATTAACTAACAAAAAAATATATTCAAGAAATTTTAAAGAAGTTCAAGATGGAGAACAACAAAAGTGTCACTATTTTATTGTTGTTAAATGAAAAATTAATTGAAAATGATGGTTCATAGACAGAAGATGAAAAAGTAATCAAAACTTGGTTGGTTGTTGACTGTCACCAAACTTGAACTAGTATGTACAACAAGCGTTCTTTCAATATTCAGGGTAAGTCTAAATGAGCTGCATTATAAAGTTGGAATGTTAAAGGCACCAAAGATATGAGAATTTGGTTTAAGAGGTTAAAGTATCAAAGTTAATTGTATATATTAATAGTGATTGGGCTAATTCATAATATGATATAAGAAGCACGTCTGGTTGTCTTTTCACTATTGGCTTAGGTTCATTCAGTTGGAATTCAAAGAAGCATGACATTGTGCCTCAAACAACTATAGAAGTTAAATAAGTTGCAGCAATTGTAGTCAATCACAACAGTAGGTTAAGCAAAATCATGAGTGATTAATTGCAAAAACAAGAGGTCCAATTGATATTGTGACACATAACCAATCAGCCATCGTTATAGTGAAGACACTAGTCTTCCCTGACAAAACAAAGCACATACAGATGAAATATCATTTTGTCAGAGATGCAGAAAAAGAATGAAATCAATTTAGTTTATTATTGTTTTGAAAGTTAGCTGGTAGACCTGTTAGCCAAGGTTTTGCCCAAGACAAGATTTGAAACATTAAGGAAAATAGCTGGTGTTTCCAGCAAAACTGCTAAGGAGGAGTGTTAAGATTGTAACACTTTCACTGTCAAATTAGAAAGCTTATTTTGATTTTTTTTTCCCCTTATAGTTAAATGCAATGTTAACATATGTTGAAGTCTAGCAAAAAAATAAGAAAGAAAAAGTTTGATAGTTCTAGAATGAAATACAACTAATGGTTTATTTTAAAATCAATCTTCTTCTTTTTTTGGTTTTAGACCAGGGTATCCACCAGCGGACCCAGTGACTAATCCCCTCGCTGGTTTGTAGGCACCTCACAGGGTGGGACAGCTGGCCCAAGGATTTAAGGCTGTAGTCAAGGATCGAACCCCTAACCTTTAGTTAAGGATAGATGAGTCTCTGCTACTCAACCACACCCTTTGGGTTTAATTAATTAATTTTAGTCTATAAGAACTCATTAATTTATCAAAATTGAACGATTAATTAATAAACTAATCAATTTTTATCAACAAAATTTATACAAATAAATCAAATCGGAAAGCTAAAAATTGAAGGGAAAAGTTGAGTTTTTTAATGACAGCTAAAATGCATATAAAGTAAGATCGAGAATGAATCAAACCGAAATTAAAATAGCAATAGCAATATAATTGATCAAAATCATATAGTTTTGAATAATCATATTACCATAATAAAATTTTAAATTTAATTTAGGCTGATTTATAGTTTAAACTTAAGTCAACTATCGTAACACAGTATCAATTTATCTGTGCCCGTTTTTCATGTGTTACCTGTGGCGGACCTAATGCCAAGTTAGTAGGAGAAAGAAACACTGATAAAAGACATTTTTGCAGAGTACAAGTTCCAAATGTAGTTCTGAATCATTAGTACAATCATTGGTTTTTCTGTTATTGGAACAATCAAATCACTGAAGAACAAGGCACTAGATAACCAAAAGAAGTAGCCAAAATTACAAAAGAAAAAAAAGTGATTGATTTCTTTCTACATGGAAATTACAAAAGGGAGCTACTGCTCAGGAAAATTCAGGGAACTGCAGAACATCATCATCGAACTCGTAAACAGATCCCACCATCATATCATCTAAGTCTAAACTATGAGTTCTAGTACTAGTAGTAGTTGTAGTGCTATTGGTGCATGAGGAGTTAACCACAGAATGATCAAATGGAGATAGGTCAGACGAGAGGAGATAATTGGAGGACGAAGAGTAGTGGTGGGGAGTCAGATCGGCTTCCTTGTCATGTTCCTGTTTTATTGATGGGAAGAAGGAGACAGTACTGGTTTCTCCATTTTTACAGTCATTAGAAAAACTCAGAAGAAACGTCTTAGATTCTGGAGCAACAACATCTGGATCCAGGAAGATTTGAGTTCTCGGTGAAGCTTTGCATGTATGCTGACCAATATAGGTTGTTCGAAACAAAGGTGGTTTTTCGTTGAGTTGCTGAACTTGCTTCGTTGCTTGACAACCCTGATCATACTTATGAGTGCATCTGTAATAGTTCCTGTCAGATTACAATAAAAAAAGTTCATGTCAGTTCTTGATCAATCCTGTTCCTTTGAATCCAATTTTGGGAAACATAGATTCCTGAATCACCTTGGATGTTTGGCATTAAGAATCACCTTCTGACCGTACTTTCTCCAGCCATGACCGTCGTCAACTAGCGCCGGTCTCTCCGTCGTCCACGACTGAGAATTCCTCCTGCAATTGTAGACGTTTTAAATTTAGTAACAGTAGAATCTATAAGAAGTAAGAACCCCATCAAATGGTATTAAGAAACTGGACCTTCTCTTGTAACATCCTCTCCGATCCTTGACTGTGGAGGTCTTACTGCTCTGTACGGAATCCTCAGACTTCCGGCCATCGAAACAAGGCGAACCTACTTGTGTACTGGGCAGGAACTGAGAGATCTCGTCGAACTCGGGACTGTTTAACATCGAAAGTGTGTTGGAAAACGAGTCAAAGATTCCGGTGATGAGTTCTCGGGCATCATCACCACCACCACCACAGGTTTCCCGGAGAACATGTTTAAGTTTTCCGGCAAATTTGCAACCTCGAATAAGCTCATCAATCACCTTCTTCCGGTGAAAGGGTGGTATTTCCGAGCAAAAAGACTCCATCTGTTTTACTTCTTCCATTCCAGTGAGCTTTGAGCTAGAGCTAGAGCTAGAGGACGAGAGTAAAGACGAGAGAAGCTAAAAGAGGGGCCAGTTTATCATCATGTGCTTTAGATATTTAAATAAAATCTTAAATTCACGAACATTACCAGGTAAGTTCCTGAGCTCACGGACGTACAAACCAATCCCAAGCGCTCGTGGACAATACCTTCCTCCTTATGAAGCTTCGTGAGAGACCAGCGCCTGAGGTGCGAGTGTTTTAAGGACTGATGAAGCTTGTCTTACACAACTATATGACGTCATACGCGTGACGTCATTCCAGTTGCCTACCTGTCATTCACTTATAAAATTCTTTTCTACGGTTTCAATTCCAATAATATCCTTATGGGTTTTGTCTTACATTCCAGAAGGAAAGAAGGAAAGGTAGGGGCAATTTTGGGATTTCGTGTGTGGTAGTTAGTTTTCCAACGTTCTTTTGAATTTTCTTTTACAACTTTTTTAATGTTTAAGTATAAAATAATTGTGGTTGGATAAGAATGCGGAGGGAATTGATAAAACGACCATGCCTGTCATTGTTTTTTGGATGAAACGTATATAAAATTAATATTAATGTTTTAAAAATTAAACTCATAAAATAAGACATTAAAAATTTAAAAGTTCAACTACGGTTATAAAAAATATATAAATTGAATATATTTAAAAACATATTGTTAAATAAAAATAATTGTTTTATTCTAAACAACAATAATCTAGTAAAAATCTTGCTGATACGCTGAGTCTGAAAAAATTCAGTAATACGCAACCTTATTTTTAATTAGTAAAAAGACTGTTTATGAATAAATAGTGAGATTCTGTTACGGTCTAATTATCCCATATTGGTAATAAGAGAGGCTGATGTGAGGTATATAGGCTTTTGAGCTTTCTTACCCTCTAAGCTAACTTTTGGGTTGACTCTCTTGTAAAACTTTTAACAATTTGTATAAGAGTTAAACACCACTCCTTCAAGTCCTCGTGTCACATCCACGGGTGGTGATGGTGGCATTATAGTGTTCGCTTGGAGCTAGAAAAGGTCTAGCGCATAACTAACCCACGGGCGCTTGGGTGAAAATGCCGGTATGACAGTGTTAACCCGGGACTAGAAAAGGTCTAACGCATAGCTGCCAACTCGAGGGCGTTTGGGCTGTGAACTCGAGGGTGTTTGGGCTGTGAAGCATCGTGGAACGTTACAGTCTAATTGTACCACATCAATAATAAGAGAGATTGATGTTGGGTTCATAGCTTATAAACTCACCGACCCTTTAAGCAAACTTTTGAGGTTGACTCTCTTATAAGACCTATGATAGATTCCTACCGGATATTGTTGTTGTTAATTTATAAAAATTAGTTGATTTTGATAATAAAAATGATTAAAATAAACTAAATCAAAAAATTAATCTTTTAATTTTTTATAATTTGATTGATTTAATTATTTTTTATTAAACCTTCGTTAATATTTAATTATTTGAAAACTAAAAATAAAAAAGCATGCATGAGCGTGGTGTAGATCGTGACAAGTTGCCTCACGTGCCTAATAAGTCAACTTGGGCATCGTATTAATATAACCACCACTTGTGTTATGAATCTTGTTCGTTAGAATTTAATATATATTTCTTTACCATACTCAAAATAAAATTATTATATTTTGAGTTCACATTAGTATCAGTAAAAAAAATTAAAATTTCTTTATAATATTAAACTGAACGAATCAGAAACAATTTGGTGCTTGTTTGGATGGACTTTTGGAAGATTAATAAGCACTTTTTTTCACTATAAAAGCCTTTTTTTTAAAATAAATATTTAATTGTAAAATAAAAAGGCACTTATTTAATAGCTATATTTTTTTGTTAGCCAAAATATAATTTTTTAAGAAGCTTAAATTTGAAGCTTTTAAAAAAGCCTCTTAAATGACTTTTTTCGGGTAGATTAATGAGCCCTTTTTTAAGTCCCTTTTGTTCTTATGTTTTATACATAATTCTCACACTATCCACAAACTCATATTTACGTTTATTTTGAAATTTATATAATATTATTTAATTTTTATATATTTTATTATTTATTATTTATATTAGTTTTACTTATGTTATAATCCATATAAAAGATTTAGTTAAATATATTTTCATTTATGTTTAATATGATTTAAAATTATATGATAA
>JANZXV010000006.1:11076768-11087398 GCA_027576455.1 Erythroxylum roigii
TGATTAGAATTTGAAGAAATAAATGAATTGAAGTTATGGAATACATGATTTCAAAATGGGAAATTGAAATGACTTTGAATGATGTGTAAAAAGAATATTAATGATTGAAAAGAAAAAAAATGAAGCGATATTAGTTAAGATATGATTCGTTGATCGATAGGTTGGGTTCCGGAAACGGGTCCCAACAGTAACTCTACACGGGTATGTTACACATTTGTGTAAGTTAAGGACATAGACATGTAGCACCCTACTACATGGTCTAGTCTCTCCCTAAAAGAGTTGCATCCATCTTGTCTTTACTTATTTGTCATCTCCATAAATCATAAAGGCATCTACAATCAATGAAAGTTTCAAAATAGGATTAGACACTTAACAATAATTGCTTTATGGTGAAAAGATCCATCATCCTGAAGAAGACATTCATTCATGTACTTAGCATATCATGAAAGTAGGAAATATTTGTGCAATATTTGCGAAGATTATAGACTTCCCTTTAAAACTGACATCTGATCATACACAACTTATATCTTGTCCTGAGATAAGAATTCTCCTCCTTTTCGGTGGCTCTAATAAAATGATAGTTCATCTTTTGAGTTAAAAAATATGCGCTAGCCACTAGTGTGTCCATAATTTGAAAGGGACAAAGCCACTACGCTACGGAGGTGGACACCACAACAAACCTTTTCTGCTGTACAATTATGGTGCGCTCTCAAAATCAGTATTTTTGTATTAGGAACAATATTTGTTCTTATCATCCCAGGCACTCATTTGCTCTACGGCAGCAACTTGAAAATTGACCATGTCTGATTTAGATAAAACCCATGCCCTTCTACCCCGGCACCTACAAATTAAAGTGGGTGGACAAAACGTTACCTTATTTCCAGTTCCTCGCTTTTCCGTACCCTGCTGTCTCTTGCTAGAGTACTTCACTTGCCTCACCTACTTTATTAGATTTATATAGATCTATATTGTGTGTGCGCTGGAGATAAGATATGGAAAAGTAAGTTGTACGTGTTATAACAACCACGACAAATATAAGCGGCCGTTGACAGGAGTTAGGGAATTAAAGTGTCACGTACATCAGAATCATTTTTGGATTTTGTATAATCTACTTTATTCATGCACGTAAATAGTGAGAAAATACGAAGCCATGTACAAAGTGATGTGACTAACAACCGTTGCACTGGCCCTTGCATATACCTGAATGAACAGGAAGAGAGATTTCTCAATTTCTTTTGATTTCTTTCTCCCTTTTTAAGTATAGGGAATTTCAATCATTGGAATACAGTTTTTGTTTTGAAAGGAACACCAATTCCATTAAACTTCGTAATTGTGATATATGTAGGTAACATAAAAGCAATGCTTCGGTCTTACTGCGAGCAATGGCAAAAGACCCCTCTCATTTCGTGCGAGCAGCTTTAGGAATATTTGGGAGACACCAGATAAACTTTCTTGTGTCAGTTTGTTGATAGGTTTGGCATTACAACAAGCACTGGTAACTTTCATCCACCAGATGTTGTATTATGAAGACCAAAAATCTGGGGTTGGGCCTACACAGAAGACAATCAAAATGGAATTTAGAAATTAAAAGAACAAACAAATACAAAAAGCAGGAAAGAAGGAAAACGAACTTTCCTTAAGGTGGGTCTTGGGTTGCAGATGGTCCAGTGATTTTAAGATGTGGAAGCAAGTTGGATTACTAGTTAAGGGATGGCATGCCCCATAGGTTGGATTGAGTGGAAGGTGGACCAAGGCGAGGGATTTACCGGCCATAGTTAGTGGACTGAATTTTGTTTTTCTTGCCTTTTATCGATGGATCGATGCCGACCTATCATTGATTCTGCAAGAGAAACCTCATTTAATGAAAAAAAAACTATTAAAACAGCCTGTTCATATAAAAGAGAGTTTCAAATCATTACGAGGCTAACTGAACTTTTTCTGCCTCAAATATTTCAGAAAAAGAGGGACATCCTTGCCTTATCCCATTTGAGAAAAACAGGACAGTTAGAAAAATGGACAAGAATCTTTGACGTTAAACTAAAATTATAGTTTGGAATTCTAACATGACCAAAGTTGCAAAGGTAGAGTGCAATGCTTATAATTATTTGCAAAGTAGCATTTTTAATGAACCGGTGGACATCTTTCCCAATATAGATGTTGGTTTAATTGCAATAATCATCTCTATACTTCATTTAAATTACAAATAATCACTTTGACACCCTTTCTTTGAAAAATTAAATAAATTGATTGATAAGTAAGGGGATACAAGCTTGATGCCACTATTTTGATGGGGAAAACACACTTTTTGGTATGATAATTGACATTGCAAAGGACCCTTGTATAATATAGAAGAGATACAACATCTGAAGCTAGCGGTGAATCCTCATACCAAACTTAGCAATGCTAATCAGAGAAAATAAGTGGATATGACCTTATCATAATAATAGAAGTGTAAAGATCATAATGGACAATTTGTCAAGATCCCAGGAAAGTGATCAAGATGATATTCAATAGATAGCAGATGGACCAAAGAAATTCAGCGTAAAAAATTGCAAAACTCTTCTACAAAAGGAGCCAAATACTAAGGTGAGGTGGACGAATATGGTTTGGAATAAGGATATCTGTCGTGCTCACTCTTTTGAGGACTACTTACAAACGGACAAGATCGATATCAAATTCTCTATCAATTCTCTGAATTGTGAACTTTGTAACTCTAATCAGGAAACAATGGATCGTATTATGCCAAGATGCAGGTACCCCAGGAGAATTTGGAGAGGGTTGCAGGAGTTTTGAATATAAGCAGATCAGCAGCCCTTGGGATGAGATATCCACATGTTTAGGGAATTTGAAAATGGAAAACAAAACAGATTATAAAGTACTAAAGATTAGTTGGGCTCCAATGGTGTATCACCTTTGGCAACAAAGGAATTACAGAATTTTCAGAAAAGAGATTAGAAGCACATAGTTATTCTATCTGAAAATTATACTTCAATGCAGACTCTGCTTGATAGCAAGAGGGATTGCTGCTAATCACTCCACCAATATGAAGAAAAGATGGCTATTGGATTAAGCTACTTTTACCAAACTAGTTGCTATGAATCATAACTTGTAATCAAGAGCTTTTGTATCTATAAAGGTTGTATATAGTCTCTATTTAATGAAATTAATTACTTAAAACAAGGCTTGATGCCAACAATTCCAATTTATTAGTCGAGCCAGTAAGGAATACAATAAATAATAATACTAAGTTATGAAGAGATAGGCAAAAATAGTCTACAGTCACTACATATTAAAGATCACTACAAATTTAATTGTATTATGTAAAAAACAAGATGTTGCTTCAAAAAGAAATTTGGGTGTTTAGTTTCTAAGTTATTTCCAGCTAAGATCCATATATATAATCAAATGTAATAGCCCATTAAGATTAAGAGCTGCATCCCTAAGACTCAACTGAACAAAACTACTTAATCTCTTTATATTTGATCAAATATTTCTTAGGAGGAAGCTAATAAATAATTGTAGCTCTTATGAGGTTAATTGATCATGAGTTGCTTACTTGTCTAGGATTATAGCTATACGGCAACTTCCACTTTAGAATTTTCTATTGATATGTGTTGTTAGGCATATACAAATTAAATCCTTATTTTACTTTCAAATTTATTGATCAATTTAGTATAGAACGAATAAGAGTAGATCCTACAAAGAAAGTTAATTTATTGATTTAGTTTATTACTTATAATATTTTTAAAAGGGACAATTACATCCTAATAATTTCGGCTCAAACGAAAAAAATTCAATCCTAAAGTAAGAAACACGATCAATGCACTAACACATAATATCTTCTTTAACCAAAATTATTAATATACAACATTAAAACTTAAGAAAATAAACTTGTAATACATTCTTAGAACCACACAATCAATATTCAATAGCTGGATATTATTTTCTTTGTCACTAAGTCCTAATCATCTAATATATATATATTACTGAACTTTTTAATGTGAAACATTTTTGGTACATAACACCCGTTTCATCTTGTAATACTTTTATAGTTATCCTAATTTGGTATTTAAACATCTAATTCAATCAAGACACGTATCTTTGCATAATTCAACCAATAAAACAACCTTTCTATGAATTAATGAACCATTAAAAGAAAATTTCCAGACCTTCAATAACTATAGTAATTAACATATTCGTATGAGATATCCAATTCATAGTACTTTTGAGCAAAATACATTAAGCTATGTTATTTTTCAAGTTGAGAAGAGATTAACATACATAATAAAGCACATCTAAAGGAAAAATAAAAACTTGGATAGCTTGGATGAAATCTCTAGCAAAGTACGAAATCAACATAGATTTGATCATTCTTTATTTATCATGAATCAATCATTATGTTCAATGTTTAAAGTTCAATCCAATTCACAACATAGGATTAATAATCCCACTTATCCTATATTGAATATAAAACTTGTAATCATGATTCAAAAGAAATTTAGTTAAGTTGTCCATATTTATCCAATTATCCTCATGTATAACTTAACCTTATCAATGAGCTAAAATTAGGAAAAGTCTAATAACCAAAACAATGCAAAATAAAGAAACCTAATAAATTTTACTAAGTCAATAATTATATAAAAAAAGGAGGATTGCGATTCAAATTGAGTCTAGAAATCAAAGAAATAAAACATAAATCCAACCTAATATTTACAAATGAACAAGCATGTTTTAAATTTTAGTTTAGTAATGCAATTTTGACAAATCCGAGATAATTCGAGACATTTAACAAGTTGATGTAGAAAATCAACCAGATGGTTTTTACTTGTTCCTTTTAAATCTTTAGAATTGAACCAGCTCAATTTAAGCATCAAGACACGCTAAGAACAAGGAAATGCGATCAATAACCTAAATTTGTTCAACAAATGCAGAAATTCCAATTCATATAACTCTAAATGAATAACTAATTCTAGTTATCATATTCAAATAATTAGGGATGTCTCCAAACAAATAAGAACATGAATAAACACAATTAGAAATTCCAGTAATTGATAATATTAGATCATCTCAAAATAACTTGAATTATTACAGAAAAATGATAACCTAAAACAACATGTCTAAATTGAAAATTTAACAATTAATTATAACCAAAGCTTGAAAAATCATAAATAAGGAGAATAAGGGATTAGGAAAACTCATTGAAGTGCTCCATTTTCAGACCTCAGACTAGCCATTTAAAAGTCTAAAAATGCCTCCACCAACTTTGAACCAACTTAAAACAAGTGGGAATTAGTTCCTTATCAACCCCAAACACTCTTTACAACAATTCCTAGATTTAACCCGCCTTGGAAGGGTGACAAAACCTCTCAGAGCTCTCAACCTTGCTTGAATGTTTGCTTGTCTTTCTCCCCAACTGTTGTGTTGGTTTTATAGCCTCTAAAAGATCCCCAAAGATCGCATGTTATTGGATTTTTGATGAGTTTCTACTTATCTCTTCAATTTTGAAGAGATTTGATGGAGATAAAGTCGGGTTGTTAAGTCTCCTTCTCCCCTCTGCCGCTACTTTCTCATTTTCCTCATTATTTTGTGATTGTTTTCTTTATTGTCGACTTGATGCATTTTCTCTTCTTTTTTGTTATGTCAATTTAGTTTCTCCTTGGTTGCTACTTTGTGTTTTGTTTTCCTCTTGGTTGTTGGAATTTTGTTGCTTCTTCTCTACTATTGCGTTTTGCTATTTTTCTCTGTTGAGTTGTTTTGCTATTTCCTCTGATGCTTTAGTTGCTACTAGGTTATTTTATTAGAGTGTCTACTGCATTTGTCTTTTGCTATGTGTTTTGCTTCTTTTCTCTATGTTTTGGGTTGTTTCTTTTTCTTCTAATGGGCTTCCTTTTTGTTGAGCTATTTGCTTGTCCTGGTGGCTGCTTCATAGGTTGAACTTCATTTTGGGCCAGATTTTCTTCTAGATGCATTCCTTTAAGTCTACCAAGCCTATAAGAAAATACTTAGTACTTTTTAAATCCCTTTTAAAAAATAAAATATAAAATTAAATAACATGAATAAGTAATAAGAAAATGCAATAATTTAACCCAAACATGTTATGTAGATAATATAAAATAGGGGTGTAAAATATGATATAATTTCTATTTATCAAAATCTCTCGCACTTAACTTTTGATTGTCCTTGATCAAAACAACACTATTATGCAAAATATGAATTTAGTTTAGCACTATACCTCACACAGAATAAATTAGATTAAGACGAATTGAATAACAAATCAGAATATTTATTTATCAAAACTAGCCAAAAGTTAGTAAAATAGGGAAGTTCATAACTAGTCTAAGTCAAAAGACCAAATTTTTTTCTTATTGATTAATGCATGAAACTTGGTCCTCATTGGCTTATCGGACTTGTTGTTTCCAAAAGTTGACTTAGAATTTTTGTAGCACCAATGACTTCCATAACTCTACAGTCATCTTCTTGACTTTATGAAACTCCTGATTGAGCTTATATAATTCTTATTTGAGGGCTTCTTATTTTTCTATAATCAGCTTGATAACACATTCATGCTTAATAACTTCACTTTCTAAGGATCAAATTTATTTTTCAGCTCTTGAATTTTTGTTAGAAGATTCATTCTCTCTACATCACAATCGCTTATACGTTGATATGAGAGGCTTAACTTTTCTTAGTACATAACATGATTATGGCAAGATTTTTCAAAGGAAACAAAGGCTTTTTCAGGTTTATTAAGAAGTTCGCCAATAGCAAATGACTAAGTTATAGACCTAATGTATGGTAGCACACTCAGGAAAGAACTATGTTGAATTTCAGTTAAGAACTACAATTGCTACTATATGGTGAGGCTAAAAGTAATAAAAGGATGTTTCTTACTGTTGTTGACTTCTTCAACAATAAATCCCTTTTAAAGGAAGAATGACTTTAGTTGAGGAATTGGTGATTATAGTTTCTTTGAGTAACTTGGAGGAGGAGAAAGTGGACTTCCTTATGGATTCTTTTAAAACTGGAGTTTTAGGCATATAGATGTCTATAGTTTTTTAGGCATAAAATGGAAGATCCACTCAAAATTTTTCATTCAATTCAGATAAAGTATTGATCCAAATAACGCTGGACTCTAATCAATTTATTCACTTGAATTGTCAAATTAATGGTACCAATGTATACTTTGATATGACTATCATTTATATAGTTAACTTCGTATTCTAAAAGACTAGCCTATGGGAAGATATCAGAGCTATCAATGAAGGCATAGCCAAACTTTATATCATACAGGGCATTGTAATTGCATATTATCCCCTATGGAGGATGAGGGCTACATAACTAAACATAAAGGCTTAAGCACATAACTTATTAAAGTTACTCAACATATTGGATTAGTGTTTCAGGGATATGTTGGTTGCCTATTCACATAGTCTGACAAACAATAAGGGGATTACTTTATTAGGAAAAAGTTAGAGTCATGGTTAATCAACAGTGGCTCATATAGTTTCCTAGATCTTGTGCTCACTTTGGGGAAACATTATATTTTGACCCCTTATAGATTAAAGTTCCAAGGTTATATAATCAGAACCTCCTTCAGGCACTTCAATGGACTTACCAAAATGGAGGGATTTAAAGAGGTAGTAAACAAGAGCTAGATACAAGGAGTGGAAGGTTTAAAGTCATACAGCTTATGATAAAACTTAAAAGGGTTAAACTTGAAATTAAGGAATTTTTCAGGAAAAATAATGTTAATTCAGTTGATAATCTCTTAGAAGCAAAAGCAATTTGAAGATAGCTTACGATTAATGTTACAAAAATCCTTATAATATGGCCTTAAGAACTCTTAAAAACCAAAGACTAAAGGAATATAAATATGCTCTCATGTTGCACAACCCAATTTTAAAGCAAAAGGTAAGAATAAATTTGCTTATGGATGAAGATGATAACACAAAATTCTTTCACTCTTTAATTATTGTTAGAAGAAACAAGAATAAAATCTCAATGCTACAGGATGTGAATGGAGTAGTACATACTGATTAGGAATAATTAGAAGAAATTATTTTTAACTTCTTTAAAATTTTGATAGGCAATAATAGAGGTAGGGACATTAGTTGGGCCATAAAAGATAGGATCAACTAGGATGTGAAGGACTTCTTAATAAGACCATCCATTCATCAGGAATTAAAAAAAGTTTTATTTAGCCATCATCCCTCTAAATCTCCTAGTCCTGATGGATGTAGTGCACATTTCTTTAAAGACATTTGGGATATTACAAGTGGATTACTAACTAAAGTTATACAAGAATTTTTTTTCTCTTCCTCAAAGATGCTCAGGGAGATAAACAAGACATATATATGCCTAATTATTAAATTCCAAAACCCTTTCCTCAATTCTCGACTATAGACTAACTTTCTATTATAATAAGGTGATCTCCAAACTAATGGCTAACAGACTTAAGTATGCTTTAAAAAGGCATATTAACTAACCTCAAGATGCTTTTTTCCTAGGCATATTCATTGGTGATAATATACTACTTGTCCAGGAGTTAATAAGGGATTATACATCTAAACAATTAATTAAAAGTTATGCCTTAAACATTTACCTTTTAAAAGCCTTTGATACAATCAAATGGGACTTCATTGAAAGATGCCTTTTGGTATTTGGATTCCCTTCTCAATTTGTAAAGTGGATTAAGGAATGTCTTTCTACTGTGACATTCAGCTTCCTTATCAATGGAGTTCCCTTAAAAACCTCTAGTAGCACTAAGGGAACAAGGTAAGAAGACCCTCTCTCCCCTTACCTATTCACAATGGTAATTGAAGCACTATCCAAACTCTTACATGCTTTCACATTTGATAATAGCATATTTAGGTATCACCATAAATATAAAGAAATGAAACTTAACCATCTAGCTTTTACTGATGACTTAATGCTTCTGTGTGGGGATAACACTAATTCAATTGAGCTAATCATGAGAATTCTAAAAGAGTTCTCCAAATGTTCTAAATTGGAAGTAAACTTCACTAAGATTATGAGTAAATATGATGTTAGATTGAATATAAGAAACATTGGAGAGGCTGTGGAGGAGTTGGGGAACCCTTATGTCCATTAGACGGACTTTAGGTCTGTTAAACGGACCTTATCGGGTCAAAAATGACCCCCAGCATCGCCCATGTCCGTTAAACAGACTTTGTATCCGTTAAGCAGACCTTCTCGGGTGAAAAGGTGCCCCCAGGCCCGACAATGTCCGTTAAACGGACATACACGGGACAACTTCAATATATTGCGAGTTTTAACCCTCTTAGAAGCAGAATCTCGCTTTGTGGTCTGCATGAAAGTTGTAGATCTAGAAGTCTTCTTTCAAATAGTCTAAAAATGAACTCAATCTGACATCTATATTGAAAGTTATGGCAATCGGCCAAGATAGGTACAATTTTGTTTGAGGGTATAAACATGTTCGATTCTTTCGGGCATAACTTCCTCATCCGACCTCCAAATGAAGTGATTCTTGAACCATTAGATTCCTAATACATTTATCTTTCTCTCCACAAAAATTGGTATCTTTTGGAGTATTAGAAAAAGTTTGATGGAAAGAAAATGAGGGATTGGTTAGGAGAGCATGATTAGGGTATGAACACACTTTGGCTTTTTAAGCATATCTTAAGTTGTAGAGCTCCGATTGAGATGATTCTTTCTTCAAAACAAATTAGAGACTTAGAGCTAAAATTTCTTTGAAGAGGTCAAATTGAAATTCTCTGTTGAAATTTTCCAAATTCTGTTCACAAATAGGAGAAATGAGTTCGAGTATGGTGACTGATTTGTTTGGGCACGCCATTGAACAAATTGTGAGGAAATTTTTGGGATATTATGAGAATAAAGATTAACTGATGATGGCTAATGAGGGTTTAATGCAATAACCCTTCAGGGTAAGATGCTCATGTTTCATGATTTCGCAAGCATTGAACTTCGGAAACAAGCGGGATCCAACACGAGCGATATCAGAGCAATAGTTGGGTTCCGGAAACAAGCGAGATCTAACATGAGTGGTATCAGAGCAAGAGTTGCATTTTGGAAACAAGCGGGATCCAACACTTTAAATATATAGGGATTTCCATCACCATAACCAAACCAAAATATGCAGATTGCATTCTCCTGCTTGAATCCTTTAAAGCTAGGATCATTTTATGGCAAAACATATTCTAATCCCTTATAGGTAGATTAGGGCTTATCAACTTAGTTCTTAGAAGTTTACATGTAAGTTAGAGTGCTCATCTGGTCCTACCTAAAAGAATTATCATGGACACTGAAAAATGTATCAAACATTCCTATGGTCTGGTAAAGCAGATAACTCCAAAGGAGTTAAAGTTAAAAGAGATGAATTATGCAAACCCAATAAAGAGGGTGGCCTTGTGACACGCTCATATTTTCACATATGCTTAGGACTTAATTCATAGTCTTTTACATTCATTTTATGTTCATCTATGGTTAGTTTATCATGTTTTAGCATTATTTGAGGTCCATTGACGTAAAATGCATAAATGATACAAATAGACTTAAATTGCACTGTTTTTGAGTTTCCGGCAAACTTGACCTCTAGTCAATGTAGGATTTTTATCTCGAGATTGGTTAA
>JANZXV010000006.1:11127823-11138563 GCA_027576455.1 Erythroxylum roigii
ATAAAATGTTAAAATAAATTTAAATAAAAATAATTTATTTTTAAGTTTTATTTAATTTATAATTATTATTACTAATAAAAATATTTATTATTATTTTAAAAAATTAAAACTTCACAATAATTATAAAAAGTTAAAGTAAATAAAATAACTAATTAAAAAATCTTAAAAAAATAGGGGAAGGAGAGGTAGGAGGGAAGGTGGGAGATTTTAAAAATTTTGCAAAAAAGTCCCTTATTTTTAAATATCGGCCGGTATGATTCAAAACGGGTTGATACTGACCGATATTTAAACTCAATACACCAATCCTTTATTTTGTACTGGTTTTAGTTCGGTATGATGCGTACCAGTCGGTATGAACCGGTATTCATATCACTGGTGAGAAGAAATGAATTTGAGGATGTAAAAATTGAAAACTTAGTTTCCAAATTTTAGGATTTCAATTAAGTGGAGTGCTACTAAAAATAAATATCAAATTATCATGCATTAACAGATTTTCAATAAAAATTTAAAATGCGATCAGTTTAAAATTTATTTAATTTTTTACCTTTTTAAAATATTGTCCCCTCAAAAAAATATATTGTCAAAATTAAAAATTTTGATGCCATTCAAATTTGGATCAATTAAAAAACAGGCCTATTTTTTTCCATTCTAAGACCAGCATTTCTCACAATCAACTCACATTTTTCAATTGTTTTTCTGGATGGAGTCGTAGGATGCTCAGCTCTTCATTTGATTTGTTTCCACTAAAGGCACAAAAAGAGGATAAGTAGAATGATCACAGAATGCAACACAATTGAATAGTTGTACTTTTATATATATATATATATATATATGTTCTATTAATCTTGTGTGTGTGTGTGTGTGTGTGTGTTAGCTACCGGGTTACCAGGATTAAGTTGTATACCCAAGTCTGTTCCATTCTATAACATTAGCTTCTTTCAATTCTCAAGCTCGCTGATATGGTAAGATCAGGGGAAAAAAAAATGCTTCGGGAGGCAAGTTATACATCTAGGTCCAAGAAGCACGAGAATGAATGAGAACGAACAAATTTGGTTTTGATGCAGAAAATTGCACTGGTGTTTCATAACGAGAGGATGGCAGGGTAACGAAATAAAATGCCCTCCTTCCAGGAACACGGCAAAACCCAAGTAGAAATTTGTTGACATAGAAAGGACTGTAACAGTTAAGAGCAATTCGTGGTGGGAAGCAAAGGAACAAAATCTTTCTTGCCTAGATCATCTCAATTGATGCTTTTTATATACACTACAATACAGCAGCTACGTAAAAATAGCTGAATACCCAGAAATTAAATGGAATAACAAAAAATTAAGAGAGAAAAGAGGCTAACGTTTAAGAAAAAGAAAAGAAGAATTATGAAAGGACTTTGACATGCCTAATCTTTCTTGACCTAAAACTTTCCTCATTGAAGATGAAAATTGCACGCCTGAGGACGCTATTGCTAAGGTTGGGAAGTTGTTGACATGGCCTCTTCTGTTCGGCGTGCTGTCTGTCCAGAAATGGAAGATCTGTCCGACCCCCGAACATTGTACCTCTCATACACCTTGTCACGATTCTCTGACCACCATGTCTCTGCTTGGTGCTCACCAAATCTTCTCCGACTGCAGAAACATCTATGCTATAAGATTATATTGAAGTGACTATAATTGATAACATCTTAGCTAACTGCAGGTTTCGTAAGTACTGGAATAAAAACACTAAACCAAGCTGCAATACCAGCCTTGATAGATCTTGGCTTCGTCTAATTCTATTATTTCAGCAGGCTACATCAATCTTATGAGATGACTAATAGACATGAGGTAAAGCAACAATATAAGCCTTTCCAAACAGTTTACCAGTTTGTTTACATTCTTCCTACATGTAACATTTGTCTAGTTTCATCAGTATCAACCTAGTACTTGATTGTGTATAGCAAGTACTGATATAGCAAGCAAAGATTGAAAACACCCTCATAGATGAAATTACCTGAAGCGCACTCGTTTAAGATCTCTGGTTTCATCATGCAAGGCCACAAGAGTTATGTACACACCAGGCTCATACTGTTCAATCCACTCAGACTCAACCTGATTACCACTTGAAACCAGTGCTGAATCCCTGGTTCTCATACCAGTTTTACCATCTTGAATGGACCTAGACTCCTGTCCATTGTCCGACACATCAGTACTGCTTGCCTGAACCCCACCACCATTGGACAATCTAGCATCTGGATGGTCATCCCTTGGCAGATCCCTGAATGACTGAGTGGGACACTGAGTTCCATTTCTTGTGGTAGTCTCATTCCTTTTTGGAGAGTGTAAGGTAGTTTCACCGGTAGAATCTGATCTCAAATGCCGCTCACCATAAGAATCAGGATGATGAATACCATTTGGTTCCAAACCGTTTGGCATATAAGTAGGCTTCGTGCCCTCAGTGTCGTACATTCCAGGTGGCAGCCTCTCAGCCATAATCTTGAGCTACAATTACAGAGTTTAAGCACGCAATGAGATTATTACAAGGAAAACACCTAACAAATTCTTGAATCATATACTAAAAACAGTGATGCTTGCACATCAACAGCAAAGCATTATCTTTTTCTACCAAAAAAGAAAAGAAGAAAAGCTATCTATTTATGTGTTATTTTCAAAGGAATGTTAAAACACAATTTGAGTCAGTTTATAAACACTGTGATGACCTAAGATTGAAGCAAATCCAAAAGTTAAAAATTTGAGTAAAGGAGAAAAGGGTAACATATGAAGCAAGAGTACCTGAGCTGTCAGTGACTTTATAACATCTTTTGCAGCTTTAGATTTTGCCGACTCGTCTGCTGCTGCAGCCATTGCTTCTTGAACCTTCTTTGCTGATTTCTGAAGCTCTAATTCTTGGGATTCACATCTCTGTTTCAGACTCTCAACCTAGATCAGATCCATCACCAGCAAGGTTTAGACATTTATTCCAGAAACAACAATACATCTAAAAGCAATTGCACACACATAGACGAGGAGAAGTGACAGATGTTGATTCTCTTCACTCTTATGAAGCAAAACAACACAACCGCACATTGTATAGCTGAAAAAAGAATAGTGAAATCAACCCTATATGATCTAATCCATTATCGAGGATGTGCCATTGATATGTAACTTTGAATCATAACACAATTGAGAATGAGTTTCTAACAAAAAAAACTACTAGACTGAAATTCATTTGTGAAGAGTTCTTCCCATCTACCAACTGATCCCTATTTTTAATTTTGATGCTTCAACTTAAGACCCTGAGCCAACCATCATTAATTTGGGTACTGAAGCAACTTACTTGTGAACGTATTTTAAGCACTTCCTGATTCAAAAGGTCATTTGTTTTCTTCAGACTATCATTTATACTTTTGGAAAAGGAAAGTCCTGATGTTGTTGGAACTGGTGTAGCCGAACGTGGTGGACTTGGTCTCCTTGAGAAAGGTGAGACAGACCTGGAGCTCACTCCAGAAGGGGTAAGAACCGGTTTGGGAATCTTCGACCTCACATCAACAGTACCGGACAGAACAACATCCTTCAGCTGCAATAAAGAAGGTGGTTGTGAAGGGCGAACAAGGGAGAATGTATCAGCTCTCTTTCCTTGTTTGGCTGCTTTGTTATCTAACTGTTTAATCAAGTCCATATTTGAGGGAAGTGATGACTTCGACAACCTTATTTCAGCCTTATCCAACCTGTCTTTGTTTTCAGCTGAGAGGCGAGGTACAGAATTTCTCCTGTTATGATTGCTTGTCTCTGACACCTTGTTCAATTTGGCGAAACAGGAATCACAAACGCGATATGGTTTGCCAGGATTCGGAGCTAAAGTTGCTCTCAGTGCTTTCCTAGAACTGCATGAATGGCAATGAACAAGTCCACAATTGTAGCAGTTATGCCTCTTTCGAGTAAAACCAAAAGCTTGTCTACAGGATGAACATTGAGATTGCTCAGCACCAGATACCCATTTATGAAGGCATATAGCTCCAGTATAATTCCCACCACAGGCAATATACTTTACATGTCTGTCCTTCAAAGCTTCAACAAAAGTTGGTGTTTTCCGGTCTTCAATATCTCCATGGCCCAACCTACCATTGGCACCTTTACCCCAGGTATAAACTTCATTCCGGGATGTTAAAACTGCAACGTGATATGCACCACAAGCAATTTCTTCAACAGATTCTTCATAAAGCTTGTCTTCCACCAAGCAAGGGAGTTTTCCATCAGCCTGAGGGTTCCCAAGTTGACCATAAACAGTACTCCCCATTGTAAACACATGCCCTGCTGTGGTCAAACCAACAGTTAAACTATGGCCACAAGCAATTTTATGAAAATTGTAATCAATCAATGCTGGAACACATGTGGGTTTAAGACAAGGTTCCTTATCTCCATGTCCAAGGCGATTTTTATCCCCATCACCCCAAGTAAACAATTTACCAGATGAAATGCTAGCACTAGACTGTGTAACAATAACCTCAACTACTGCAGCAGTATGCCACACTCCGCATGCAACAGCAATTGTCCTCAACCCAGAGAGAGATTCCACTTCTCTAGGATAAGCTACACTTTCTCTGTCACCATGCCCCAAGACACCAAAGGTTCCATCACCAAATGTGAAAAGCTGCCCTGTTGATGTTACCAAGGCTGTATGCCATGGACCACAAGTTACTGATGCAACTTGAAGCCCCTCAAGAGGACCAGAGATTCTCTTAGGTATCCAGTGACTCACATCAGTACCATGACCAAGAAGTCCAGCATTATGTGTGCCATCTCCCCATGTATACAATTCCCCAGCCATTGTGACAGCACATGTATGAAATTCTCCACAAGCTACAAGGTCAACAGTAGTTACTGTCAAAGATTCAACCAGACGAGGTTGAATAACATCCTTACCAACACCATGGCCAAGCCGTCCACCAGATTCTTCACCCCATGTGAAAACTTCACCTTGCCTCGTTACCAATGCAGCATGCCTAACCCCGCAACCTATATGATGTACATCTAAAACTACATTAGATTCTAGCAGCCTGGGAAGAAGTATATCAGCTCTACTGCTGAAATAATTAGGATTCTTGTCAGCTCCAATCTTAACAGCACCATCAGATATGACTTCACCCCATATGTATACATCACCCAGCGCGTCACAATCATCTGGTGCAGAACCATGACTTGAAGTACTAGGTTGACTGGAGACACTGACCCGAAACACATCTGAATTAGATCCTTTAACTTGCATATTTATGTTGTCTGATGCTACATGTGACCTATCAGAATGCGTAGGATTCTCAGGCTGATAATTCTTTGGAGAAACCCTATGGTTGAAACTAATAGAAACCTCTGGAGAACTCGTATCCCGTGTAATACTAACAGAACTGTCACTGGCACTATTGGAAGTTAAGTCTTTATTGTCCTGAAACAAAATCCAACATATTAAAATATTTAAAAGACTATACAGAAGAAAGCAGGAAATAACTTCTGTTTTATGCCCCTCAGTGGTCAGCCAAAAAAACGTACAAAAATGGGAACAACAGAAAATTACATACTAAAAGACATGCTTGGGACTTGTTTGAAGTCATTATTGTAAACAAAATGTATAATTACTATAAGCAATTAAATGGAAGACTTTTTCGTGACAACAAATTTTCATTCCAAATACAACCTTACATTTATTTGCGAAGATTATATAAGTTTCCAATCTAATTAGCCCTTCAAATATTAATTTACAATAATACTCATCAAAGACAACTTAGGAACAGGTGAAGAAGAGGTGGATAAGCCGCAAGTTTACTAACACAAAGATAAGAGAAGATAGAATTACATCAAGGTAGAGGCCTCCGTCACTCCATCCATCAATTTTTGATCGCCCACCTTGACCAGAAGATATTAAAGCTTTTAGACCAGCAATCCACACCTCAGCCTCAACTTTGTCCTTGCAGATCTAGAAAGCACAAACAAATAAGAGTCAGAATAATGCAGATGATACAGTAAGCAAACCACAACCTAAAAATTCTATGACCAACCAGATCAAGAGATCGCTTTCCGTTGTTGTATATAAGGGAAAATGATAAATAGTCTTTTTCAGGACGGAGATACCGCTGGAAAACAGCCTGGTAGGAGATCAAAGAGAGTGAAATTAGCAGAAATTTATGTGGACATATAAGGCAAAATTATTAGACTGGTTATAGCAGAATAGGTTATTTATCAAAAATTCTTGTAATAATGCAGAAAAAATATTGAATCTTACTGTTCTCTGTCCAGGAATAATTCTAGAGACAGAAGATAACTTCAAGCTTCTCTCACCACTACTTGATATCCAGATCAATGTTGTTTCATCCTGTCATAGTCAAGTGATAGCAGCACTAAATTAAAAAATAGCTTGCAGAGATCTCATGACAATTAGATGGAGAGAACACGTGATAATCCATGTCTAGAATTAGTACATTAAGAATATTAAGAAACCATTCAACCCAAGTGTGGAAAAACACATTATATCATAAAATTTATCAGTGATAGTGGCACAATCTGAACTCATGACTTTTTAATCACATAAGGCTCTAGTACCATATTAAATTTTCGTAACCCTCAATTTCAGAGAATGAGGACTGAGGAGCAGTTCAGATACAAGAGGAGAGTTATATCTTTTAAGGCCTTCAGTGAGTACACGACGCTCTTCTCGAATACAAATCATTCCTCCTCCAAAAAGAAGGTTTACAAAAATTTAACTTAGTATTAGAGCTGCAAATACTACGATTATGGACCTTCTCATAGATATTGTTGAATAATTATCGTAGATAAGTTTAGAAGATTATCTTCTAAGAGATAAGTTTATCTTCTAGTAGATAAGATAAGATATACTATAGATAGGATAAAGTTAGTATATACGAAAAATCCAATAGTTTAGTACTATTAGTATAGATTGTACTCATGTATAAATTACATATAATTGGAGAAATAAAGTGGGTTTTCTTATGATATTTTCTATACCCTCTTGTTTCATGGTATCAGAGCTACTGATTCTGGTAGCCTAATTTTTCCAACCACATCATGGTTAGAGTTCAACCAACCTTCGGTTCCTTTGGTGAGTCCCAAACCTCATCCCAAACAGCTAGTTACGTAATACATTCAGCCCAAACTCCATCTCCTTCTATTGATAATCTTCCGTTGCAAATCACGCAACATAGATTAAATGGAACAAATTTCCGAAATGGTCCCAATCAGTTATGCTTGTAATTAAAGAAAGAGGCAAGGCTGGATATCTAACAGGGGCAGCTCCTCAACCACACGAAACAGCAGTCACTTATGGTGCTTGGGAAGATGAGAATTCTATTGTCATGGCTTGACTTCTAAATTCAATGGAGCCAAAAATAGGAAGAACCTACCTATTCTGCAAAACTGCAAGAGAAATCTAGGAGGCTGTGCAAAAAATATATTCTGATTTGGAAAACACTTCTTAAGGCTTTGAAATCAGATCAAAAATCAGAAATACTCAAGAAGGTAATATGTCGGTTACTGAGTATTATAACTTACTCACTGAATTATGGCAGAAAATGGATATATTTTATGTAGTAAATTGGGAGTGTTGTGCTCATGCCAAGAAGTATGAAAAATTATTGAAAAAGGAGAGAGTTTTGGATTTCATGCAGGGACTTAATGTTGGACTTGATGAAGTACGAGGAAGGTTACTCGGTTTAAAACCATGGCCATCAATCCAAGAAACGTTTGCTGAGGTTCGTAGGGAAGAGAGTAGGAAAAAGGTCATGCTTACCTCACACACTTATGAACAAACCTCTCAAGGCTCAGCTTTAGTGGCAAACTCTCGAAAGGAGTCTACTTACTAAAAGCAAGAGCAAGAAACCAAGAACAAGCAGTGGTGTGACCACTGTGATAAGCCCTACCACACCCGTGAGACCTGCTAGAAATTACATGGGAAACCACCAGATTGTGGACACAGGTGCATCAGACCACATGACTAGGTCCTTGAATGTCTTGGGTCTTTGAATACCTTTGAAAAATATGAGCCATGTAACCAGAAAATTAATGTCTGGGTCGCAGATGAAAAAGGGTCACCAGCTATTGGTCAAGGGAGAGTTTGTTTGCCAAACCTAACATTAAATATTGTTCTCTATGTGCCTAAGTTAACTTATAATCTACTATTTGTCAGTTAATTAACCAAGGACATGGACTGTATTGTGACATTCTTTCCATCTCATTGTGAATTTCAGGACCGGTGTTCAGGGAAGATGATTGGCAGTGCTGAGGAGAAAGATGGACTTTACTACTTCTCAGGAAAGAGTACTCCTACTGAATCCAAATCAACACATAGGATTTCTCTTTCAGTTATGTCAAAATTTGATGTTATGTTATGGCATCAACGCCTTGGTCATCCCAATTTCCCATATTTGAAAATCTTATATCCAAAACTTTTCATCAATAAATATCATATTTCTTTATATTGTGAGCAATGTGTCCTTGCAAAACAAAGCAAAGATACTTATCCGATACACTCATACATACCTTCAAAACCTTTCCAATTAATTCATAATGATATCTGGGGTCCCACTAGAGGTTACAAGTCTAACCGGTACTAGTTGGTTTATCAGTTTCATTGATGATCATACAAGGGTATGTTGGGTATATCTAATGAAAGACAAATCTGAAGCCAATCATATCTTTAAACAGTTCTACAAACTCATCCAAAATGTATTCCAAACCTCTACCCAAGTAGTGCGTACAGACAATGGGAGAGCATATTTTTCAACTAATTTTATTCAATATCTCAGTGGGAATGTGATCATTCAACAGAGCTCTTGTGCTTATACCTCACAACAAAATGGGATAGCGTAGAGAAAGAATTGCCATCTTTTCGAGGTAGCCCGATCTATGATGTTTACCAACTTTGTTCCAAATTCCTATTGGGGAGAAGCCATTCTAACTGCCTCATACTTGATAAATTGTCTTCCTTCAAAAACTCTTAAATTCTGAACCCCATTAGGTGTTCTTCTAGAACAATTTCCTCACATTAAGCTCCTTAATTCTCTTCCTTCTAAAGTCTTTGGGTGTACTGTTTTCGTACACAACAATCAACCCAATAGAAGCAAACTTTACCCACGACCTATTAAATGTGTGTTTGTTGGGTACTCTCCCACTCAAAAGGGTTATAAGTGTTTATCACCTTCTACAAACAAATTCTTTGTTTCATATGATGTCACTTTTTTCAAAAAACAACCATACTTCACTAATACCTCTCTTTAGAGGGAGACATCCAATGAAGAGATTTATTGGGACCCAAGCATATCACTTCCTATCTTACAAACCTTCCACAAAACCTGCAAACACCTACCATTGAACCTGAAACTATCCAGTCCAATTCAGTGGGAGAATTAGTTCTTGAAAAACTAACCTTAGTTTATTGTCGAAGGCCTAAAGCTCCTCAACAAGGCCAATCATTGGATCAGGAATTGGCTCCTAGAGAGACTATGCTAAGTGACTTAGATGTGCCAATTGCACTATGAAAGGGGGTAAGATCATGTACTAAATATCCTATTTCAGATTATTTGACTTACTCAAAGTTATCTTCAATGTTTAAAGCTTTCACTACTAAGCTTGACAATGTAAGAATTCCAAGAAATGTAAATAAGGCATTCTAAGAACCTAAGTGGAAGGAAGCTGTACTTGAAGAAATGAAAGCTTTACTTTATAATAAAACATGGGAGATTGTGGATCTACCCGAAGGGAAAAAGGTGGTTGGTAGCAAGTGGGTGTTCATCGTGAAGTATAGGGCAGATGGAGAAATTGAAAGGTATAAGGCTAAATTAGTGACTCAAGGCTTTACACAAAATTATGGAATAGATTATGAGGAGACATTTGCTCCAGTTGCGAAGTTGAACACAATTAGAGTCCTATCATTGGCTACAAATTTAGATTGGGAACTCCATTAGCTCGACATTAAAAATGCCTTCCTAAGTAGTACATTAGATGAGGAAATATATATGAGGATACCACCAAGTTTTGAAACCGAAGTAGGAAGTGGAAGAGTTTGCAAACTGAAAAAATCCTTATACGACCTCAAGCAGTCTCCACGAGCATGGTTTAAGAGGTTCAGTGACACTCTTTGCAAGTTTGGATACAAACAGGGACAAGCTGATCACATAATGTTTGTGAAGTGTGGAAAAAATGGAGAGAAATCCATCTTGGTTGTGTATGTGGACGATATTATAATCACAGGCGATGACACTAGTGAGATCAATGATCTTAAACAAAAATTGAGGCTGGAATTTAGGGTAAAAGACCTCGGAGCATTAAGACACTTTCTTGGAATGGAGATTGCTAGAAGTAAGGAAGGTATTTTCATATCTTAACTAAAATACATTCTTGATTTACTTGAGAAAACAAGAAAGATGGGTTGCAAACTTATGGGAACTCTACCGGAGAGAAACTGGAAATTCAAGAAAAATGAAGAAGATCCTCTTGTTGACAAAGGAAGATACCAAAGGTTAGTAGGAAAACTTATCTATTTATCACTAACCAAACCAGATATTGCTTATTCTGTGAGTATTGTTAGCCAATTTATGCACTCTCCAACTCAAAGACATTTAGAGGTAGTCAACCATATTCTGAGATATCTCAAAGGCAATCTAGGTAGAGGATTAATGTTTCGGAAAAAAATGAGAAAAGAAGCAGAGAAGGTTTCACAGATGCAGATTGGGCTGGTTGTATTGAAGACAGTAGCTCAACATCTGAT
>JANZXV010000006.1:11174848-11186729 GCA_027576455.1 Erythroxylum roigii
AATATAACACATTTGCAGTATCAATTGTCCTCATAAAAGTTATACAGAAATTAATATCAAATGACAACAAAATACTGGCAATATGCGAATTATAAAAGCTCAATACCAGGAACCAATTTAAGCACAAAATCATGAATTAGGAGTCAACAAGTGCATAAATACTTAAGAAAACGGGGCTAAATTATAGTATAAATTTGGTTCAATCAATTACTAACGTAATAAATTCAGAAAAATAGAAAAATGTTACTTTATAAATTTTTCAGACCTGAAAACTGATCCAAAACACCCCGGGGTACCTTACGAGAAATCTGGAATTTTTGGAGTTTTTTGTAGTATAGATGATGTCAGCACTACTGACGTCAGGCGCCGCGTCAGCGCGCATCGCGGGTGCACGGCACGGGGGCTGTCAGACGCGAGCCACATGCGTCTGGCGCATGCGCCGCACACACCTTCCACACACAGACGTGCGGGCACTGTGCGGCGCGTGCACTGGACGTGCCGATACGTGTCGCGCATCCGCGAGGCCACGTGTCCGCCGCGATTGGCGCATGCACCACACGAGCCGACAGTACTCGGCTCCTCGCTGCTACGCGCCTAATGATCTCTGGCACCTCTAACACCAGAGGCAATTTTCGGTGTCCCAGGAGCCCCTTTTTTGCTTCGTTTGGTTCGTTTTTAACCTATTTTTTCGTAGCTAACCTTATGTATACCACTTTTACGTAATTATATACGTAAAAAAACTGAAAAACGAATCAAAAACGAAGGAAAACCAAATGAGATGAAAAATCGAAAAACCTTCATTTCCGGCAATCTGATCATGTAACCGCTCTGATACCACATGTTAGTACGTAGTGGGAGCCTTATTATGTATCCCAGATCTACATGAAAGGATTAAAAATGAAGGTAATGCGGAATACCTGAATTTCGGTTCCATCTCAAATTCCAATGTCGATTCCGAGCTCCAAACGTCTCCGAATCTCCCGGGACCTTTAATAGAAAGTGATCACCGACTCACGGACTAGGCTTTTTTACAGCTTCCTCAAATCACGAACTTCCCTAACGGATCAGGAATCCTTATGCTCATGAACCAACTTTCTTGAGTAACTGCAGGAGACCTTAACCTTTATATAGCTTCCATATCGGGCTTCCCCATCATAAGGCCGATATAGACCCAGTCCATACTAATCGGGACCTATTTTTCATCCGAACTTCAACCCATTAATCTAGATCATTTATTGGGTCACTTTATTATCTTTATCTAGATCAAATGGCACAACTTAACCGATTATTTATTTAAAAACTAAAATTGCAATTAATATTAGTCCAACTTTATGAGACATGAACAAAATTGTCCCTAAGGACAAAAATGTCTAACATCGAGATCAAATTAATAATATTGGTGGAGATTTGCTAATATAAAAAAGGCCAAGGAATAAGTTAATAGTGTTAGTGAAGATTTGCTAATATAAAAAAAATGGGGAACAAATCATTTAATGATGATTTGCTATAATACTCAGTACAATAGAAGAAGTCTTTTGAATGTACATCAAATCCATTATAAATAAGAGCATTTTGTGAGACCTTTGGCATCCATGATACGAACGAGAGTCAAACTCTAGGAGAGAAAAAGAGTCTCACTTTAGAAAATGGAAGAGCTTAAGAATATAGAAGAAATGAATAGAGATGGAAAGCTCAACTTTATTATTCAGGTGTGACGTACATTTATACACAAAAGAATGAGAAGAATCAGATAGAGAGAGAAGTTACAATGGAAAATATAAACAGTTATAACAGAAGAATATAATAGTACAGATTGTTAGAATACAATGATGAGGAGACGCAGACAGTTATTACAGTGGACAGAATATTTCCTTATTATGCCCCCTCAAGATGGAGGTGGAACAACTCCAATCTTGTCGGATAGGGAACGATGACGAGGAGATCAGCGAGTTGCATGTTGGATGGGATATGGGAAACACGAAGTGTGCCAGAAGCAACAAGTTCACGTACAAAGTGGTAGTCAATGGCAAGATGTTTCAAACGCAAATGGAAGACAGGGTTGCAGCACAGGTAGGTAGCACCAATGTTATCGGAAAGAATGTGAGGAGCAAATGAGGTGGTAAACCCAAGTTCCTTAAGGATTTGCTGAAGCCATAAAATTTTAGTAGCAGTGGAGGCGATGGTTCGATATTCCGCTTCTGTCGAGGACTTTGCTACGAAACGTTGCTTCCGAGAGGCCCAGGAGATGGGATTGGGCCCAAGGTAGGCAACGAAAGCACTTGTGGACCGATGATCAGTAAAGTCACCCACCCAGTTTGCGTCACAGAAGGTTGTGAGGGTGAGAGAAGAAATCGGTTAGAGCATAACGCCATGTTGAATTGTAGACTTTAGGTAACGTAGGATGCGTTTGAGAGCCTGAAGATGATCATGTGTGGGAGACTGCATATGTTGAGCTAGGCGATTGACGGAGAAGGCGATATCCAGGCGTGTGAGAGCAAGATATTGGAGACTACCGATCATGCTCCGATAGGTTGGCCCATCAGCTGGGGATGAATGAGAGACAACATTTGTGGATAGAGCCATGGGAGTGGATATAGGCTTGGCACCAAGCATAGAGAATTTGTCCAGAAGATCCCGTATGTAACCACGTTGGGAGAGGAAAAGGCCTCTCGGGCATGACAAAAGCTCCAAACCCAGAAAGTATTGAGGAGTGCCAAGATCCTTAAGGGAAAATGCCTTAGACAAGGTTGCAGTAAATTTGGCAAGAAATAGAGGACAATTGCCTGTTAATAGTAAATCATCAACATAAACTAAAAAATAGGCTAGAGTCCCACCATGATTGTAGATAAATAAAGAAGGATCTGAGAGGGCATTGATGAAACCAAAGGATAGGAGAAAAGTTTGAAGAGAGTAGTACCATGCACGTGGGGCTTGTTTGAGCCCATAGATAGGCTTGTTGAGTTTGCAAACATAGTACGGGAAATCTAGATGTAGAAAACCAGAAGGTTGACGCATATATACCTCCTCAGATAGTGACCCATGAAGAAAGGCATTATTCACGTCCATTTGTCGGAGATTCCAGCCAAGAGAGAGAGCAATGGTGAGGACCAATTTGATGGTTTGAGGTTTGATCACGGTGCTATAGGTCTCGCAGTAGTCAATGTCGGGACGTTGATGAAAGCCTTTGGCCACAATACGCGCTTTGTAGCGGGCAATAAATCCATCAGAATGGCGCTTGATGCGAAAAATCCATTTATTGCCAATGATGTTAAAGTGAGGTTGGGGAGGAACAAGGTCCCAAGTTCTAGTGAAGAGAAGAGCGTTAAGCTCCTCAACCATGGCTTGCTTCTAGTGGGGTATCTTGGAAGCTTGTGAGGAAGAGGTTGGTTCAATATCACAAGGTAATGGGTACTTTTCAGCAGAGAAGGCAGTCTTTGGCTTAAAAATGCCAGCTTTGGCTCTTGTGATCATGGAGTGAGTGCCAAGAGGATTGGGTGGCGGATGCTTCGAGTGGGTGGTGACCAAAGGTGATGAAGAAGGCTGAGAACAAGGGGACACTGATGGGGGTAAAGAGTCGGAAGGATGAGAGGAGGGTGATGGGGATGAGCTGTGGGATGGAGGTGGGGTGGGTGGACAAGTAGTGGTGGCAGAAGAAGGAGCAACTGACGAAGGAATGATGATGTGAGGGGATGAGGTGAAAGTGGGAGAGGATGTAGTGGATGGGGAAGAAGGCGCAGGTGAAGGGAGTGCAGAGGTGGAGAAGGGATAGGTGTGTTCGACAACGGTAACATGTCTAGAGGAGAACAGTCTGTGACGTTGTAGATCATAACACAAATAGGCACTTTGGGAGGGAGAGTATCCTAAGAAGGCATAAGGTGAGGATCGAGAAGCAAGTTTGTGTGGGGAATAAGGTTTAAGCCATGGGAAACACAAACAACCAAAGGTGCGGAGTTTGTGATGGTTGGGAGATTGTTGAAATAAAACAGTAAAGGGTGAGGACTGGTTTAGGGTGGGAGTGGGCATTCGATTAATCAAATAGGTTTCAGTTTGAATAGAAAAGGACCAAAAACGTAAGAGAACATGGGCATGGTGAAGAAGGCATCGGGCTGTCTCAACAAGGTGGCGGTGTTTGCATTCAGCAAGTCCATTACGTTCAGGGGTGTGGGGAGGTGTAGTGAGTGAGAGATTCCATTAGCAGACAAGAATGGGCGCAGTTTGATGAATTCGCCACTGTTATCAGTAAAAAGAGTCGTGATGGTATAGTTAAATTGTTTTTCAACTAAGGCTTTAAACTTAGGAAAGATAGTGGAAATGTCATATTTATGTTTAAGGGGATAAAGCCAAACATAACGAGAAAAATGATCTACAAAGATCACATAAAACTTGAAATTATCAATAGATGAAAAAGGTGTAGGGCCCCATACATCAGCGTATATAAGTTGTAATGGACGATTACTAGTAAGACTGGATTTGTAAAAGGGTAACTTGTGACTTTTGTTTTGAATACAAGTGGTGCAGGAGTAGAAGGAGGAGGTGGACGACGACAGGCAATGAGCAGACAGAACTTTATTGAGAGTGCGTGAGGCAGGATGTCCTAGACGTTGATGTCAGCACGCAGGGGAGGTGGGAGAGGTGACAGCAAGAGCATGCGGTGGGGTGGAGTGGAGCTTGTAAACATGGTTGTCATTGGGTCCTTGAAGCAGTGTCTTCCCTGTTCCCAGAGCTTTCACCTTGAAACAAGAGGGAAAGAATTCAATTGAGACATTATTGTGTTGACAAAGTTGAGAAACAGAGAGGAGGTTGTGATTAATTTGTGGAACATAAAGAACCTTTGGCAAGGTGAGTGAGGTGTGAGGGGCGTGTAAAGTAGTAGTACCAGTGTGAGAGATTG
Organism: Erythroxylum roigii; assembly: GCA_027576455.1. Classification (NCBI taxonomy): domain Eukaryota; kingdom Viridiplantae; phylum Streptophyta; class Magnoliopsida; order Malpighiales; family Erythroxylaceae; genus Erythroxylum; species Erythroxylum roigii. Next base: position 11,179,740 of record JANZXV010000006.1, read on the forward strand.
GGAGAGTATTACCATTGGTAACATGAAGATGATCCGAACCTGGGTATGGAGTAGCACGTGATAAATTGGAAAAATCATTTGTGATGTGATGAAAGGCCCCAGAATCTAAGAGCCAGTGATCTTGCGGAGGTTGCAGATGGATAGCATGAGCAGATGGCTTCACATTGAATGGTGGAGAATATTGTGTAACATTTGGGTTGTTGATGATTTTAAAGCAAAACTTGGCAATGTGACTACGTTTCCCACACCACTGACAGACATCTTGGCATCTAGGAGTGGATTGATGTTGCGAGTTGGTTGATATGGGCGAGTGCCCAAGAACAGATGCAGGCATTTTGGGCTTGCCAAAAGAGGATCATTTGTGAACATAGTGAGCAGATAGGATAGGATCTGTAGGTTTTTCTTCTTTTTGCAATTGAAGTTCATGGTTGAGGAGTTGCTCATAGATCTGGTCGTAGGTAAGGGATGAGGGATGGGCTCGCAAGATAGTAGCAATATCTTTAAAGTCTGGTCCAAGGCCAGATAAACAATAGAGGACAAGATCTACATCATCGAGAGGATAGCCAATGAGAGAGTGTTCAACAGCAAGAACTTTAATCGATCGAAGGTACTCCGAAACAGAGGCAGTGCCTTTAGACATGGAGAAGAGTTTCTTCTTCAGATGGAGGACACGAGATCAAGAACGGTTGACGAAAGCAGTGAGAAACTGGGTCCAAGCTTCACGAGAGGAGGTGGCTTGCGAGAGATGGATCGAGCATCAGTGTCGCAGGAGCCTAATAAAGCCAACAAGAGGAGCTGATCTTGTCGGAACCAATGAATGTAGGTGGGGTTTTCAGTTTCTTTCCCATCAACAACGCAAGTGGGGAAGGGTGGGGAAAGGGAACCAGTGATATAGCCTTGAAGGCCATAACCAATGAGAAGAGATTCCATCTGTTTGGCCCAAACTACGTAGTTGTTGGGGTTGAGTTTAATGGGAACGAAAGAGGCGACGTTGATTGCAACCAGGTCACTCGAGGTGGTGGTGGAAGGAACAGTCTGGGTGGGAACAGTGTCTGTGGAGCTCGAGGTTAAAGAAGCCATTTGGACAGAGGGTGAGGATCGAAGAGAAGATTGCTCGTTGGAGCCTTTAATGCTCTGATACCATATAGAAGAAATGAATAGAGATGGAAAGCTCAACTTTATTATTCAGGTGCAACGTACATTTATACACAAAAGAATGAGAAGAATCAGATAGAGAGAGAAAGTTACAATGGAAAATATAAACAGTTATAATAGAAGAATATAATAGTACAGATTATTAGAATACAACGATGAGGAGACGTAGGCAGTTATGACAGTGGACAGAATATTTCCTTATTAAAGAAAATATTTAAACTTTTTAAGTTTGAGTGTAGGAGTGATCCACCACAAATTGGTGAGGTATTTTTAAGCGATATAATCCATAGGTTGAGAAGTTAACATGTAGTTTAAGTTAGATAAGAAGTTATTGTAATTCTATTACATTATAGTGGAAGATCCCTTGGAACTTTGATCTTATAATTTTGCCTTTTGTATTAGAGAGTTTTTCTATATAAAAATTTTATTATCCTCTATTTTTTTTGGGAATTTATTCTTATCGATTTTCTATCAATCAAAGAAGAACATGATATATTAGTTATCTACGCATCCCTTTTCTAATAACACATACATGACCAAAAACAAATAATTTAAGATGGTTGAGGGTGTTATAATAAACAAAAATCCACTCACCTAAATGAATCAATGAAAATAAAAACAATAAAAAAGGTAATTAAGCTACTTTAAAGGGAAGAAATAAAGAATCACAAATACATAAAGAATCTTATAAATAAAAAACGAAAAGAAATAACTAGTATTAAAAGAAAATTAACAAAGTAGAAAAATACCTACAAGATATCAACTTTTTTAGAAAAGAGTAACTTTCACTGTTTTAAACTCGACGGGAGAGAGGGAAAAAATTGCCAAGTTGGGCCTCTAAGAACAAAATCCTGCAAAAAGGAAAAAAAAAAAAGATTACAAGTATTACAAAGATGAAGGCAAGGGAAGAGATAAATGATGACGACTCACATGAAATGGGTCACGAGTTCTTGTTGGTAAGGAAGGGGAAAATTAAGGCTCAAAAGTGCGAGTTAGTTTAGGAAAAGTGAGTGGGTCATGAATTATGAGCTAAGTCCATCAGTCTAAGTGGGTCGTAAAATTTCTGTATGCTCATAACTCATATTGAAAATGGTTTCATTAGTTGCGTTAACAAAAAAAACAAAAAAGACATAAGTTTTTAATTTGAGTTTTAAAATATTTTACTTTAAAATAATAAAATTTTAAAAGACTTAACATTTATTTTAAACTTTGTTGTCCCAATTTTTTTTAAAAATAAGAAAAAAATGTAAAAGGAAAAAAAATCAGAAAAACTCCCTCCATAAATTGCTCAAAATTTCTGCCATTGGATTCCTGTGACAATGACATTATATTATTCTCCAGGCTCCAATTTTCAAGCCAACGGTGCGCACAGCATCTCATTCTTCTCTACTTTGAATAAAGGAGAAATGTGTATCCATTCCTGACTTCAATCGCCTAATGGCTTCGAAAGTAATTAATAGTATGGAAAAGCGAACAGGAACAACATATTTACAATTTGTAAAAGAATAGGAAGAAATGTGTAAGAAAGGACCTCCAAGTCCACCACGCTCATCCTCATCCTCGTCCTGTGTCCTGTGCTGATGAAGCAAAGCAGAGTCAGCACGCAGTTGCATCTTCAGGAAAGGGTAGAAATTAACAAGAACCCAAAAAACAACCTTATAACCGTCGAATAATAAGACAGCAGAGAGGCGTTATCCTGAGTGACGGCCACACACCTCAGTCCTCAGTGCCACGCCTCCACGTGTATCAGATAGACCATACCTCTTACATATCTATATATATATTATTTACACATAAGATGATTCACACATACATTGCACACATACACAGTCCTCTTACGCCTCCGATGGATCACCAGGCCGACGCTCACCGCACCGATTTGATGACCATAACCAGGTACGTTTTGACCGCGCAGTCCAAACACCCTGAGTCGCGTGGTGACTTCACTATCTTGCTCAGTCACATTGTCCTCGGCTGCAAGTTCGTTTGTTCTGCTGTTAGCAAGGTCTCTTCATCTTCCTTTCTTTCTTTATAAATAACCCATTACCATTACGTAAATGTTCGTTTGCGTCGGATCATATTGATTTCAATTTGATTGGTGCAGGCGGGTCTTGCCAAGCTCATAGGACTTGCTGGGGAGACCAACGTTCAGGCAAGTTAATGTTTTTTTTTCCATTTGCTCCCAAGATTTCTCCTTTCTCATTGATTTATTATTAATTCTTCTGGGTTGTCTTCATAACAGGGTGAAGAGCAAAAGAAACTTGATGTCCTTTCTAATGAAGTTTTCATTAAGGCCTTAGTCAGCAGTGGACGAACTGTAAGTTTCAGGATTATCCATTTAAAAGTACTTTTTTCCCCGAAAATTAACAGATTTCATTAAAGAAATATATATACATTCTAGAGTACAAAAGATCTAGAATAGCCCAAAAGTTCTAGATTACATAGAGTTGTGGTTCTTGTAATCATCTACATCTTGAAATCTAAGGGATACTTATGAGACCACATAAGCCAGAATTACTCCAATCCCCATCTACTCTTCATACTGCTTGTCAGATTTGCTGCTATCCCTCTTCCTAACATGGCCAATCTATAGTACAGAAAAATGAGCTGCAATTTAAAAGTGCTTTGTTTTAATACCTCATGTAAGTTTCAGGATTGTCTGTTTAAAAGAGCTTTTTTTCAGTACTTTCTGTAAGTTCCAGGATTATCTGTTTAAAAAAGCTTTTTTTCCAGTACCTTCTGTAAGTTCCAGGATTATCTGTTTGAAAGAGCTTTGTTTCAATACCTCCTCTAAGTTTCAGTATTACTTGTTTAAAAGAGCCTTGTTTCAATATCTCCTGTAAGTCTCAGGATTATCTGTTTAGTGCTTTGTTTCAATATAAGTTTCACGATTATCTATTTAAAAGAGCTTTGTTTCAATACCTCCTGTCAGTTTCAGGATTATCTATTTAAAAGAGCTTTGTTTCGATACCTCCTTTAAGTTTCAGGATTATCTATTTAAAAGAGCTTTGTTTCAATAACTTCTGTAAGTTTCAGGATTATCTACTTGAAAGAGCTTTGTTTCAATATCTCCTCATTTCGTTTAACAATTTTGAGTTATTTGGCAGTGCATCCTTGTCTCAGAAGAGGATGAAGAGGCCACGTTTGTTGAGCCTGCTAAGCGTGGAAAGTATTCACCATCCATCCTCTTGCTTTCTCTTCTTTCTTCTAGGTTGCAAATTCTGGGCTCTTTTTAAGCATAAATGTTGTATACATCCCATGTGAACAGGTACTGCGTTGTTTTTGATCCATTGGATGGGTCTTCCAACATTGATTGTGGAGTTTCCATCGGCACGGTATACACATCATGCAGAATCATTCTACAGGATATTTAGTTTTCTGTCCATCTATTACTTGCACTTAAATTAATGGTTTTTGTTTAGAATAACTTGAGGTTGGAGTTGTGTATTGAGTCTCTTCTCTTTCATTCAGATTTTTGGGATTTACATGGTGAAGCAGGACCATGATCCAACTCTAGAGGATGTCCTGCAACCTGGAAAGAACATGTTGGCAGCTGGCTATTGCATGTATGGAAGCTCTTGTACGGTATGAAGAGCAACACTCAGTAACATTCTAATACCCAGTTTTTTGTCCATTCATGTTTTTTTCTCATACCTATAGCATCTGGGTTAGGGATGTCCTGGATATTAATTCTTTTAGGTTGTCTTTGGTTAAGGCGTCAAAATTTGATTCATGAAGTTTCTCCATGGCCGGTTTAAATTAAGGATCATCATGCGCTCAACTTATTGCAAAAGGATGGTTTATTATGCAGCTTGTGCTGAGCACTGGAAGTGGTGTTAATGGATTCACCCTTGATCCATCGCTTGGAGAGTTCATACTTACTCACCCTGATATCAAGGTAACTTTGATTCTGATTGTTGGAGTAATTGTTTAAGATTATACTGATAGGTTCCAACAAAATAGGTAAAGGTAAATGTGTGTATTGCTATTGCTTGCTGTAAATGAATACAAAGATAGCCTGGATTTCGAGGTCCAGTACCTCCAGCCTAGGGCTCATACAATTGTCTTTTCTCACGTGTCTCTCCCCTCTTTCCCTTTTGTTATTTATACTAAGAGTCTGTAGCTAACCAATTCTGTTAACCGACAACCTAATGATTGGTTGTCGGTACTATTAGCTAACTAACTACCCGAATATGTAATGCCCTGCTGCCCTATTCCTCTGCGATCACTCCTCTGCCCTTTGCTTATTCCTCCTAACGTAGAAACGAGTTATCTTAGGCCTATCATTACTCTCCCCCATCAGCTTCACCTTGTCCTCAAGGTGAAAGTCCGGAAATCTGACCTTCATGTCGTCAAATAATTCCCAAGTAGCTTCAGCCACCGATTGTCCTTCCCAGTGAATGAGCACCTCCAATTCTGGATTGTCCCCCACATTTCGAATGGCTAACAGTGCAGCAGGAAAAACAGACTGAACTTCAGGTGTAAGTAAGTGATCAGGCATACTCACAAGGGAATCATTTACTCCTAAGGCTTTCCGAAGCTGTGAAACATGAAAAACCGAATGAATTTTAGCTGTGGGAGGTAACTTCAGCTTATACGCCACAGGTCCCACCCGCTGGAGAATTTCAAAAGGACCAAAGTATCGGGGAGCCAGTTTGGTATTACTCCTAGTCTCTACCGACTGCTGGCGATATGGAGCTAGCTTGATGAAGACCTTATCCCCTACCTGGAACTCCACTTCTCTTCTCTTCCCATCTGCTGCCATTTTCATCCGTTGTTGGGCTAAAATCAAATGGTGGCGCAAATCTGCCAGATTCTGATCTCTCTCCTGTAACAATGCATCAATAGTATCCACAGCTGATGATTTAATATGATACCTGGTGAGGGTGGGAGGATCCCTGCCATAGAGAACATTGAATGGTGTAGTGCCTAAGGTCGAGTGGTGGGAAGTGTTGTAGCAATACTCAGCCCATCCCACCCAACGTACCCACTGTTGAGGATGCTTGCTAGATTAACACCGAAGATATGCCTCTAGGCACCGGTTGACCACCTCGGTCTGACCATCCGTTTGAGGATGGTAGGCTGAACTGAAGCGCAGCTGTGTACCTTGCAGCTTAAACAATTCCGTCCAGAATTTGCTCAAGAATATCTTATCCCTATCGGATACAATTGAATTAGGAAACCCATGCAATCTTACCACCTCCTGCACAAAGATGTAGGCCACTGATTGGGCTGTAAACGGGTGTTTTAAGGCAATAAAGTGTGCATACTTGCTGAGGCGGTCTACCACGACCAGTATGGCTGAAAATCCTTTTGATTTAGGCAACCCTTCTATGAAGTCCATAGAAATCTCTTCCCATACCTGCTGTGGTACTGGTAAGGGCTGCAGTAGGCCAGCAGGGGACAGTGATAGATACTTGTTTTGCTGACAAACCACACATTCCGCCACAAACTTGTAAATGTCACCCTTCATCCCTTCCCAAAACAGCTCCTGTGCTAACCTTTTGTAGGTTTTCAAAGCACCTCCATGCCCTCCTACATTGCTTTGGTGGCTGTCCTTGATCAAGGATGGAATAAATGTAGAAGTCCTAGGAAGCACCAGCCGATCCTTGTAAAATAACTTATCCTGGATCAGTGTATAGGGAGGATGTGAACCCCCATCTAACTGAAGCTCTTGCCTCAATTTAGACAGTGTAGAATCAGCCTCAATCTCCTTGAGTATTTGCTCCATGTCTAATGCTCGTAGTGCTATCACCGCCATAACTTCTGCCTGAATAGGTCGTCTTGACAGAGCATCTGCTACTCTGTTCTCCCTTCCCGCCTTGTACTCAATGC
>JANZXV010000006.1:11225777-11241028 GCA_027576455.1 Erythroxylum roigii
TATACTTCTTTCGGTGTTTATGTTTAAAGCAATTTGAGCACTCATATTTTGATGTTGTTTTATGCTTTATATTCTATGTTAAATATGGTATGAAAAAATGGTATTATATTATCTTTCTTTCCCATTAATGCAACAAACCAAACAATATTATTGGTATTAATACAAAAACCCAAGTTACAAACCAAACATCATTTTTTATTTTTCATACCCATACCCATTCCCTTCTACTATTATACCCATATCCATACCCAACCCCGTGCTCAAACCAAACGCCCCCTTAGTTATCCACTAGAAATGAGGGCTATATGACTTGAACTTCATACTTACTAAATGTAGAGGCTCTAACACCACTTCATACTTACTAAATGTAGAGGCTCTAACACCATGTTATAGGTTGTTGATCTAGGGAAGTGATTGGATCGAACATTATTCTATTGGAATTATTTAATTCTTAATTTTTTTTCTTTCAGAAGTTCCTTTCTCTTTTTAAAGAAATTAGATTTTCTAGAAAAATTAAGTTGAATGTTGTTAATGTACAATATTGGAAAACCAATTGGCAAGTCTTTTGGCAAGCAACATTTCTAAGTATGGACTACATGCATGTCTTTATTAGGGATTAGCACTAAAATTGGCTATAATGGGTTTATTTATGTCCATTAGAAGCTATAAAAAACATGGCCTTTAAGGTAGATATGATGTAGCCATCTATAGTCTATAATGTGGTAGAAGTATGCTATTGTAGCCAAGTGAACATCTTTGTACATATTTGCAAAGATTTGGGGTTTGTCCTGTTATAACAATGAAAGTTTATATAGAAAATTTTTATGATATTGTTGTTTTTGTTATTATTGTTTTTCTGTCTTATTACAGACATGCTTCCAAGACTTTGATCGTAATGCTTAAAAAGCCAACTATTGCTATTTAATCTAAAGATTCTTCTTTGATAATGTTTAAGGGCTATTGATTATTTGAGACCTATATGTATATATATTTGAAATTTAATAACCTTATTTTGAGTCTTATGTCAACTTCATGTCTAACTTTTCATGGAGTTAAATCCTTGGTCAACCAAAATATATTATTAATCTCATTTTACACATTTATTATTGTGTAACTTTCATGGCTTTATTATTGATGAACATTATAGTGACTCTCCTTTTTATATGTTCACAGAAAAGTTTTTATATTTCTCCAAAATGTTTGACTCAAAGCTGTTTCTATCTCGAATACATCAAGACACAAGTTCAGCAGACTTGGAAGCAGGTGCTCTTGTTTTGAAAACTGATCTAAAGGGGCGAACTCAAGAAAGACAACAATTAGTCAAAGACAATTTTGACTGCTTTGTCTCTTGTAAAACTACAATTGATGGTATATGAACATCAGCTTCACATCGATGCTAATGTTAAACATATCGATGGCTAATCCATCTTCGGTCATTTTTTCAAACTTTTTTTCTCGCAATTGGCCAAACTTTTACATATTCTTGATTCTAAAGTCGAGATTTGTTTGCAGATATTGAATCAAAATTGAAACGAATTGAAGAAGACCCTGAAGGATTTGGGACTTCTCACTTGTATAACTGCATGCAAGGAGTTACATCATTGGCTAATCGTGCTCTTGAACCTCTATTTGAGAGACAGGTTCTTTTGGTTTAATGTTTTGGGATTTTGATGGGACTTCATACATTTTTAATGCGACATGGAAGACTTGATTTGTTTCTATTCTAAACAACAGGCTCAAGCTGAAAAAATAAGATCTGTTCAAGGGATGTTTCAAAGATTCCGAACATTGTTTAATTTGCCCAGTACAATTCGTGGGAGCATTAGCAAGGGTGAATATGACTTTGCTCTTAGGGAATACAAAAAGGCGAAGTCAATTGCTCTGCCTTCTCATGTAAGCAAGGATCAAACTTTTACTTCAACTTCATGCAATCTGATTGAAAGTCATTTTGTACAGCCAAAAATTATTGGCATCAAACAAGTGTTGTTAACTATTCCACTTTACACATGAACTTGTTTATTTTCTATGATTTAGGCTTACTAGGAAGGCTTGGGTTTCCACTTAAAACCATTCACATTATGATGTCATTAGACACCATACATTTATCTTCACAAAACATTGTGTATTTCATATTTACATGTGAAATTTTGATTATCGATATATTATTCTTGTGCTTAATATATTTGCTATATACTTTTGGAGGTTGACTGTTGCAGTTTTTTTCAAGTGATGGCTACTTGCAGCCTTTCACTTTATTTCTTTCATCTAACTAGTAGCTAAAGCTCATAGAAACTAGGAAATATGGACTGTAGATCGTTGCTGGGCTGCTAAAAATTCAGATTTTAGGTTTGGATTTCAGCTTGGGATGTTGGAGTTTTAGATTTGGGTATAACTGGATTTTTAGGATTTGATTGTTGAAAATTTAGGCTAGAATTTTATGGTTTGATATGGCTATAATTTTAGGTTTTATATTTCTAAAATTCAGAATTTTGGTTGGTCATTGGAAATTCAACTTAAAATTGTTGGAATTTAGTGAGGTAAACAAGTAATGGAGGGTAGGAAACTAGTAATCACTTCTAGGGTCTGAAAATCACTCTTAGACAAAAGCATCATACCTTCTAATTGAAAACTTAAGTTTATAAAAAAAAAATCTGGGATATTTATTATTAGTAAAGGATTGATTATACATATATTTATAAAAAAGTTCCTAGGATCCTTATTTTAGTAGGAAAGGTGTTTCTAACTTAAATTTCCAAAACAAAATTGAATTACAATTTAATAAAAATTCTATAAGTCCTAAATAACTAGGATAACATATGTACAACTATAATAACATATATAACTTACTATTTCCTATTTAATAGGGAATCTTAGCATCATCATCATCATCATTAACACACAGTTAAAGTCCCACTGAGTCGCGGTGTCTGAGTTAATAAGGAATCGTAGCATAAACTAAATTTTAGTCTTTGTTGTCTGTGCTGTTATCTCAACTCTTACTCTTCATCTTACTTTATTAAAGCTTGTGGTTGACTAATTTACTCTCTTTTATTTCTTTCATAAATTCTAAGTTTGTTTGCATCAATTCTCTTAGCTTGTTTGAAGTCATCCTTGATTTAGAATTTGATGAATACAAACCATATAAGTGTGGATTCAACTTAAATCCAAGTGTTACTAGACTTTGATCTTTCTTTCCAGTTGGCAATAAATTGTTGATATTCACCAACACAAAAATAGAATCATAACCTCTTGATTTAGGGACTTCCAGTACAAAATTCATACTTATGTCTTGCCATGGTTCACGAGGCATGGGTAGTGATATGTAAAGTCTAGAATTTTGTTTCTTTTCTTTAGCTAATTGAGTTCGACATTGCTGTATGGCCTTAGACACATCTTGCTTTAAAGAGGGTCAATAAAAGCAATTTTCAATCATTACTATGGTTTTATCTCTTCCAAACCACATACTCCCTTATAGAAGTATTGGGTAGGCAAAGCTGATTTCCTTTGAAAAGTGGTCCATGACCACAAAAGGAGTGGTCCTTTTGTCCAACTGCAATTTTTGAATAAATTATCTGAAAATCTTGATCTGAAACACATTCTCTTTTTAGTTTTTCAAATGACAAAAGTTCCACTGACAAATTTAACCTTAACGTTTTAGACAGTACAAATCAAGCCCTAACATTTGTAAAACGTTTAAATATAACCCAAAATAACGGGAAAACTGGCAGCTATGTGACGGTTTTCTGCCAGGATAATGACCTGAAACACATTTATAATATTTTAATGTCTAGTGGGCCCCACAATGACATTTGGATCTGACGTGGCGTTGTGGGATCCATATACTTGTTTTAATTTAACTCTATACATATAATTTTAATGGCTAGAAAATTTTCTCCTCACTACTGACCGTTCTCTTTTCATTGGATACCTTGAAATCTTATCTCTTTCCCTATTGTAAAGATGCTTTTGTGGTGCTTTTAAGGATGATTTGATGACTCTCTTCTTACTCATTGCCTCATCTTCTCTTATCTCTATCACAGTGGTGGTGGTTGTCATAATTGTTGTTGTTGTCAAAATAGTATCAGTAACATTGCTGCATATCTCGGAGGCCTGAGAGATTTATGGAGTTTCTCTGTTATTTGTAACTCTTCTTTACGTTTTTAGTTCATGAAAAGTTTTGAGCAACACTCTATCTATTACTTTCTCCGAGTCGTAAGTAATAAAACCAAAACCGCTTGGCCTTTGCGTGTAGTGGTCGTACATGACCACAACATTTGTAATTATGCCAAACTGATCAAAGTATTTCTTAAAATCACTTTTTGTGACTGTGGATGCTAAACCTCCTACAAATATCTTCTTTGTGCGTGCATGATCAGGTAATCCATAAATGCTATTATTACTTTTGTGCAGAACGTTTTGATCATCCCTAGGAGCTGCCTTCTTTGCCTCAACCTGAAAGAGAAAACGTAACCGTGAAAACAAACACCATTATAGATGTTTACAAAACCAAGCTCACAAATTATGGAGCTCTCACAGTCCAACATTTATTAGCAAACCAAAAAACACACAACTCTATGTTTGTAATCCAAGAAAAACATTTCATAAATTGGAAATGAATATTAAACGAATGCTTCTCAACCTTTTTATCACTAACATTGTCAAGATTTGTATTGGTTAGCATGATTAAGCGTTCAACCTCATACTATAAGAGAGCCAAAAAAAAAGAGTTTAACTTTCACTCTTTACATGATATTGATTTTCTATGGTTTCCCATTTAGTTAAGCTATTGATTCAGTAGCTCAACAAAACGTTTACTTTTCTGAGTGATTTCTTCTGTTCATTCCCAAGTAAATGATAAGGTGGAAGTTACTCAACAAAATTATGGCATCTAAACAAGTAAAGGCATTAGCTTTAGTCTGTAACATGTCATGAGTCCACTTAGTATTAACATGGCTTAATGTGCCTTCCAATTGAGTACTCATATGCAAGTCATTCCAAAAGAAATATTTCTTCTGTTAGTTTGATCCTTTTGTTGTTATGATTATGAATATAATTCCTATCATTTGTCCCAGTATATGATCAACGCTTGAAGTTGCAAACATATACAAATTGGGAATACAATGCTTATAATGCCTTATAAATGCCAAAACTTAAATATTTTACAGTCCTTCCAGCAGCAAGGTATTTTTTTCCGTTCACCCAGTGAAGCACCTGACTTTACTTGAAAATAAAGACAAATTTTTACATTCTCTCCTGTCAATATTTCAACATAAAACGTCCACTATCGATAAATTTTTACGTTTGCTCTCTTGTTAATATTTCGATATAAAACGTCCACAATCACAGTAATAAGATGAAACAATGTAATTACGATATCCAGTAGGAAAGAAGATAGAAGGAAGCCCACTGATTCATGCCAATGAAAAGAAAACATCTATCACTAGCATTAATTCGAATTCAAACTATGACTTACGTTTCTACCATATATGAGGTGCTTTTCCATCACAACTCTTTCGGCAACACTAGGATCAGCAAAAACAACAAAACCAAAACCACATACATGTCCAGTAGCTCGATCCTTCATTGTTACAACTTCAACGACTTCTCCAGAAACGTGAAAATACTCCCTAACACAGTCTTCATTAGTGTCCCATGAGATACCTTCGATGATCAACTTTCCAGGCTCCAGTTCCATACCGCATATGAATCCCAACAAGAAAAACTCCATCAAACAAGAATCAGAACAACTATCATAGTAGATTATTTTAATTTTTATTTTAAGAAAACGAGTCCCGAATTGCTACGCAATAAAATAATTCGATGACCTGGTAGAAAATTGATGTCGTCACATAGCCATCAACTTATCTGTTATTTTAGGGTTATATTTAAACATTTTCCAAATGTTAGGGTTTAATTTGTACTCTCCGAAGCATAAGAGTTAAATTTTTTGAAAGATGTAAACCATAGGATCAAAAATGACCCTTTTGCCTTTTTCAAACCCCACAACTTTTATCGATATAAGTGTTTAACAAATAACTTTCTACTCAATGCATTTATTGCCAATTCTTTCATTCCATAAAGCATGCTTTTTGTTCAAGTTTTTTTTTGGGACTTGAAGTGCTTAAGGGATTCATGATTTGTGTATAGAATAACCTCATTGTATGAGAGATAATGATGCCAATTATAAAGATAATGTATCATTGCATAAAATTCCTTGTCATAAGTTGATCATTGTTGTTTCTCTTTGTTTAAGATTTGATATGATTCAACTTCTTTAGGTGATATGATGCAGTATATTTAGGGATTACATAGGAATTATGATTTGATTTGATTACGATTATAATTGTAACTTATCATATACAAAATCTAACATGTAAAATCTAATATATAAAGGGAGTGAGAGCTGCTGATTTTTGTAAGCTTCCCCTCTTTTTCTTAATTCACAGCATGGTATCAGAGCAGGTTTTCTAACCCTGCATCTAATTCCTATTTTCTCACAACTGAATACCCATACCCAAAACTTTATCACAAAAACAAAACTAACCTTAAGCAAAGATAGAGGAAGAAGCAACACTGGCAAGTGTCCCACGCACCACCATAAACCGCTGACAATTGCTGTTCAATCAGGGTGTGGGCCGGTGATGCTCTGTTGACCTTGCTTCCATGGACTGATTCGCACCAACTCCATAAATTTGTTGGTGATATGTTTTTCTGTTCTTAATTGCTAGAAATTGGGTTTGTGTTTAACCATGGTTAGTGATGTGTTCTTTTTGCCTTTAATTGCTGGAAACTAGGTCTGTAGAGGCACCTCAAGCCAAGACAGAGGAAGAAGCAACATTGGTGAGTGTCCCATGCGCCCCCATGAACTGATGGCAACTGTTGTTCAATTGGTGTGTGGGCCGGTGATGCTCTGTTGACCCTACTGTCATGGAATGAGTCGCACCAACTCCAAAAACCTGTTGGTGATATTTTTTTTAATTGCTGGAAATTGGGTTTGTGTGTTTAACCATGGTCTGTGATGTGTTCTTTTTGCCTTTAGTTGCTAGAAACTAGTTTTGTATGTTTAACCATCGTCGCTGATTCTATTGTAGTCGTAGTCCTTTTGTTGTTGCAAAAGAAGAGGGTAAAGGAAAGATATGATCAAAATTAGTTATTTTACTAAAATATGATCAGTGGCACTAGAATCTAACATCCACCTTGAGATAAGATAATAGATGGTTGTGAAGTTTGTAGTCGAAGAGTGTTCTTTAGGAGATGCCATATGATCCGCTCTCAAATGAGGATGCTTATCCCAATAGGTCTTCTCATAATGTCCACCTCTATCACAATACGGTTAGTGGAGTCGTTAACCACTTCCATGTCGTCTAACACCACGACCACCATGTCCATCCCAGTTACTGCATGTCCTCCTTTGGTTTGTAAACCAAATTGTGCTACAAGTGTTGACATATTAGAGTTATTCTTGAATGGACTCTCCATAGCCATAGAATGAGAGAGTCTAGAATGTACTCCAGCTAAGGACGAAAGGTCTACACTTCCAAAGATTTGTGCTTGTATGGGCTCAAACTCAGGTTTCAATCTTGCTAGAAATGTTATAGTCACCAAGTGTTCCTTTTGGATTTGCAGCTCCTTAATATTAAATGTAATGAGCAACAGAGAATTCAACTCCTCAAATGCAAGTTTCACTTTCTTATCGTATTCAATCAAATTTTCTTCCTATTTAGATTGAAACAACTCAAAAGAGATATCATACATGTAGAGCATATTATTGGAATAAAGAAGCTTAGCATTGTGCCAAGCTTGCTTACAAGTACTAACATGAGAGAATGGGATTTAGATTTCAGGTTCTATAGAGTTGAAAAGAATATGGAGCAATTGTGCACCATTAACGTGCCAATTTTCCAATATTTTCTAATCAATTGCGTGGTCAAATATGAGATGGGAAAACTTTCCTTAACCTTTGAAGAACAATTCTACATTCTTAGACCAGAAAGAATAGTTGTTGCTCTTCAAACAATGTTTGGTGACTTGCAGATTGGAGGAACCCATTGTTAAGACAGCTGTCGGGACACTTGTCAATGACTTATTGCTAGAGTCTGACTTACTCCTGATATATTTGACACATTTATTGATTGACGAATGATGTTAACTTTGCTAACAATGCTCTGGAACATATGATAGACAATACTGATGACAAGATACTCAGGTTTTGGTCAGATTTGGCATAAAACAAGACTAGAACCTCGATCACGATGAAAAGGCGAATATACCCATCAAACTACCATCTCTGGTCGTTGTCAGACAACAGTGTATGATACCCACATGCTAGTGCATGGAAGGTTTTCAGTGACACCACCAATACTGTTCTAGTCGTTGGTGCCTCATGGTTGCTTCTGTGCAATTGGTTTTTGGTTTTGATGGATGGAGGTAAGGCTTTTGGATAGTTCAGAGGGTTTTAGGGTTTTATGGTAAGTGTTTTGGTTAGGTCAGAATGTTTTTAGGTGTGGAAGGGAGGCTTTGGTGGTCTGAGGTTAACCTAGTGCTCTGATACCATGTAAGGCAATATTAGAGAATGAAATTGAGGGCTTGATGCAATCTCAACACCCTCGCAGCCTTTATATAATATCAAGAATCAATTACATAAAGAAAGTCGATCTTAGGAATAAATAGGAAACATTATAGGTCTTGACTTTTCCTAATAATTCTAATCAAAATTCTATAAATTTACGTCCTAAGTAACTAGGATAACATATCTACAATTATAACAACATATATGACTTATTATGATAAGGATGCTTTTGTGGGTAGAATTTATCAAAGGAGAGGGAAGAAGTTGGGTAACGGCTGATAAGTTGGAGATTTAGTTAGATAGGAGAAATAATAGAAGATTAGATTAGGATAGTATTTGGATAAGGATAGTTAGCTTTTGAAAGATCCTTTATGATTTTTGTTTCTTAATAGAGTTCTACTATAATAGGAGTCCTAGTTAGATGGATTGTTATTTTCCTTTTCTGCATATATAACAACAGAATTATCAATGAATAAAGGGATGGAAATCATTAAAAAAGCATTTGTTACTTTAGCTGTCAGCCTCCGTCACGAGCTAGCTGGCCTTCATTCAACATCGGTTCATCCTCCAAATGGAAGAACACCAATAAGGGAAGGAAGGTGGATTACTCTCTTAATCGTCCAGTGCCGAGATCATACAGTTGGGCCCTTACCAACTTGGTATCAGAGCCGGTCGCCGTGGTCGATGGCAATAATTCCACTCCAGAGCTGAATACCTATATCAACATGTAGACCAACATTTTATGGAGATGCAGGAAAAGTTCGATGGCCTAGTTCGAGTGATGGTTGGGTTCGGCCAAGAGAGGAGCAGGGAAGGACCAAGAGGAGTTGAGAGCAGCAGTAGGACAGTGCCATCTAGGGGAGAAGAAAGACATGAAGGGAGTTCAGAATCTCACAAAGTACCATGTTATTCCAAGATGGAATTTCCTACATATGATGCGTCTGAAGACCCGTTGGGGTGGCTCTATAGATGAGAGCAATTCTTTTTGGTCCAAAGGACTCCAGCAAATGAGAAGTTTAGATTGGTGGCTTTCCACCTAATTGGGTAGGCGCAATTGTGGTGTTTTCAATTTGAGCAAGAAAAGCTAGTACTACATTGTGACATGTTTAAGAAACATTGTAACTTGAGGTTTGGACCCCATTTGAGTAACAATCTAGTTGGGGAGCTAGCAAATCTGAAACAAATAGGGAGTGTGGAGGAGTATCAAAATTAATTTCAGATTTTGTTAGCAAGGACAGTGGGCCTTCCTAAAGATCTTCAGGTTAATTTAGTTACAACTGGAATTATTGATGGACTAAGACTTGATGTTGAAATGCATAATCCTATCAATTTGGGGGCTGCCATGAACTTGGCAAGAGCATATGAGAGGAAGATGCAATTTATACAAGGCATGGGAAGCAAGAAAACCACGACCTTATGGAACTTTTGGAAGCAGCAGAGCTCCTTTGCGATACCGACAGCCTCCCAAGGGAGCAAGGATAGTTCGGATAACAAATATCATCTGTAAGTTCCAGCAACGTGACAACATCTCCTGTGAGGAGGCTTACTCGAGCCGGGATGGCAGAAAAAAGGGAGAAAGGCCTATGTTATAATTGTTATGAGCTGTACACAGCAAGACATAAGGTGCAAAAGGCTATGTTGGATAGAAGTAGTGTAGGAAAAAGAAGAAACAACGGAGGAAGAAGAGGCTGATGCGCCAAAAATTTCACTGCATGCCATGTCAGGAGCAAACAATACTCAAACAATGCAAGTTAAGGCTGAAATTGATGAGTGGCCCCTGTTGGTACTTGTAGATTCGGGGAGTACCCATAATTTCATAGGGGAAAAGGCGGTTCAACAACTCGGGTTGGCAATGAAAGGACAAAAAGGGCTGAATGTTGCAGTAGCCAATGGAGCAAAAATACCAAGCCAAGGGATGTGCAAAGGGGTATCCTTTAATGTTAATAATGAATTATTTTGTGCTGATCTTTTTGTTATACCTTTGTCTGGATTTGATGTAGTTTTGGGAATTAAGTGGCTGCAAACACTTGGCCCTATCGTATGGGATTTTTCTGCAGTTACTATAAGTTTTAACGTGGAAGGGAGAAGCTTTCAATGGCAGGGGCAGCTGCAATACTCTAAGTCGGGATTGCACATGTTGCAGGGGCAGCAACTAAAACAAGTCGAATTGCACTAACTTCTAGAGGAAAATTTTTCCTTGTTCCAAGACTCAATTGGCCTCCCTCCTATTTGAACTTGTGACCATCGAATCACTCTCATTCCGGGGGCAGAACCAGTGGTTGTGAGACCGTATAGGTATCCTTTTATGCAAAAGGAAGAGATTGAAAGACAATGTGATGAGATGCTGAAACAAGGTATCATCCGGCCCAATAGATCCCCATTCTCCTCACCCGTACTGCTCGTTCGAAAGAAGGAAAGAACATGGAGATTTTGTGTTGACTATCGTGCATTGAATGATCAAACAGTGAAAGACAAATTTCCCATTGTTCGTAAACCGCAAGTGCACGGTTGTCGAAGTGAGTAATAAATCGGTAAGAACCGAGTCGTATCCATAGGGATTATTAGAACATTCAATTCTACGCTAGCTAACGGTATTTGAAATCGGGTTGGATGAAATTTTAGAAAATTAAAATTAATGTAAAGATATTTTTTCTTTTTTTCTAAACAAAATTAACTTAAATAAATTTCTAAACAACTGCCCAATTCAATGCGACCAAAATAACTATGAATATGACAAATTTATGCAGTAACTAATTAAGAAAAGTTTTCAACAATTTGCTAATTAAAAGTTTTAACGGCAAAGAGGAATGACTTTCTCTTAGGGAATGATATTTTTGCCAACCTTAATATTGAATTAGCTATTCTCCACAGTTGAAATATTCTACCCTTATAGATGAATTTTAAGAGTAATTAATCCCCTTTTCTAAAAAATGAATTAATTTATCTACTCTAGACTAGAGTTTCTTAAGTTCCAAAACTTCAATTTATACCTCATAAGTTTCTTGGGTCTCCCAACTCACAAGAAAATCCTAGTCGAAATTTCCTTTAATCTTCTATAAAAACTTTATTTTTCCAAAGGCGAATTTATACCAAGGCATTTTTCAATAGTCCAAAGGAATAACAAATAAATCGAAGGAAAAAACAACAAGCATATGAATATTCAGTCATGAATTCTAGCAAAATCTAATATTAAAGCATCAACAAAAATATCAAATCTCTAAGAGAAATTAAGGTTTTAGCCACAAATCATCATGTCAAGCAATCTAAAAATATAAACCTTAGGCAAACTCATGAAGGAATCAAAAATAAATGAAGAACAAAACTCCAAATGTGCAGTAGAATAAAAATGGTCTCCCCTCTACTTGCGTAGCTGCCTAGTTATCCACCGGAGGCTTCTTGATTTTCAGTGAACGGAGACTGCTTTCGAAGACAATGCTGCGTGAGTGGGAGTGGCGTTGATGTGTGAATAAATGGAGCTGTCTACATGTTGTGCATGGACGGGCTGCTTTATTTTTGCTGGAGTGTGGAAATTGTGTTGAAGTGTTAAATGGAGGATGCTTTAGTGGAAGGGTAGGCGTTGGTTGGCTATTGGTTGAGAGGTGAGAGAGCTGCTGGAGAGTTTTTGTGGATGGCTTTTTCGTTGGTGAAGTGGTGAAGAATGGAGGCTAAGGTGCATTGATGGAGAGTATGGTTAATTGTTTTGGTGAGTGGAGATATGGAGGGCTGAAAAATCAAAGGTGGGGGCTGGTCAAATAAGGTGGGGTTGTCTTTATTGAATGATAAGAGTGTAGAGATCATGGGGATGGGATTGGCGTGAAGGCTTGTTTATGAGTTGCGTGAATGGGTTGTGTTGTAGTGGAGGCTAGCAGCTTGCATGTTGGACTTTGGAAATTGAAAGGCTGCTTCTTTTTTCGTCTCTTGTGCGTGGATTGGAAGCTGGCTGTTTGCTGGTGGAGGCTGCTGTGTTAGTCGAAAATGGAGGCTGAAGTGGGGATTTTTTTCTTCGGTGGCTGCTTGATTGGAGAGGCTGCTGCATGTCTTGAATAAAATGGAGGCAGCCCTTTGTTTTTTTCTTGGTTGCTAGTTGTGGATAAATTCTCTAAATATGCTCATTTTGTACCTCTCGCTCATCCTTATTCTACTCTTAGTGTGGCTCATGTATTCTTTGAAAGTATTTTCTGCCTACATGGTCTTCCCAAATCTATTGTATGAGATAGGGATCCAGTTTTTACTAGTTTATTTTGAAGGAGCTTTTTTGTCTGTGTGGTACCAAGTTGGCCTTATCTTCTGCTTATCACCCTCAGACTGAAGGGCAAACTGAGGTGGTAAACAGAACAATTGAAATGTATTTGAGGTATTTCGTAAGGGATAGACCGAAATCTTGGGTGGACTGGTTACTGTGGGCAGAGTATTGTTATAATACTTCCTACCATTCTTCACTTCATACGATTCCATTTAAAGTGGTTTATAGCAGGGAACCACCTCGTTTGTTATCTTATGTGGAAGGAAGCATTAGAGTTGAGGCAATCGACCAAGCATTGAAGGAGCGAGATGACTTTGGGACTGAAGTCAGGTTGCATTTAGTGCAAGCACAGCAGCGACTGAAGCATTATCATGATACTAAGCGATGAGAATTATCGTTTGAGCTGGGGACTTGGGTGTGGCTTAAGCTCCAACCTTACTGCCAACAGAGTGCTGCAAAACGCAAGCATAACAAGCTTGCTCCTAAATTTTGTGGACCCTTTAAGAACTTGGCGAAATAAGGTGCTGTCGCCTATTGATTGGAATTGGCTCCGAAAAGTTGTATTCATGATGTCTTCCATATCTCTTTGTTGAAGGGGTTCAAAGGTAACCCCCCCACCTCCATTCCCTCCTTACCACTAGTGTGGGATGGCAAAATTGTGCCTCATCCACAACAGTTGGTGAAGTCACGGTGGAACAGGGGACGTCAAGAGTTACTAATCTAATGGGCAGGTTCTTTAGCTGAAGATGCTACTTGGGAGGAGTGAAAGGCTTTTACACAAGCTTATCCCGAATTCAAGCTTGAGGGCAAGCTCGATGTCGAGGAGGGGAGAAATGATAAGGATGCTTTTGTGGGTAGAACTTATCAAAGGAGAGGGAAGAAGTTGGGTGCTGCTGATAAGCTGGAGAAGGTTGGTGAATTTAGTTAGACACGAGAAATAATAGAAGAATAGATTAGGATAGTCTAATATTTCGTTTCAAAAAAAAAAAAAGATTAGGATAGTATTTGGATAAGGATACTTAGCTTTTGAAACATCCTTTCTAGTTTTTGTTTCTTAATAGAGTTCTATTATAATAGGAGTCCTAGTTAGATGGATTGTTATTTTCCTTTTCTACCTATATAACAGTAGAATTATCAATGCATAAAGGGATGGAAATCATTAAAAAAAAACTGTAATTTATTTAGTTAGCTCTGTCAAGAGCTAGGTAACCTTCATTCAACATCGGTTCTTCCTCTAAAGGGAAGAACACCAATATGGGAAGGAAGGTGGATTTCTCTATTAATCGTACAGTTACGAGGTCATACAGTACGACCCTTACCATATTATTACTTTCTAATTAATAGGAAATCCTAGCATAAACTAAATTTTAGCGCTTGTAATCTTTGTTGTTACCCTAACTCCTACTCTTCATTTCACCAAATCAAAGCTTGTGGTTGATTAGTTTGCCCTCTTTTATATCTTTTATGAACTCTAAGCTCTCTTGCATCATCAAGTTTGTAAAAATTAAAACTCCGACTATTCATCCCACTAAATTAAAGCTCGTGGTTGATAAATTTGCCCTCTTTTATTTCTTTTATAAACTTTGAGCTCTTTCGCATCAAGAAGTTTGAAAAATTTAGTGGTGCCTGCATATTGCATTTGCTACTATTTTATAACGTCAACTTATCTTTGAACAAAATGAGTAGACTATAAGTAGTAGCTTGTCTATCTATTAGGATATTCATGTCTTTTGTTTTCACAAATTCAATTTTAGTTCCTCTAGGAATCAAATTGGATCTCATTTCGAAGTACTATTTGCAATTATAAGGTGAGCTGTTTATTGGGCAGAGTCTATTGGAAGAAACATGAGTCAATCGAATTTGGGTCTGCTTGTGATTAAGCTCTATTTGCAAATTGTAGTCCCCATAATATTTGGATCTTAAACGTAGCTGATTCCATCTATTTTCACCAATCGTATCAACTTCATTCTTTTGCATTGAACTTGCTTTATTCTGTTAGAAGACCTCTGATTTTGAGCTAATTTCAGGTAGGCATACTAAAACGTGTTCTTGAAGAGGTTGACAAAGTGATGCACGAGTTCAAAGTCACACTCTATAAGTCAATGGAGGACCCACAAATAGACCTTACAATTGTAAGTTTCTTGGTAAAATAAAGAAACCAAATGTTTATATTTCTCTTTTATATTTATGGCAGTGGATACCATTTGCTGTGCTAAAGGTATTTATTTTCACATTGTACTTGTTTATCTACTTGTTTTCTTGTTCTTTTAACATTACTCTTTAGAGGAAAGACAGTCTTATATTGGAAAAATCTGGGTGACAAAACAGGGGATCACTTCACAAGTTATTCATTATGCTCTTGTTTGGATGATCGTACTTTTTAATCTAAACATAACCGAATGGTTTCTACAAGAAACCCGTTTGAGAAGGAATTTGGGA
>JANZXV010000006.1:11241083-11251911 GCA_027576455.1 Erythroxylum roigii
CTCCCCCTCTCTTTATTTTCATGTGGAGTAGTTCTCCTTGATGAAAGGGATAAGCCCTATCTTTTCTTTTCTTTCTTTTTCATTTTCACAATGTACAAGATTCTTTGGTGCCCAGTCAATGTCCTGGTATGCTATCTCACCAAATTGTTAACTGAGATGATTGACAATAAAGGGTAACCATCACAACAAAAAGATACCTACCCAGAATTATGAGCCAAGCTTTGCCATCAACGCTGAACACATCTTGAGAGGTCAATGATAATTTTGGGTCTTGAACCTCGCGCCATCTTGAGCTTCATCACTGAACTTATGAACTGTACTGCATGCTTGTTGAGTAGTTATTTGGGGCAAGTTAAGAAACCTGTTATTATCTTGGTTTTTAATAGTAGTTGAGCTTTTTGAAGTGTGTTAATCTACGTGTTTGGTGAGTTGATGCACAAGTAAGCAAAACATATGATTTTTTAATAGTACTTTCTCATACTTGATGTATGTCTGATTATTATCAAGGTGCTATCATGCTATATAGTGCCCCTTAATTAATTTCATCATCATTTACTTAGCTTGAGAATACAGTGCGTCTGTTGTTGGAACTGGAGCCTGATTCTGATCCAGTGTGGCATTATTTAAACATACAGGTCAGTGTATCCTTAACCATGATATTTTCTAAAGGTCCTACAAAACTTGTTACTTTTTCTGATTGCAGTGTTTCAACAAACAATATTATGTTTGCTGGTCAACAGTTGGGAGTATCACTTGAAGTTATTTAATGATACAGATATGAAAGTTCCCAACTTTTATTATAGAAGTTAAGAGAGATACTCCAACTAAGTAAAAAACGTAGAATTCTATATTACTATTGAATTCCAAGCCCTATCTCTTCTGAAGTATCAGAGAATTTCTATATTCCAGCCTTTACCTTTACCTTCACCTCCCACTCTCCACCACTTCAATGTTATTGATTATAGAAGCTTTAAATCGTAAAGATGAACATGATCTGTGTACCACTTGCTAGTAACTTGTGATCTGACTACTTTAACCATGTTTTCACCATAAAATCATCAATAAGAAGACAACAGAAGAAAAGTAGATATAAGACATGCTTAAGAGTCCAGAGAATGAGAATAAGATGTATAAATCAGAAAAAATTCCCGGTCCTGTCGACCACATCAAGTGCAAGAAACTGAATTCATGTTAAAGCCTCTTTGATGGAATCAGGAAACTGGCTGAATTCATGATGAAGATTCTTCAATGGATTTAAGAAACTATCATAATCTCTTAAAATTAACCTCCTTGCTAGTATGAACTTGGAGGTCAATTGGAATCTATGGGCACTCTAATGTGGGTTAGGAAGAGGCAGAACAAAAGCTTTGACTGCTAGAAATGGTAAAATCTGACTTCTCAGACTTTAACCTGCCTTTTGGCTCTAGACTTTTTATTATCTTTACCAAATGTTAGATTTAATGTCTTTTCTTAATAAATCAAGTAGCTGTTCCCTTTATTCGATTTTTCCTTAATAGATTCCCTAGGTATCAGTTGATCCTTTGACCTTTTGACCCATCGGCACCCATCCTCCAACATTCACATCCAACCTTTGACCTTCACAACCATCGACACCCATCCTCAGACCTTCACACCCAACTTCCGACCTTCACCCCTTCGACACCCAACCTTTGACCTTCACCCACATTGACAACCATCGACACCTAATCACTGACTCCCATCGACACCCAACCTCTGACACCCTTCGACACCACCCACATTCCCCTTTTCCGATGAGAGTTTTCTTCAACCTTCATACTCTACTCATCCCTCTGACGGCCTGTCCTCTCTTTCCATCTTACCTCTTAACTTTACGGCAATGGAAATTCCTGGTACTAACCAACTCAGTCCCCAAGTTGATACGGAAACCCCAGTAATCAATATAGCAGACTTTCCACTATTAGGAGGCAAAGTAGAAAGGACTGTACAGGGGCTGGAGAAGGAGAAGAGTACATGGCGATCCATTGTAGGGGATTTTGGGAACTTAGGTAGACTTAGATATGTGCAATCAGACGGGGACAAACCGATCCAAGCTTCGATTGAAGTCCTACGACAAGGTGCTAAGAGGTGGAGTACATCTTTTGTGGGTTTCTTTCTGGAGAAGAGGTTAGCTTTTCTATTCATTAGCAAGTGAGCGGATGCTGCATGGAGGAACAAGGGGTTGGTGAGTACTATGGTAAACGAAGATGAACTCTTTGTATTCAAATTCAACACTGAAGAGAATGCACACAAGGTGCTGGAAGCAAGGCCTTGGCACATAATGAGGCATCCAATTCTTCTTAAGAAGTGGCAGCCTGGAGTTACCTTGGATAGGAGCAAGCTTCGTTCAATTCCTTTATGGGTGAATATTCACAGGGTTCCCTTGGAATATTGGTCTGCGGAGGGTATGAGCTATATTGTTAGTAAGATTGGAAAACCCTTAGGTTTAGATGAGAATATTGCCTTAATGAAGAAGATTGGGTTTGTTAGAGTTTGCATTGATGTTGATGTAAGAAGGAAGCTTCTGGGTACCCTTAGAATCATGAAGCTAGATGAGAAAGGAGAACTTGTAGAGGATTCAATAGGAGTAACATACATGTGGTGACCAAAGATGAAGGAAGAGAAGCAGGTTTGGAAAAGAAAAGAGAAGCAAGAGGGGAGGCCCCGATGAATGAGGGAAATCCAAGCTTAGAGAAGGGTCTCCTAGCAGAAGGAGAGGTACCACTTGAAGAGCATAATTTCCAGAGCATGAATCAGGAAGAGATTCAAGTGGTAGGGAATGGGAAGCTGGAAAAGAATCAGGTGGAGAGTATTATGGCAGGGCTTGCAGCATAGACTGAGGGGGATAACCAAAGGTTGGGCAATGGGAAACTGGCCATGAATTTGGAAAGAACTAATATGATCGAGAAGGTAACATAGACAATTGGGGATAAGGGAGTCGGACAGGAGGTAGAGGCAATTGGCACTCTAGTGTTGGAAAGGGGTAAAACTTCTGGGTCCAAAAGTGACAGAATAGCTATAACCCTTGGTTTAAATAGGAAATATAGGAGGAGAAGAGTAGGTAAAAGGAAAAAATGATTAAAGTAGCAGCGTGGAATGTTAGAGGCCTAAATAGCCTAAATAAACAACTTGCAGTTAAGGAGTTTATTAAGAACAAGAAGTTAGATTTTGTTGGTTTATTGGAAACCAAAATAAAGAGGGAGCAATCGGAGAAGAGTTTATGGTTCTTAGACAAAGGATGGAGGGTCAAGAGCAACCATGATCATCATTTCAATGGGTGAGTGATAATCAGCTTCATTCCTCAAAAAGTGGACGTTGAAAAGCAACTTGAAAATGACCAGTTGATACATTGTGATGTCTTCATCAAAGCTACCGGGACAATGATTGCAATTACAATGATGTATGCAACAAACCACAAATTCCAGAGACAACATGCATGGAATGAGCTAGAGAGAACAAGCAATTCAATGAGTTATCCATAGACAATCATCGACGACTATAATTGCACTCTAAAATTAGAAGAATCAAAGGGAGGGAAAAGATTGAACCAAGTAGACTGTCAAAAACTTCAGGAAATGGTGGAGAGGACAGGTTTTGATTGATTTGAAATGGTATGGTAACTTTTATACCTAGAACAATAAGTAATGGGGGAATGGTTTTTGTTGAGGAAGTTGGACATATGTATGATTAATGATAAGTGGATAGAGAAATACCCAACAAGAAGTGTTATGTTTGATGATCCAGCTATATCAGATCACAGTCCAATAATAGTGGAATTGTTAACAGACGACAGGAAGAGGAAGGCCCCATTTAGGATATTCAATCACTTGATGGACAATCCAGAAATAAAAAATATACTCAGAATGGAGATGCAAAGGAAGGTTCCAGGCTCAAAGGGTTACCAACTTAGCATGAAACTGAAAGCCTTGAAACCAGATTGAAATTACTCAGCAGAGCAACAGTACATTCGGAGTTAAAAGCTAAAGTTGCTGCTTTGGAGGAGCTAATGAAATGTAAGAAAAGATTATTGGATAGTCCAGATGATCTGCAAGTGAGAAAAGAGGAAGCTACGCTGGTGGAAAAGTATAACCAACTACTTCTCAGTATCAATACACTACTAAGGCAGAAATCTAGAATGATCTAGATGAAGGAGGGTGAGAGATGTACCAAGTATTTTATGAGCTCAATCTCAGCTAGGAGAAACAAGAATTCAATCAGAATGCTAGAAGATGAAGTAGGGCAGATCCATGAGGACCTAGAAAGTAAGAAGGGGGTTGCCTTAGAGTACTTTACTAGGCAGTATGGGACTGTAATGACCAAAAGGGCCATACCCGAGGAGATTCTAGCAAGTGTTAAAAAGCTTAATGAAGAAGACAAGGTGGAGTTGGTTAGGGAAATAAAAAGGGAAGAAATAAAAAATGTTACTCTCTCTATGAACCTTGGTAAAGCCCTTGGGCCAGATTTGTACAATGGGAAATTTTTTGAAAAACATCGTATATTTATAGAATAAAACATTTATCTACCTTGTTCCTAAACAAAGCAATGCAAGGAAGCTAGAACAATTTAGGCTAATAGCCTGTTGTAACTTTCTATACAAAATTATCACAAAGATATAGTTAATAGACTTAGCACAAGCATGGGAAAGTTAATCAGCTCATAACAGAATGCATTCATCAAGGGGAGATTAGTGGGTACCTATATCCTACTCTGTCAGGAATTGCTAGAGGGGTATAATGCTTAGAGGATAATGAGGAACTGCACTATAAAGATGGATCTTCTAGAGGCCTATGATTCAATCAACTGGAGCTTCCTATTTATTTCATTGGAATCAATAGGTTATCCTCCCATGTTCAGAAAATGGGTAGAGGACTGTGTAACCACAGCTTCTATGGCAATCCTGGTGGATGGGTAACCTACAAACCTGATTAGAGCAAGGAGGGTCTTAAGGCAAGGGGACCCATTATCCCGTTACCTATTTGTAATTTGAATGGAGGTTTCGTCATCTCTCCTCGCAAGCAATATAAGGAGGCACCTAGAATTCTAGTTCCATAGCAGATGTAAAGGTATGAAGATCACACACCTAGCTTTTGCAGATGACTTGCTATAGTTTTGTAGAGTTGAGAAAAACACGATAGATCTAATCTTGTGAGTAATGAAGGAGTTTCAAGAGATCTCAGGCCTAAGGTGCAACCCATTAAAGAGTTGTTTCTACTTACCATGTAACTCAAGTAGAGAGGTTCCCTCTAAAGCTATTGAGATGGGATTAAAATAGTGGAACCTACCCTTCAAATACTTGGGGCTACCAATATCTCAAAGAAGAATCAGTGCAGTCGATTGCAAACCTTTGTTGGACAATCCATGGAAGAATCAACCAATGGAGTAATAGGTTCTTAGTTATGGAGGCAGTCTATAGCTTATTTAGACAATACTAAGCAACCTTACTAATTATTGGCTTAACCATTTGTCCATCCCTAAAAGTATCCTCAAGGACATAGATAAGAGACTTAGAGAATTGTTGTGGAATGGCTCAAACCAAGGTAGAAGCAAAGCTAAGATTAGTTGGAGCAAAATTTGCCGAACCAAGCAACAGGGGGGTTTGGGTATCATTCTGCACTGATGATTCACAAGGTGAGCTGAGAGCGGAATTTATGGTGGTTGTGTTACAAAAGGGAGGATCTATGGGTGAAATGGATTCATGTTTTCATAAAGAACAAGAGTATTTGGATTTTAAAGCCAATGCAGGAAATGTCAGGAACCTTGAAGCAAATCCTAGCGACAAGACAATGGATGCAACAACAGGTATTCCATAGGATTGGGAATACAGAAAGCACGTCTTTCTGGTATGATAATTGGCATTGTAAAGGTCCCCTATTTCAGGTGGAAGAGGTACACCCTTGAAATTGGTGGTGAATCCAGAAACTAAAGTGAGTGTGTTATTTAGAAACAATCAATGGATATGGCCATTTCATAATAACAGAAGTGTCGGCCTCATAATTGAAGAATTGCCTAGATGCCAAGATGTAGAACAAGATGAAATTTAGTGGCTAGCAGATAAATCAAGGAAGTTCAGCACAAAAGCATGCAAAACACTTTTGTAGTTTTTGCAAAACACAAGGTTGGAGTGGACAAAGCTAGTGTGGGTCAGTGACATCCATCCAACTTATTCGTTTATCTTAGGGATGGAAATCAATGGAGGGTTGCTTACGAGGGGCAGGATCAAGTTCTCCACTAACATATTACATTGTAACTTATGTAATTCAGAAATGGAATATCTGGAGCATCTTATGATTAGATGCAGATATACCAAGCAAGTCTGGGACCGAATCTAGATTATTCTCAACATGGACAGACCAATGGACTCTTGGAGTGAAACTATTACTTTTTTGGGGAACCTTAGAGTGCATAATGTAGCTAATATCAAAGCAATTAAGTTAAGCTGGGCAGCTTTGGTGTACTACATCTGGAAGAAGCGAAATTGCAAAATTTTTAGACAACAAAGCCGAAGCATTGAAGTGGTTTTCAGGACATTTTCCTCCATTGCAGATTGGCCATGTTAGCAAGAGGAATAGCAGCAAATCTGTAAAGTAGTATGAAGAGAAGATGGAGTTTGGAGTAATACTGGCATATGTTGTCTCATAAGTACACCTTAGATATCAAGATGTAGATGATTACTAGGAACTATAACTCTTTGTAATCTAGACCTTTTGGATTATCTTCGACCTTTTGTACTCTAGATGTAAATTTATGTAATCAATGAAATCCTAATCTTTAAAAAAACAAAAGTTTTATCAACATAGTGTGCAAGTAGTTAACATGTTTGTTCTCAAAGTTTATCCTTTGGCAGAATCACAGAATTCGAGGTTTACTTGAAAAATGCACGTTAGATCATGAATCTAGGATGGAAACTTTGCATAATGAGATGCATGAAAGAGCGCTTTCTGATGCAACGTGGAGGCAAATTCAACAAAGAGTAAGTCAAGACTGTAAGCACAGTTTTTTTTTTTTTAATGAACAAGTACTTTGCATATGTAGGTACTGTATGAACAGATTCATACTGAAAAATGGTTTTAACTTACGTTCACTGTTCAGTCGGATAATGACAAACCCCTCTCTATGGAAGTTGAAACTCTCCCCCTAGATTCACAGTTAATAGAGATGGTGGGTGAAGAAGTTGATGTTCTTCTAGGAAGATACATTTGGAGGCTAAGTGCTGTACTTATTCATCACATTCCGGCCTTTTGGAAAGTAGTGGCTTCTGTTTTCAGTGGTAAATTTGCCAAGGTACTCTTATGTTGCCTTCATCTTAGTTCTTAACTTGCATATGGATACTTTATTCTGTTAGTACGTATTGTTAATGATTGGCATTTAAAGTAGGTTGGGAGACGTAAAAGCTTGAGCTGTATAAATTTAATTTCATTTGTTTCCCTAGATATCTCCCCCTCTATTCCTCGTTACTTGATTGTAGAATGAAGAAGATTCACAGGACACATTTTTACCTGACCTCTTCTCCAAGTTTTGAGCCAACCCTTACTATCTTGTTGTTTCTTCCTATTATTCTGCATGGAAATGGTCCATGTAACTATTTATTGTTTTAAATTGTATAATGTTTGCTACCCATTTTGAAGATGGATTTTATGGTTTCAGTCTTCCCATGTTACTACTGAATCCAATCTCAACAATTCTGCAAATAAGACTGAGGAAAAAGTTGGTGATGGGAGGTACTCAACACATTCTATTGATGAAGTTGCAGTGATGATCTGCAACACTATTTCTGCATATGAAGTCAAGGTGAGGTGCATTCATGATACTATCTGCATCAAATTTAGTTAATATTTTAAGATTCTATGAACAACAGATATGCGCTTGCCCAGGTAGACGATAAATGGAATCTTCTTTAAAGTGGCGGTATCTATTTTAACAATTCACTCAGTAATTTTGAATTCAATTCTTTAAATTTTAAAGTATCTATAGTTTATATAAATTCTTGGTTTCTTTGGATTTATCTCATCATCGTCATGTTATGGGATACATGTTCTATGAGTTTTGATTGCTTGAGAGAACGTTCTCAAATGGTTGTTTTCTTATGGAGTGTATCCAATAAGTGTTATTTGCTTAAGCCTATTCAGGTATTTAGGAGTCTAATATAGTCAATAATTACTTGATGCATGGTAAGGAGACAAAGTATAAATTCTATCCACTGGTTGTATAAATGTTTAATACTCTGGGTTTATTATATGTATGAGCTGGAAAACATAACTCTTTTTTTATTCCCTCGCGTGTTCCAGAAGGGGTCGTGCCCACTTGCATCACGGGGCAAGTAGTCCCATTGTTGTTTTATCTTATTAAGATGTTCATGTATCTACAACTTTTTTTTTCTTGGACACATGGGATTTTTTCAATTTCTCATGGTTGTCTGTTTTATCCATTTCCTGTCAATTTTTCTGAAGCCTGTACTTTCAATGTCTTCAGTTGTATTTTAAATGAGTACTAGATTCAAAAATAATTTTGTCAAGTTCAACCAGCTATTTGTTGAATGAGTGTGAAAGATAGATTAGTGGCCAATAATTCTTCAAGCATGACTTTGGCACCATATTTCATTCCCAAAATTAACTGCAATTTGAGGGACAAACTGATAGTATTAGTTTCATGACATATGTAAATCTTCATTTGGTGGTATCATCGTAGTTTTCTATCTGGTGGAGAGCATGTTTTTTCCTACCTTGTGGTTTGTGATTTTATCGTCTCCCTTCTGTAGCTTTCTATACTTGATATGTACAAACAGTTAGCAGTACTCAGCCAGAGACTTTTACTGTTGATGCAGGTCCAGAGCACTTTTCGCGATCTAGAAGAATCAAATATTCTCAAGCCTTATATGAGTGATGCTATTGAGGATGTGGCCAAAGCCTGCCAAGCTTTTGAAGCTAAAGATTCGGCTCCACCTAGTGCTGGTGTGTAAACTCTTACTGAAGTAGCCGTGTTCAAGTTGTCAAATTCTCATTGTTTTTGACCTCTTTGTGACAGTAATGGCACTCAGAACTCTTCAGGCAGAGCTCTCAAAGTTATATATCTTTAGACTTTGCTCATGGATGCGGGCAATGACTGAAGAGATATCAAAAGAAGAAACATTGGTTCCAGTGTCTGTTCTTGAAAGAAATAAATCTCCATATGCAATCTCTCACTTACCTCTCGCTTTCCGCTCCTTAATATCCTTAGCAATGGACCAGATCAGTCTGTAAGTTGCTGGAGCTTAAT
Organism: Erythroxylum roigii; assembly: GCA_027576455.1. Lineage (NCBI taxonomy): Eukaryota > Viridiplantae > Streptophyta > Magnoliopsida > Malpighiales > Erythroxylaceae > Erythroxylum > Erythroxylum roigii. Next base: position 11,250,354 of record JANZXV010000006.1, read on the forward strand.
GATCTTGGATCATTATGTGATTATTTTAAGTGGCTAATGGGGTTAATATCTGATGCAACAAGGCTGTACTTAGTGTTAATACTAATGGCTTGATCATCTAATACTTAGTGTTATTACTAAAGGCTTGATCATTCGAAGTTATGACTTTATGTGAGTTTAGATTCCTAGTTTGGAAGTGATGCAGTTTCTTCAATATTAGCACTCATGATTACATTCTGACTTCTCACCTTATGTTGAGCAACGTAGTGTGCTATTAGTTTAAGTTGATTATCACCCGTCGTATGGTGCTACTGCTTCAAATCCTATCAAGTCTAAGCACGATTAGTTCCAGCCACTTTTTCGGTTTGTATAACCTGCCTGTCAAAAGATATGGGGCTGAATCCACTCGTACAAGGGATGTTAGGACCTTTGAAATGGGGGTGAAAAAATTATGGTATAGTGCTAATTGCATGATTGACCAATAATAAATGCTAATCAAACTTTTTGAAAATACTAAATCTGGTCAAAAGCTATGTGCCATAACTGAACAAGAAATTTCACAGGAAAGTTTGTTAACTATATTATTCAAGTCATTTCATGTTGGAAAATAGGATCATTCAGTGCTACAGTCCAAGCATAGTTCAAATCTGGACCACCTCATCTCTCCAGCTTTTATATAGTGATTGTAATGCCATATTTGATGAGGCAGATTTTGAGGTTTCATTTGTTGCATTCTGTCCCTCTTATGCTTTTCGAATACTATCCCCTAGAGTTGAAAATAAATAAATACCAAGTAAAAACAGGACTAAACTTTCCTCTTGTTGCCATCAAATTGAGAAGTATTACTTTTGGATAAACAAGTTTACATATTTAACTGTCTCATAATATGTTCCATTCCAGGATGATTCAAACATTAAGGAGTGAAGCTAGGAAGTCAGAAGATATATTTCTGCAACTTCAAGAAATTCAAGAATCTGTTAGAGTTGCCTTTCTAAATTCTTTCCTAGATTTTGCTGGTATGGAGATGCCATTTTCAATTTGATGTTAGTAACCGCTTGAAATTAATTTGTTTGTCACATTTCCGTTTTATATCTGTTGACCAGGTCACCTGGAGCATATTGGGACTGAACTTGTCCATAAGAAATCAGGAGATAATCTCCATTTGCAGAATGGCTTTTCTAATGAATCCAATGAAAAATTATCATCTAACATCTCAGGAAGTGGTGTTGATCCACATCAACAATTGCTGATGGTATTAAGTAACATAGGGTATTGTAAGGAATACCTTTCTCGCGAGCTGTACAAGAAGTATAAAAGTATTTGGCTACAGTCTAGGTCAGTAATTAAGTTTCCCTTCTTTTCATAAAGCACAAACAAATTTCCATGGAAGGACATATCGCCATTGCATGAATCGTTCATTGGAAGTGTATGGTTGTGTTGCAATGTGTTAGCACTCAGCCTCAACCCATAGTCCAGTCCAAACCCACAGTTCAGCCCAAACCCATTCAAACCTACATTCGTAGGGGCAAGATGGGAATAGGGACCACTGCTGCCACTTAGGCAGGTGGTTAGGCACACT
>JANZXV010000006.1:11279922-11290176 GCA_027576455.1 Erythroxylum roigii
ATCCCTTAATCAGTTTGAATTAAATTCCAACCTAAACATAATTAAATTTCAATTAACAATTCTAACAAATCCACAAAATTAAAATCATGCCTCCAAAAATAAATAAAACAGGTTTGGGGTCCAACAGCAAGTGCAAGTTTAGCAAAAGGCAGTTGCTAGAACATGAAAAAATCAGTCGGAAAATATGAAAAAATCGAAAGACCCACAGCTTACCTTCGGCACCACCAGAGGTTGTGGTCGCCGGAGACGCAGCAGGTGGTCGAAGCCCAACGGAGGTGGAGAATCGCCGGAGGAGAGGAGAGAAAAATAGAGAAGACGAGAGTCGGGCGCTCGAGGAGAGAGGAGGGGAGGGCTGATGACGATTTAAGTTTATTTTGGTGACGGAATAAAACCGTCGGTATGATTAAAGCATTCCGTTGTTGAATTACGATTCTTAACCTAATTTCACGATGAGGTTTTTCAAGATACCGATGGACTTATCCCGTCTGCGAAATATACTTCCTCGACACATTTGCCGACCGATTTTTAATTCCATCCCTATTTACAGACGGAACAATATGCATCGGCATATTTCCGTCGCTACATTTTTCTGCGAAACGTTCCCGCCAACTTTAGCAACGGTTATTATTACCGTCGCAATTTTGATGTTTTTTCAAGATACTGACGGACTTATCCCGTCAGCGAAATATACTTCCCCGACACATTTGCCGACCGATTTTTAATTCCGTCCCTATTTACAGATGAAACAATATGCATTGGCATATTTCCGTCGCTACATTTTTCGGCGAAACGTTTCCGCCAACTTTAGCAACAGTTATTATTATTGTCGCAATTTTGATGTTATCTACTGACGGAATACGTAGTACTGTCGTAATTAACATACGATTGGTGTTCTGTCGGTATAGGTCCGTCGCTATTTAGCAATTTTCTTGTAGTGTCCGATTTTCAAAGCATGAAAATGTGTTATGTGGATTTGGTTAGGTCCCATAAGTTTGAGTCAAGTGCACTTGTCTTCTATTTAAAGGCTGCGCCCGCTTGCCCGCTAGTGGCATTGGAGCTCCGATTTCAGACTCCCATAAGTTCACGGCTACACTGAACCGTTATGTAGGATAGTGTAGTACATTCCGTTCACGACTGCACAGGACCACCATGCGGAAATGTGCAGTACGTTCCGTTTTGGACCGACCCAAACCATTCTAATGTGCTTATGTGTTTTTGATTTTGTTTGTGGTGCATTCATGTTTTAAATTTTGTTCGTGATTTGTGAAGTATTTGAAGATTTTGAGAAATGAATAATTGCTGATTTTTCTGCCATGAAATTATTTGAAATTGCTTCTGAACGATTTGAAAAGTTGAAAAAAATAAGCTTTCGATGAATTTCCTACTGTGAGATTTTTTATAAAATGGCAAAAGTTTAGAAAATAATTTTTACTTATTATTCGATTTATAAACATGTTATCCACGAGTTGTTAAGCTCACCCCCTTTCATCCCTATCTCCAGGTATCGAGCGAGAAATCGGATGAAAAAAAGTCAACGCTTTTGATCGATTTTGGTTATCTTGGGTTTTGTGTGTTTTGGAGTTTAGTATTAGTTTTGTATATGGCTTGAAATGCCATTAATGTATTGTAAGCATTTATTTCACGATGGATATGAATTATGAATTTATGTATGGAATTGAGTTATGAATTTGTGTACGATTATGGGATATGATTTGTGATTGTATATGATTATGATTGGTTTGAGTTTTGGATTGAATTATGAAATTGTATATTGATTTGAGTATTGATTGTGATAGAATGTGATATGGATTCCGGACAGGAGGTCTGATGATATTGGATGTTTGAGAATTATTGAAGTGTTTTAGGTATAGAATTGTGTTTGTTTATACTGGGATTCCGGACAGGAGGTCCAATGAACTGTGTGGATTGGTTTAGTATATAGAAGTGAATTTAAAATGATTTGCAGGTTTTTGGGAATTTTGAAATACGGCCGTTATGCTGCCCAATTTTGTGCAAATTGATGGCTATGTATGGTTTATAAAGAATCAAATAAAATTGAGATTTGAATGTGGATAAATTTCCAATTGGGGAAATTAAGTTGCTTTGTATGATATTGAATAAAGAAGAATAGGAATGAAGAAAAAAATTTATACCGGTTTTGTGTTGGTTTAGTCTAAGGTTTCCAACGCGACATGACTTTTCTTTTGAAATTTGTGTTCTCGGATGTCGGAATTTTGGACTTAAGTTTGTTTCGCAATCGAAAGATTTTTTTTTTGTAAATCCGTTTCGTTTTCGTTTTATGTTTCATTTTGCTTTGGGCCCTTCATTTTTCGATTTGGGCTTCCGCCTCTGTCTTTTCCATTTTTCTGTTTTCCGTTTTTCGGGTTGGGGTCCGGTTCCAAGATCGGGTCCCAACAAAGATGGTATCAGAGCAAGGAAAAAGAAGCGATGATAGTTAAGGTTTTCAGTAAGAGTTGGGTTCTGGAAATGGGATCCAACAACATATGTGCATAAATGAGTACTTACATAATTGTGCAAAGTTGTAATGTGTGAAAATGTGTGTTGTATGATATAGAAGAGAAATTAGAGCGACAACATCCAGACGTTGCCGGGACTTTGAGGCAATAACTATCTGGAACAAACTGTGAGTAACCTAGATGGTCTTACAATGATTATTTGTTTATTTGAATTATGTATTGAATTATTATGTGATGTGTATGTACTGATTCCGAACGTTGAATGTCCGTGGCATTTGATGCATGAATAACATTATAAGTAATCATTGAATGTAAATTTGACTGAATATGTGATTTCTCAACTTAAATGTTGAATGTCGGATCAAGGTTTGATGACAAATGTGAATAAGACTGTGAATGTGATTGATTAAACACAATGATTTAATATGTGTGGTGCATTGCATTATATGAATGCATGAAAGATAAAGGCTAATGTGACCAGAGTCGCCAGTAAAAAGAGCTTAAAGCTCATATCATGCTAAGAGCCTCTGGCTCAATATGTAAAATAAGCCCTGTATCCCCAAAAGATAAAGGACAGTATTAATGAGCTCGGTATCCACAACGGATACGGTACAGTGAAAAAGGAACTCGGTCATATCAACAAAATACACGAACGTGAGTCTCATAAGGATTGCATATACACTTGATGTATGTACAAATTGAATGATTGTAATGTATTATTAAATTATGTTGAATGAGAAACGTGAAAATTATGTATAAGGTGTTTTGTGATGATATTTGAAATGATATGAACTATGTAATTGCATGGATTGTTATGTTATGTGATATGAGTGAACCATCGAGGATGGTTAACTCACAGAGTTCGCAAAACTCACAAAAAATTACATATTGACTTTTTAGGTTCAAGAGAGACGAAATAGCTTTTAAGTCAATTTAGAAGAGAACTAGTACTGATTTTGGATAGAAGATATGGCTCAATGGCCAGTAGCTGGGACTGAAGGATTTAGATAAATTTTTTGTATAATTCCTCATGTATGTAGCATGTTCTATATATAGAGATGTAAACTCTGATTAGTTTTCGATAATGTATGTATATAGATGTTGTTGTAAAGCTACAATGTACATATTGTTTACGAAATGAAATGAGGAATTTGGGTTTTAGTTATGGTGATTCTTATGTTTTAATTTATGATGCCATGAGTAAGTTAAAGTGTTGTAGTTGGTGCACCGCTTCCATCGGGGATGTGCTCGAATGTCAGAAGGATGTACGGGCACAAATGTCTGATGGGAGTGGGGTGCCACAGTGGTTGGTATCAGAGTATGGTTGGCATCCATAGGGATATATAGGAATATTAGACTTGAAATATCATAAGAAATGCGGATAGTAACTGAAGTTGTTGTCTATTACAGGTCATCAACCATAGGTGATCAAGTTGGAAGATCAACTGACATAGACGAACTAGAATCAATAAGAGCCAGTCGAGAATCTTCAGTATCTTGACCTGAAAGAATGCCTCCCAGAATTCCCGAGAGAAGGGAAAGGAGGTACGATAAGCTGCGAAAGCAAGAAACTGTGGAATTCCACAGAAGTACAGACCTTGCAAAGGCCGAATGATGGATAGAGAGAATGGAGAGAGTCTTCGATCAGATGGGCTGCGAGCCGATCAAGAAGTTCGACTATGCAATTTCCTTATTGAAAAGCCCAGCATACCAATGGTGGAACTACGGGCTGTCTAGGTAGTATCCATCAGAATGAACTCTCTCGAACTCACCTCTCGTCCTTACGCCATTTCACATATCTCAAATACAAGTCACCATCTTTTACTTCAAGAATCATGAGACTACTCAAATAAGGAAAGAATTAGAAGAAAAGGAAAAACATAACAGCAAAGAGATAAGAGACAAATATCTAAAATAAACAAGAACCTAAAAAATACAAAGGTATAAACAAAATATACAACCGTATTTTCTTTTGTGTTTTGAAAAACTTTTGTCCAACAAAACTTCTTACTCATATTAAATATTGTCATTGGTATAAATAAGCACAAACTTTGGATTTTTGAAAAAAAAGGCAGAAAATAATAAAACTCAACCTTTTACTTGGTTCACTTAGTTTTTCTTTTCATCATTCTATTTCTAACATTAATGAGTTTTGTTCCTTTGGTATTTAACATTAATGACTTTGGGTTTTTATTTTTCAAAATATTTAAATTATTTATCTTCATATTAAATATGTGTTGATGTGTAAAAAGATAAATTTACATGACGATTCCCATTAACATTATTAACAATAAAGTTATTGATATTTTTGTAATAAATTAAAAGCAAGATTTAGAAAATTAAGCAAGATTTTAATTTTAATTTATCATAAAAATATTTATTCTTTTCTTGATTTTGAACATTTAAAATTGTAGAGAAGGAGAATGACGGAACATTCTCCTTACTATGCGATTTAATGAAATGGTTAGCTTGCTACATCCATTACTCCTTTTTATTTCAAGTTCAAAAGTTTAAGAGATATCCTAAAACATAATAATCTCACCTCCATTTCCTCTCCTACTAATTCAGATAGCCATGCTTCTACTTTCAGGACTCTTTATGATTTAAAAGTAACTAAATCAGGAACATAAGCCCCTCTCTTTGGTTTTAAGAGAATGTGGTCTTGGTTTATACCCTACAGTCAATCTCTTTGGTTGTAGTTTAGTGAAAAATTATTTAAAGGTATTCTTTATCTTGTACATGTTTAGATATATATGATAAAGTCTATGAGATAATTGTACATTGCAAATGAAATTATAATTATGAGGTTCATATTGCATTTATATATTATTCCTAAAATGTTCCTAGTCATTGTTCTATTAAGATTGGACATTAATAGAACGTCAAAAGACTAGCACACGTTTTGTTTTTCCTTATGAAGGAAGCAGTCGATCTTGTGGGCTAAAGTATAGAGATACTTAAACAAATGTGTGGGTGCTTGTTAGAGAACAAGTTCACTGAACAGAACCGATATGAGATATTCATTTGGAACATTACTTGTATGTCTATGGAATTCTCATTGTGATGATTGTATAAGTGATCCTTTGACTTGAGGCTATCAAAGTTATCTTGTATGGGGATTGCTACGTTTTGATACTATTTATGATCTATTTTATCACAGGTCATTTAGAGCCTGTTTGGTTCAGCTTTTGGAGAGTGAAAAAGTGCTTTTTTCTACCACAAAAGCTATTTTGAAGAAAAATGAGTGTTTTGCTGTAAAATTCAAAAGTACTTTTTAAATAGAAAAGCTTTTTCAGAAGCTAAAATACAGCTTTTTAAGAAGCTCAAATTTGGAGCTTTTCAAAAAAGCCCCTCATTTTAGCTTTTTCGGGTAGACTTTACTTTCATATTTTCCGTCGTTTACATTTATAAGAGAAAAATTCATAATAAATCAATAAGGATATTTTTGGAAAAAAAAGTTTCAAGAGATAAAAAAGCTTAAATAGAAAGGTGTAAATTTTTTCCTTTGTCAAATAAGCCTACAATTTATTTAATAATATTATTTTGGCAAATTGTTAATATGTTATATAGAGTTACTCAAAAATTTATTAGTCAAAATTTTGTTTAGTTCTTTTGGGATTCTTTCAAATATTATAAATTACAAATTGAATTATTTGATATAAAATTTAAATTTATACTCTTCATATAATATATACATGCATAATACTTCCTTTTAGTTTTTACAAATACATCAAAATATTATTTATTTAGTGCAATTTAAATATTCAGTGCAATATAATGAAATTAACTATTGAATATATATATATATATATTTATTTATTTATTTATTATTAATATTTTAAAATTTAACTACTAAAATATAATATTCAAAAGTATTTAATAAAAATTATTTATTTATCTCTTTTAGAATTCTTTAAAACACTATAAATTAAATTTAATTATGATACATACATACATACATATATAATTCATTTCAAAATTTTAAAAATATATCCAAACATTATCTATTTAATAAAAGTGCTTTTTATTTTTATGTTGTCAAACAGTCTACTGTATGAAGCTCTTTCAAAAAAGTTGTTTTTTAATTGATAGCCAAACAGTCAATTGGCTTATTTAAAAAGCTCTTCTAAGAGAAGCTCTACTGATAAAAGCTCTACTAATAAAAGCTCTACTAATATAAGCCCATCCAAACAGGCACTTAATGTCTATGGAGTTGAAGGGCCTAATTAGAGATCTATTTTCTCTTCTATGATTTATTACGGAATGAATGACTTGAGTACCTACACAGGTGAACAGCTATTAATGTGAGTTCTTACAGTGTTCTATAACTAACTTTGTGCCTTTGGCTTAATTTTTTTTGTTGGCTCCAAATTACTTGATCAACTTTCTCTTATCAAAGAAGTCATCTTATTGATGTTCCTCCTCAAAAGAATCGTTTTATAGAAGTAATTATTGTTCTTCTCTCCTTTTTAAAGCTAATGAATTATTAATTTTTTCTTTAACAGAAAATTGTGGACTTAAAGTGATCATGTGTAATTTATTAAATCTAATATCTCGTTTGCTTGTATAATAAGATCCTCTAAAAATTGATTAAGTTTTTTTTGCTTATGGTTAAGCTGTGTTCTAGTTTTTTTCTGATTGCTAAAGCATTCCTAGTTTAGCCTTTTAAGTTCTTATTTCACCATCAGCATCGTCCTCACACATTTGTAAGATTTAAAATCTATGATAAGTTAGTAGCCATTCCTTTGTTCATAGCTTCTTCATATCTTTCCAGTTTGGTTAAGTAATTATTAAATCTGAAGGGATCTTTCCTATGAGTTTATCAAGTTGTGGATTTTGATTAAGTATAGTCTAAAGTAGGATTGTTGCTAAATATGGCTTTACTAGCCTATAATTTAAACAACCATGGATGGTTTAACAAACCATATCAAGTTTTTTATAATGAAATAACTTCCAATTTGTTGTTTTAAGTGAAAAAATTTCCTTTATGCCTCAAATCTACCACTGCAATTTGACTAGTACATAATTTGAAATCATCATTAAGTTTCTCAAGTTTTAGAATACTTTCATATTTTAAGGAAAGTATAATGCTATTGAAATCACCAAGCAGTATTAAGGTACATCTACATTATTATAGATTGCTCATTCTAAAGTGAAATTCTTTAGAGAAGGAAAATCAAACTAGATCTAGGCTAGATAATTGCTCAATGTCATGTAGATAACTTGGTCTAATGTTTTTAAATGAATAACCCTAATTTTTTTTAAAAATTAAATAAAAACATATTAATGGGAAGTGTATGAAGATTACAAATCATTTTAACTAAGGCCCTTTACAACAACAAAGAGAATTAGAAAACAATCCACTTAACTAAGAATACTAGATTGTTATTTATGTAAGAAATAAAAGGTCGACTTTCCGAGATTTAGTTGACCATGTTCTTTATTATTAGGATCTCCTTGAAAAGCTGAAATATCTCATATGTTGTCTCCTTTAATGTAGCTGACTTGTTTTTAAATCTTCTATTATTTCTTTCTTTCTATATCCCTTGTATACAAGTACCTAGTGCATTCACATGCACTTGAAAGGTGGCCTTAGGAATCCCATAATGATCTAACATCCATTAGATTATTTCAGAAACGGAAGTTGTTGGAAGTTGCCACTAACATAGCCTTTTGGCCTCGTTCTAAATACTAGAAGCAAACTGTCACTCAAAGAATAAATGATCCCTGGTTTCACCCAGTTACATGGGTAAGGAAAATGTTTTGATTAATGACAAAAAAATTAATCTATCCATTGTGTTCAATCTATTTTTCATGATCGGTCATAACAAGAAAAAGGTTTTAGGAAATAGGGATTTATTCCAAACAACTTTAAACCAAGGAACTTTTGGAATTTGAATTCGCGTTAAGTCCATATATACCTTATTGGATAGGTTATAAATTGCCTTATTTTTCTAGTTAATACCTATCAGAATTGGACATTTGGATAATAATCCATTTTAAAGCTCCATAAGTCCTGAGGTAGTGCCCAATTACTGTCAACTATCATTATAGGGACTTTTTCCTCTAATGTGCCTTGAATCCTAGTTGCAGAAGCTTCAAAATGGTAGATTAAAATAACCTGTCCAATTTTCATACCACACAAAGGCTCTTTCCCCATTTCCCACCTTATAGAAAATTTTAGGTTTAACTTGATTTTTTGGTTGAAGAAGTTAGCTAAGAAACCAAGAAAGAGAAGAACTTTTGTGCATCATCCATATGCTCTTGCCTTTCAGAAAATAATTATGTAACCATTTCATCTAAAGAGAGCCTTCATCTTCCAAGATCCGCCATAATCATTTCAAAAGCAAGGCATAATTAGTAGCCTTGATATCATTGACTCCTAGTCCCCCTTCTTCTTTAGAAGTTCATATATCTTTCCATCTAACTTTAGCTAACCTTTCTACTCCACCTCAGTGACCCTATAGGAATTATTTGAACATCCTTTCTAAAAACTTGATTAGTCTTTTTGATACAAAATGTGAGAGCTCTGGTAGATATGTAAAGAAGAAAGAATAAACTTGATCAATTAGAGTTTGCCTACATATGAGAGAGATTTGTTCGCCCAAAAGAAGAGTCATTTTTAGACCATTTTAAGAAGTGGAAAGCATTCTTGGAAGTTCAACCTTCTTGTAGAAATAGGCGGTTCTAGATACACTATATGGGGAAGCTTTCTTTGCATACCAGTGATTTTAGCAATAATAGTTTCCATTCCAATCCTGATAATCTTTTAAATTGTTGGAGGGAGTCCATCAAGGTTTTGGTAGAATCTGCATGAGCTTTACAGAATAATAAGAAATCATCAGCCAAATACAAACAAATTGGTTAAGGACACTTTTATGTATTTGGAGTGAAATATGAATTTGGGGTTTGTATTGGCGTTGTATTTAATAAGAAGTGTAAGAACTTCCACGCATAAAAAGAAGAGGTTGAGATAAACAATCTTCCTGCCTTAATCCTTTAGCACCTTTAAAGATTGCATATGGGTTTCCAGTCATCAAGACAAAATATGAAGCAGTAAAGAAGCATTCTTTAGTCTAATGTATAAACTATCTTGGAAAACCAAACACTTCTGGCACAACATAAAAGGCCAAAAGGGTAAAATAACCCCTAATGTTTACAATAATGTATGAATTGGACCCTAACATTTTAGGATGTTCAAAATTAATGTTTACAAAATGTTCAAAACAAACCCTCACGTTTGGAAAATGTTTAAAAATGAACTACGATTGAACGAAACCACTAACGGTGTTAGGCTTCCATCAGCCAACTGCTGATGTGACATTTTTTTGCTGACATGGATTTTAAAAAAAAAATTAAAGTGGGACCCACTAGTAATGATATGGAATTTTAAAAAATAAAAGAGGGTTCCACTATATGTTAAACTCTTCATTTCAGATACGATGGGTTTAAATGTAAGGAGGATGTAAATTTAAATTCAGTGTTTAAATAAGACATAAATTTTATCTACCCATCTTTCCATTTTCTCGAACCAGAGTTGTGACAAACCACCTCATTTGTATATATTCATCAAGCACTATGCCAAGTTGCATATGTTGTTGGAACCCGTCTCCGGATATCCAACCTCTAGTCCGAAAATCCAAACTGGAACCCGAATTCCGCGCTGGAAACCTTAGACTAATCCGAAAATCCCGATAAATTTTTTTTTTCATCTTATTCATCTTAAATCTATTTTCATACTAAAAACTTAGCTCGGTTCAAATTTCGGGTGAATCGG
>JANZXV010000006.1:11315738-11328174 GCA_027576455.1 Erythroxylum roigii
TGGGATAAAGTATCCAATATTTTAGGATTTTTTAAATTTAACATGGTGAATGTTAGTTCGACTTGGGCTTATTGCCGAGCCTACAATTGAGTGTCCTATTGTTTTTTTTTTTTTGGTTAAACTACCCGATTTTCGGTGTTACATGGGTGACTGACTAATTCAGATCCGATATTACATGAGTAACTGACTAATCTAGATCTATTTTTGGAAGGCAAAGCTTTAAGCTCTTGTGAGTTTTTAAAACAACTATTCCTAAGACTCTAACTCAAAATCTTAGGTAAAGATAAAAGAGCCGTACCGTTTCACCATAGCCCTCGTGACCTATCATATCTTTTTTTTTATTTAAAGGAAGCTACCGAAAATATTATATAATCAGTTTAGGAAAAACCATTCTGGATATATCTTCGATAAGGAGGGGGTGGCACTGTATGGGTGGAATATCAAAATAAGTGCTCCCAAAATCAAAATGACCGGCGTAGTTAACTAACCAGTCAGCACATCTGTTGCTCTCTCGATAGATATATTGATGAACAACAGTCTAGTTACGAGTGAACATCTCGTTGATCCCCATGATGACGGGATTGAGAGCCTTTGCTCAATCGGCTGACGAGGATAGTATTGTAAGTACTGCGGTGGAATCCACTTCAAGTTTGATCCGGCGGTAATCCAGGTTCTACGCTAACGTGAGCCTGATAAACACACCCCAGAGCTCCGCGTACACCGATGTACACCATCCAAGGTTTTGTGAGAAACCCCGAAACCAATTGCCTGCACTATCCCGGATAAGTCCACCTGTTGTGACTATGGACGAGGTTCGTTTGCTAGCTCCATCAATATTTAGCTTGACCTATCGGATCTTTGATTGTGAATATTTATCAAACTGTTGAACCAAGTCCAGTAAGACAATGGGGTCTCTCGTAGGAGCCTTTGGTTCGAATAAGACCATAACCCTTTCACTGTCTGGATAAGTATTTTCTTAGTTTAAACGAAATGTCTAATAATGATATGAATGATATTTGGGCTTAGGCTGGGTTGACCCGGTTCAAGATCAATGGATCAGGCTCGGGTTGATTGGACCTTAAATTTGATTTTTCCAAAAAATTTGGGCTTGTGTGAGATTTGGCCTACCCAAGCTTTGGTCAGCTCTAAGCCTTGATAGCTATCTTATATTCGATCGGGTCGCGGGCCGGACCCGAATCCTAGCATTAGATCATGATTCGTTGGAATTGAAACACTTTTTAAGTGATTCAATTGATGGCAAAAGATTTCTTACGAAATTTCAAGTTTTTAAAATTAGGAGCTCGAATCACTAATTATGAGACTCTGCAGCTTGTTGAGTGTTAACGCAGGTGAGAAGGCACATGGCCGCATTAACATTAGTTAGATCGAACTTGTTTTTAAAATTTTAAAATGTTGATTTGCTAAATAATCTTTTTTAATATAGGATTAACTAGTTATTATGTGATTTTAAAATTTCATTTAATATACACTCAAAATGTAATGAATATAAATTTCTTATTTATATATAAAAAGGACAAACCTAGAGCACTTACACAAAGGTTTTGTTTGGATAGTAGCTGATCAGTTAAAAATTAGTTGGTTGACCAAAAATTAGATGGTTGACTTCATCTATCAGCTGTTAAATGTGTTTTATTATTGACTGGTTAGGATGCTAATTCAACCCAACCAGCTAAAAACAACAAGCTGTTTGTAAGCAGCGATTGAGATAATGAGCTGGTTGCCCCAAACCTATATGCCAAATTTGCCCACAGACCTCTCTCACTCTCAAAAATTTTTTCTAAATCCTCCCAACGATTCTCTACTCCTGTCGACGCCCGCTGATCTCCTCCTCTTCATCTCCTAAGCTTTCTTCTCTGAAATTTTCGAGGAAGGTACTCTCTTTCTGTTACGCTGATGATGAACATGTTTTCGGCGATTGCGTCGTCTTCGAAGAGGGTGTATTCGAGGACCCATATCTCCGTTCCAACTTAAATGTCGTCAAAGACTCCAGTTCCGTTACAAAGAAACCAAAGTCCAAGAAAACTGTCGTCCCAAAAGTTCAAAGGCATAATTTGGTCTTAGACCACTGGACGGAAGTGTTGGCAGAGATTCATATGACTAAGAAAGAGAGACGGAAGATAGCTCAAGAGATGGAATTCAACAGCAGATTGGAAAAGAAAAGGAAGGCCTTAGCTCCCATTAGGAGTGTGAATTTGGAAGACTACAAGGCCTACAGAGAGGCCAAGTTGGCAGAGTGCTTGTTCTCAATAACCCCACAACCTTTCCGGTGAAGGAAGAGGAGGACGAGGACGATGAAGTTAAGGAAATTTTAGATATGATTGTTTGACCCAACCCATTCCAAAAAATCCTACTCGACTTGACCACCGAACCAAATTGTAATTTTTGATTTTTTTGCGTTCTTTGATTTGCCTTTTTTCTACTCCTGAATTGCATCTGCACTGATGTTTTGGTTGTTTTGTGTTATGGAATTTATGAATGGTTTGAAAGTTGGAATTGTTAAAATTGATTGTGAGTTGATATTTGAGAAATTTAAGTTTGAAAGTTAGAAATGCGTGAGTACGTTGGCTTAATATGAATGTAATTTAGGCATTGAAAATTGAAGAAGAAAATAAATAAATTGGAAAATTTGAGTTTGAAAATTGAAAATTGTAATTATTTGTATATATTTATATTTAACAAGATATTATTCAAATTGAAATGAATTAGTCAAATGTATAACAACTTAATCTTAAATATCAACAAAGTTTTTCTCCACTGTCTTAATAAGAATTTAAAGTTAAGCTTTGTTTTGTAAATTGGGAAGGGAAGACAAATTTTCTGCTATATAAGTTGACATTTTTTAGTCTTCAATACTTAATATATTTGATAAGTAAATGACCAAACTCATTTATTTTAAAAATACTAAATGACTAATGTCATATTTAAGTCATACATATTGAAGAAATTTATTTATTTATTTATTAAGTTAAATCTACTTCATGTATGTAATTTTTTATATTTGTCCTTAAACATATTCAAGTTGATAACTATTAAGTCGAAGTTAACAAATTTATTATTATTGTTGTTATTATTATTATTATTGTTGTTGTTGTTGTTGTTGTTGTTATCGTTGTTGTTGTTGTTCCTATTATTATTATTATTATTATTATTATTATATGTTTTATATTTTTTATTAAAGTTATAAACTTAATTTTTGTCTAATTTAATATATAAAATCTAAATTTCTATAAGAATATTCAACAAAATACTAAGATATATAATATTCATACCTTTATAATTTTTTAAAAATCATGTCCTCATAAGTCATTTTACATATAAATAATTAATTTTACCAAACATCAAATAACAAACAGCTAACCAGCTTATATAATCAGTTATCAGCTAACAGTTAATGCAATCAGCTGATTGTCAAACAGGACCAAAGGCTGCGTTTGGTGAATAAAGAATCAGCTACTTTTTAGCTGATTCAAGTCTTTCAACTGTTTGACCATTTCAAACAGCTGAAATTCTTGTTTGGTAAGAAGATAAAGGCCCTGTTTGGTGAATGACTTATCAGCCAACAATGAGCTGATTGACCATGTTTAGCTGATTAGCTGTGTTAAACAACTATTTATTACGTTTGGTTATTAATTGATTGAGTTAATTGATTGAACCTCGTCAGCTAATTTTCAAAAAGTTTCAGAAGACCGGCGTTTTGGTTTCAGCTGATCAAAACTGTCCGATGTGCCCTCAACAATACCCACAACTGTTTGGCTGAATGTCCATGTACGAATTGCGGTAGCCAGTTGCGGCAGAAAAAAGTTGTTCCCTTTTCTTCTTTAATCAGATTTTTTAATGTCGTTTTCTGTGTTACCGAATTTGCTATTCTGGAAACCCTTTATGCACGATTTAAAACTTGGTTGGAGTTATGTCTGCATTTAGGTGTTGTTTGCTGGAGCTGGTGAGTGAGAAACCTGCGGCTAGCAACATCGAGACGTAAGGAAGCAGTAACAGTGAGACAGCGTGAGGTAGAAGGATGGCGGTTGAGATTGGCGGTAAGGGAAGCAGTAACGTGGGAAGCAGTTAGGCATAGATGAGTAGTGCACATGGATCACTTATTAATTTGTCCCATCAATGAATAGTACATAAATATAAGAAGGTGCTTAGTCAAGAAGAAGAAGGTGTTGTTTGTTTTTAATATTTTAAATACTTAATTCTAATTAAATGAGTTTAATTGAAGTTAAGCAAGTTTAAATTTCTAATAATTTTGAAAAGGTGTTTTCAATTGTCTTCAAGGGTTAATTTTATTAGGAATGCTCTAGAAGTTAATTTAATTTTTCAAGATGTTGAATTATTAAATTATATTAATCATCAAATCAATTCCAAAATTATCATTATTTTTCTTAATTTGATTAATATTAATAATTATATTGATTCTTAATTAATTTTGAAAAGTAGTCTCTAAAATTAGAATTAATTAAAAAAATATTTTCTTAAATAATTAAGAAAGTTGTTTCTTAATTAAATTTATTTATTTCAGTTTTATTGGGATAAATTAAATTCTTAATTTTATTTGTTTAGAGAATTATTATTTAATTTATTTAGAAATTGTCTCTTTATTTATAAATAATAATTTATATGTCCTATATTTTTTATTAGAGTTATAAACTTAATTTTTGTAGAATATTTCTATAAGAATATTCTACGAAATAATAAGATATATAATATTCATACCCTTATATTTTTTTAAGCCATGTCCTTATAAGTCATTTTACACATAAATAACTAATACTAAACATCTAATTTTACCAAACATCAATTGACAAACAACTAATGCAATGCGCTGGTTAAATCAGCTGGTATAATCAGCTATCAGCTAATAGTTAATGCAATTCGTTGATTGCCAAACAAAGCCCTTATGTTCTCAAGGTTGGTGCTCAAAAGTGGAATGTAACTCTAATCAATTTCTTACAGGAAAAGGCCATCATTTCTAGTTATAGATAGTTGGTCACAATCTCATTGGAAAACCTTTAGGTTGAGAGAATTTTTAATCACAAAACATAACTTATTCTTGTTCAAATTTGATTCTCCCTTTCAAAATCATCGGCATATTAAGTCTGATTCTTGAAATTTCAACTCTAGACCCTTTTTTAACATAAATGGAGACCAAGAATTTAGCTCAAAAATTTGAAACAAAAATAAGGCCCTCCTTGCATTAACATCGACAATATTCCATTGGAATATTAAACTAAATATGGTCTAAGCTACCTCTCTAGTTGTGTTGGGAAGCCTCTTTGTTTTAATGAGGTTAGAATAGCAATGTCAAGAATCATTTATGCAAGGTTTTATGTCCTAATAAACATAGATAAAAACCTACCTAATGTAATCCCTATTTTGACGCTTGATGAAGAAGGAAACAGGTTTGAGGACCAAGTTTCTGTAACCTACTCGAGGAGACTTGAAACCTCTAAGAATATGAATGTAAGAATATGTAAACCTTACACGCTAAGTTAAAAGAATACTACTTCAGCATTAATAATATCATTTCATTTTGATCTAAGATTGAATTAGTTAAAAAATATATAAAATTTTGATTAAATCATTTTTTTTGAAAAATAGTTTTAATTCTTGTTCAAATACTTTGAATTGATGTATGTGAACTGAAACTTTATTTATGCATTTACATAATTATCTATCTATTGACACAAACTATACATATCTATACTATAAAATAAAAATAGCAATAAATTTACTCCTAAACATTTTAAAAGACACATCTATCTTCTAAATCGTTTAGTTAGCTTAATTAAATCTTAAATATTATAAAAACTTTTGTTCAAATCCAAATCACTCTTAAATTTATTGCATGTTAAATAATTATGATAAATATTTTAAAGTGCAACGTGTTAGAATCCATAATAGATAAAAAGGGTTTAGCATATAAGTGCAAGGGGGAAAAAAATAACCAAAATTATAACGGGAGAAAGGAAACAACGAAATCATTTTCATCACATTCATCTACATGAAAGTTTGACAAT
Organism: Erythroxylum roigii; assembly: GCA_027576455.1. Lineage (NCBI taxonomy): Eukaryota > Viridiplantae > Streptophyta > Magnoliopsida > Malpighiales > Erythroxylaceae > Erythroxylum > Erythroxylum roigii. The sequence goes on from JANZXV010000006.1 coordinate 11,321,777, forward strand.
CGTACATCCTAGATCATCCTGCAAGCCGGATAGGTAGTACGGTTAATGAACATCATAGTTCACCATGTTAAGTTTGTCGATTAGATCCACCTTATTCATTTTGCTCAGTACTCTAAATGACAGATTAATTGATGATTACTGACTATCTTTAAGAGTACTGTCAACTGCACCCAAAACTAAAAATAATGGTGTTCAAAATTCTCATTAAGCTTACGGAACTAAACTTTTAACATTTGACAAATAGAGTTTTAGTATCACAATGTCGAACATCAAAATATGAGATATCTCCAAAAGATTACACTTCACCATCATCACCCAAATTAAGCTGTCCTGAGTGGAGGAGAAACCAATATGACTCCATCTCCTCTAACAAATAGAAAGGGCACCGTACGCCTTGTGGTCTGGATCAGGACAAATCTATGGATTAGTCTACCGAACTAGTGAAAGGCCCAGTACAAACCATTTGTAGTAAAGTTGCAAGAAGAAAACAAACAATCCCAAGTACAAAACAACGACATCATTTAACAGGAAGACAAATTGCAAATTCTCTCTCCCTCAAAATTATGAATCCTATAATTAGTCTTGTGCCTCCAACCTCACCCTGCCAACTTAATTACAACTTTTTCTAGAAAACAATGTCTTAGTTACTTTAATGTCCACGAAAGTAATTGAATTGTATAACCCAACTAATCACACACACATTGTGCAGATATTTTTCAGAAAAAATTCTACTACAAATCTATATGTTTTTTGGATAACGAAAAAACTTTTAGCGATTCTATATTAAGATTGGGAAGTTTATAGCATGCATTTATAAATAAGTATTTATAATTACTGAATCTCAAACTAGTTACATTTATACATACAAATACACAAAGAGAGGGAAAATATATATATATAATGAATCGTTCACATAAAGGTTGTGGTGAACAAAAATCAATATATGAATTATAGATGTATCTCTAATCCTTAACTTCAAATCGAAATTTCAACAAACAATTGACAACTATCATACTATAATGAAAACACTCGAATTTTGAAAGATTGAATTTCTAAATAATATCCACCATCATGATAATGCAAAAAATTAATAAGAAAAATATTGAAATACTGTAAAATTAATTAGCTAATCCAAATAAAGAGTTATTTGCAAACTTTTTTTTTTTCCCTCAAGAACTTGTAACAAACACTTGCTTCCTTTCATATATCATCTCTCTTTTGTATGCAAACAAGTAGAATTAAACTCAAACCCTGAGCTATTAGTTCTAATTGTCTACTGTTGTCATGCCAAATTCTAAAGAAAACTTAGAAATCTCAATACACGGTTTGTAACCCATTAGAATTAGTAATAAAAGGAGCCTAATATGAACTCTAGAAGAGATAATCTCTTGCTTCTCTCTACCTCATGTGATTCTCCAAATGATCAATCTCCTTGGCAAGTTGTTCCCTCTGTCTCTTGCTCAACTATTTGTTCTCGCCTAAGCTCTAGTGCTTCTTCTGCTCGCTTTCCCTCCATTCCACCGGCCACCAACCACCTTACTATTTTTGGTAATATGGCAGGTAACCAGGAGAGCCTCCTGCCTCTTTCTTCATCGCTTCCCACGCCTATCAACAATGGCTCTCCAGCACACTCTCTGAATCCTAACCCTGCTACCCGTTGTTCTAACCTTCCTAATCATGCTTCTCAACCTGTGAACTTAGATCCCCCAAAACAAACCTGAACACAGGTCGTGGGAGATTAAAATTCTGACCCTAAGTTGCATTACTCTCCTCCAAGTAGACTTGACGATTGTTCCATTGTTACCCCACCTTTGGAGACATTAAAGGAGGGCACTTCATGTTGGAATTCCACCCTCATTGGCTTATTTCATGATAAGTCTCCTTCCATTCTATGAAGGCCTAGGCATTTGCAAACTAGAAAAACCATGGCCTCTCTGAGATACCAGTGAACAATGATGATGTCTTCTTCTTTAAATTCTTAGATGATGTAGATGCAAGGAAGGTGTTAAAAGAGGGTCCTCGGCACATATTTAAAAAACCTTTATTCCAAATCTAGAGTCCAGGTACCAACCTAGAGGATATTAAGCTAGCTAACATTCCTATCTGCCTATGCATATATGGGGTTCCTCTAGAGTACTGACCACAAGTTGTCTCAGCTACATTACGAGTTTTGTTGGGAAAACGCTGCACCTTAATCAAGCTTCAGTTAAGATCAAGCGCATAACCTTCGCGAGAATTTGTGTTGTAGTAGACACAATCAAGGATCTACCAGAAGAAATCCCAATAATGAGGTTGAATCATAACCCAGAGCTAGTTGAAGATGTGGTTAAGGTAACTCATGCATGGAAACCAAAACAATTGAGTCCTAAGAAATCTAGGACCTACTGGCAAGTTATTTAAAACTGAAAATTATGAGGAACTCATGGAAATCAATCAACCTACTAACCTGGGGGATACTGGCCCCAGTTCTGATGATGATATGAATGTTGAAAGTCAAAATTTGGCTTTGGCAACTGAATGTGTAGATATTATCCATTAAAATTCAATAGATGCAAAGATGGACACCTCGCCAGTCATTGCAAAACAAGGTAATTTGAATAAGGCTATAGATGGAGGAATATCTGGGAACATAGGTGCAAATGTTAATATGTGAAATGAGTGCTACCAAGCATCAGATTGAGGAGGAGTTTAGTATTCAGGGGAAAAGAAGATCTAACAGGAAGAAAAGGCAATCCTCTACTAAATTAGGTTCATGACAATATTTGCATGGAATATCAAGGGATTAAATGCTCCTACCAAGAAAGTGGCTATTAAAAGACTTCATTTTTGTTAATAAACCTTACCTTTTTGGAATACTTGAATCAAGGCTCAAACAAGAGAAATGTGATATTCTTAATATCCTTCCAGAGTAGTGGAAACTTTTGACTAACTATTCTAACCATTATAATGATAGAATTATGGTAATATATAATGAGGATAATAGCAACACCACTGACCAGCTAGTGCATATTCAGGTCAGATTAAGGCAGGAGCAATCCATCATCTGGGTCTCAGTCATTTGAAGTATAGCCTATCCATTTGCATCAAGCAGTTCCATATTTGTCTGTAATTATTAGATTCTAATACTTATGGATTACTATTTTGGTGGCAATCCTTTGCAATAATCAATTATCTAGAATTGTCCAATAGTGTACTTCAAACCATTATACTAAAATGCAAACCTTAACTTTTTATATTCAAGAATATCTGCAGGCACAATTCCTTCAAGAAGCTAGTTAACTATCCAACGGGAAATCTTGTTCCATACAAAAAGATTTACTGACTGCTAGAAGTCTTTGTCCATTTAAAAAAAAAAAATCACAGACTGTTAGAAGGCCTTTAACCGTTCAATAAACTAGAAAGCCTTTGAAGTCTTCATTGTTAACTAGTAGAGAGGATGTTAATTAGGGTAAGCCCTACATTTCAAGAAATTAAAGGTCCTATGAAGGTAGTACCCTCAAATAATGAGATGACTGAAACAATTTCACAAGCCACAACAACCAAACTAAGAACTCATCCAAATTCAAACAATTAAATATTACTTGCTGAAACATGCAAGTTTTAAGTGTCCATATAAACAGATAAAAATACAGAGCAATAAATAATTTACAGCATACCCGAACAATTTCTTCATAAGTTTCATCATCAATTTCAATAGTAGTAACAGTTTCTTCTACATCACCAAGGATCATATTTAGGTGCTGATCATAAGCCTGCAAATCCCAAAAAATTAATAGAACTTAGTATCAAAATGAATAAAAGTTGGAGCATAATGCTTAAGAAATATTAGATTTATCACCCAAATAGAAAAGTTGGAAGTCCATCTATTGTCAATTATAATATCCAAATTCAAAATAAAAAACTGATGAGAGCTAAAATTAGGGAGCAATGAGGAGAGCATTTTTGAGAATGACAAATTCCAAAGCTGCTCATCGTAGCACCTTTTGTGGACCTACAGCACTGATCGAACTGCAATCAGAGCAAACACCTAACTTGTTCCACAATCTTAAGTCCACAACAGTAGCTGCTTTACAAAGTTACACAAAGTGTGAAGTTTATGGTGAGCAGAAGACTGGTCAGAAAAGCATTAATTCGTTAAAAAATGAACAAGTGAAAGCAACCCTAATCTCTGACTGCCCAGTAACAAGGTACAAAAACTAACAGACACTTACTAATTGTATTGTTCTGGGTGGAAACTTAAATATCTAACCATACCAGACACAATGTGTTAACAATTAAGTACCAATAACTTATCTTCCCCTTCTCTTTTTGGAACCCATTACCCATAAGCTCTCCCTCAACAAAAATGTACCAAACCACACATTGCCATCAGTTGTTTCAAAGGGGCTCTTAATCTGAAATGGTATAAGTTGAAATAGAAGGCAATTTCAAAAGCATTTTGTAACTGAAATACTATCCTAGGTAGATTTATACCAAATCCTTTGCTTTTCCTTTCTTTTTCTTTAAAAGAGACTTTCTTGTGGGGGAAAAAAACGTAAATTGGTTTCTGAAAATATGAACAGCGAGTCCACCAGAATCCAACCCCAAAAATTCTCGCAGTTGGCAAACACATAAAAATAGGTCTAAAATGGAATAATGCTAAGTGTTAAGAAAGGAGTAAACTGACGTGGAGTTTGCCACGAAGCTCACGGTCGGAGCGAAGCTTGACGTAGATACGCTCGTCCAGACTAAGTCTGATGAGATCCAATGGTTCCTTCACCGCACTCTCTTCTTCAGTCGCCATTGCTCTTCTTCTCCTGTTTGTCTATCCGTTTGATTATTTGGTGTAAGAAATAAATAGAAAAAATTAGGCAGCTGTGATTAATATTATTAAAAATAAAAATAAAATATTTTGTCTACTTGATAGATAATGAAAGTCGCCAATTAAATAAATATCGAGGGTGGTTTTTAGCTATTAAGTAAATTTGAATCACTTGCCTATGAAGTATGAAGAGGAAGAATACTTTGGTAATTTTGCAAATTTTAAGCCAAACTATTTACAAGAAGCATAACACGAATTTTATATAACCTACCTATTGCTTTTAGATGGGGGATCACACATTTGTAATTTATAAAATGCCCCAAATGTCTTTTGTTTGGTTGCTTACAGAAGCTCTGTGTTTATGTATGAAGCCTGATTTCCCCAGTTAACTCCTGAATGAAGCATTCGTTGCTCCTTTTCAGATCTTTAAAAGCCCCCTGCTGTTCCTCTCGTCCGCAGACCCATCGCTAGGTAAGAGAGCACAGTTATGTAAAAACCCATTTCTCTTTTTTGGTTATATGTTGTATTTTGGTGCTCCATTGATAATTTCTTGTTATGCATCTGGTGTATTAATGATACACATCTCTGAGCCATCGCTTTGCATGCCTTATTTGAAAAGGGGCATTGGAATAGGAGATGCTCAGTTGACTCCAGGTTAAATTTAAATAGGTTCCTAGGGATTCCTAGATATTTTAGTAATCTGTCGATGGTGGGAAGTTTACCCCTCCCTGTCAACCACAATATGTTCAAAGCAAGTGGTTGCACATGTTTGTTCTAGTTCAAATTGTGCCATATCACTCTAGGATGTGCATTTTGTTAACCAAGTTTTATAGCTAATAAAACTCTCAATACACTGTAAATATACGAATCGTATCTTGTAGCATATAAAGTTATCATTCTTGCGAGGAATTAGATAAAATAATTTGAACCTAACTTTGTCTAATATATTCAAAATATGATTTGAACGACAATAATAACCGAAATTTAAATAATTAATAATATAAGGTTATGATCATGCATCTCATACATAATATATATCAAATATACGCAGTAGAAAATAAAAACAGAACCTCAAAAATCAGTTCTACTCATGCATATAGATATAGAAAACAAAAACATGAAATGTAAGAAGTTTACATACCTTTCTGACGATCTCCTTCGTTCTTTAATCTTTTCTGCGTTGGTTGTCATAAACCACAATGATCAACATAGACCGTCCCTAATGAAAGTCCACTTAAAGATAGAAGGATAAAATCTTACAAGGAAATGACTAGAATTCTTTCTTTGTGCTAGCAAAGACACAAACTCTTGTGAGAGTTAGAGAGAAACGAGTGTGTATGAAAGAACTTTTCTTTCTTCTTGTGTCTTACGTAAGATGCACAAAAATGATGATTATTTTCTATCCTCTTTGGTCTCCCATAACTCCCATCATTAATGGAAAGTTATAGGAAGTTAATGGTCATGAATAGCATGCATTAATAGAAGTTATGAGAAGTTAATGACCATGAATAACATGCATTAATAGAAGTTTTAAGAAGTAAATGACTAAATTGGCAACCAACAACACTTGTTTTTAATCCATTCTATGCCATGTTTT
>JANZXV010000006.1:11393600-11417996 GCA_027576455.1 Erythroxylum roigii
GATGATCATTTGCCGTTGGTCGAATTTGCTTATAACAATTCGTACCATTCGAGCATTCAGATGGCTCCTTATGAAGCATTATATGGAAGGAGATGCAGGACTCCTATATGCTGGGATGAAGAAGGTGAAAGGAAACTGGTAGGACTAGAATTGCTGCAGATGACAGTAAACAAGATTAATTTGATCAAGCAGCGGCTCAAGGCAGCTCAGGACAGAATGAAGAGTTATGCTGATGCACACAGGAAGGAGATGGAGTATGAAGTAGGCGACAAAGTATTCCTTAAGACCTCTCCATGGAAGGGAGTCATGAGGTTTGGCAAGAAAGGGAAGTTAAGCCTGCGTTATGTAGGTCCATATGAGATTCTAGAGAGAATTGGGCCGTTAGCCTACAGGTTGGCATTGCCTCCAGAGTTGTCTCAGATACATGACGTTTTTCATGTTTTTATGTTGAGAAGGTATAGATCAGATCCTTCTCACATTATTCAGACCTCAGAGGTTCAGTTGAGTGATGATCTGAGCTATGAGGAGATGCTAGTAGAGATTCTAGATAGCAAGGAAAAGATCCTCAGAAACAAGATAATCAAACTAGTTAAAGTCCTTTGGCGGAATCATGTAGTTGAAGAGGCGACGTGGGAGCCCTTGGATGCAATGAGGGAGAAGTATCCACACCTTTTCAATGAATCAGGTAAGAATTTCGAGGACAAAATTTCTTAAGGGGGGGAGAAATGTTAGCCCCTGAAATTTTTTTTATGTAATTAAGCATGATTAGAGGGAATTAAAGCATTAGTAAATTAAATTAAGTTGACATTAATTAAGTATGATGGCATTAATGAAGTTAGGTAGCATGAGTAAATGGAAATTAAATGTGTTAGTTGAGCTTAAGTGTTTAGAGTTTAGTTGGGCTTAAGGAATTGAATTGGGCCTAAGTTGAGAATAGAAGAGAATAAGAAGGAAAGGAAAATAAATGGGCTTTGGGCTTTGTGGGCTTAAGTGATTTAGTAGGAGTATAAAAGAAGAAGAATTAAGTAAGTTGGTAGAGGAAAGTAGGAGGTAGCCGAAAATTGAGAGAAAAGAGAGAGGGAGAAGTCGTGGAAGAAGGAGAAAGGGGAAGAAAAGAAGAAGCTTGCTAGGGTTTGGGTTTTCCAAGAAATCAAGAAGGATTTTCAAGAAAGTTCAAGAAGAAAAAGAGTGGAGAAAGGTCTAAGCTTCACTTTGAACCAAGAAATCACTTGGTTGAGCAAGGATTCAAGGTAAGCCATGAGTTTGAGGTTTAGCTTTTGGTTGGGTTTTGAGTTAGAAAGATTAGAAACGAGATGGGTTTAGTGATTTTAAAGTCAATTTCATGCTTTGAGTCATGAAAGTTTTCCAATTTTAGTTAAGTTGATTGGGATTTTTGTTATTCTTGAAGAAGGGCAAGAAGGAAGAGAAGAGCAAAGAGAGGATCACTCCTAAGCAAGAGTTAAGCAAGATATAAGGTGGGTTTCATTTTTATCTTTATGTTAGTAAGTAATAAATGCAAATTCAACTAACGAAATTAATGATTTTTAACTACCTAAAAGAGGAGCATTGATTGTGCATTGAATGCTTGTAAGTTGATCCATGTTTGTCATTATGTGAGAATTATAGCAGTATATGTCATTGCTTGAACTTGCCATGAATTGAATGAACATGAATGATAATATGAGTATGAGAACAACATGATTATTGCATGAAAATTCAGTTTTCAAGAATCAGCCAGTTGGACAAGAAAAGTCCAGTTTTTATGCATGAAATTCATGTTATGTGGGTTAGGTCAAGTCCACCCAGCAAAATGTCACGTGCACGTTGACCAGTATAGGCTTCTCCCGCCTGCCCGCAAGAGGCAAGGATGTTCCTTTTAGGACTCCTCAGCATACGACTACACTTGTGTAGTTCGTCAGTAATTGTGGACTTACCGAACCAATAGCCATGTGTGTATATGTTTACATGTATTTGTAAGAATGAAAAATGCTTGAATCATGGAAATTATGTTTGAGATTGATGAATTATGAAATGCATGTTGATGATTGCTTGAGAAATTGATTAATGAATGGATAAAGAAATGATCCTACTTATTTTCATAAATATAAACATGTTATCCACGAGCGAAAGCTCACCCCCTCCATCCCGTCCCATCTCCGGGTGAAGAGCGGGACCACGAAGAATGAGCTAAAAGGCATACTCCAGGATTTTTGTCATTTTGTATTTCAAGTCATTTTTGTAAGAAATGCTTTAGATGCATTTTGAGAAAACAGTTGCATTTTTAAGATGTATTTTGAAATCATGTTGTAAAGGGCTTGAAATGCCCTCTAAAGCATTGTAAGACACTGGCTTTTGAAGTAAATGAAAGGTATTTGAATTATGATAGTCCAATGATTATTATGACTTTTCAAGGATTGCATGATTTGGTTTGAAATTCATGAGGTTAGCATGTTAGAAGTAAAGTGGGTTATATGAAGATGAGTGAAGTTAGACATTATTGAAGTGTTGATAGTATATTTGATAGTTGAGCAGGCTTGAAATGGCTTGGGAATTCTGGAAAATTCCCATGTCCGTTAAACGGACACGCATGTCCTTTTAACGGACACATTCGGGTGAGAAATACCCCTTTGGCCGCTTCATGTCCGTTGGACGGACATCCCAGTCCGTTTAACGGACACATTCGGGTGAAATAGTACCCATTAGCCAGCTTGTGTCCGTTGGATGGACACGCCTGTCCGTTTAACGGACAGTCTCGGTGAAATAGTTCCATTTTACCACTTCATGTCCGTTAGACGGACACTCGCGGGTCAAATTTGGCATTCCCAGTTTAGCTCATGTCCGTTTAACAGACATGAACGGACATGTGCTTGGGAAGCTTATTTCGGGTTTTCTTGAGAGCAGATTTCAGTTTTGAGGTTAGGCCAATATACAGCCACCACCAGTGTAGTTCAGCAGCCAGTCTCACTTTTAGTGTGCCAGCCAGGGCTCAGGTCTCGGGAATGGGTCTCAGCCAGGGCTCATGTCCCGGGACCGTCGGGCTCTGGAAACGGGGTCCGACATGACATATTTGACATATGACTCCATGTAGTGGAGCCTAGCATGTTGTATGCTTGATTGATCAAATGATTTCAGATTCTTTACATCTTCTAGTTCCCATTTTATGTTGAACCTGTTGATTTCAATTCTTTAATGAATCATGTTTTCCATTTTAGCCAAGATCGATGAGTTCTCAGAATACCCAGCTGATAGGGTATAGTATCAGACTATATGCACATAGATAACCCGTCGGTGATGGGTTAGATCCGGGTCCTACCTGGAGAGGGCAGGCCTCTAGGGGCAAGGTTAAGCCAACTTTGTCTAGAATCAGAAAAGGGGAGGTAAGTCGTACTAGCATGCCTCTGTCTCTTCCTAAGAAAGTCAGAAAGAATAAGAAAAAGGGAGTTAAGCCGTACTAGCATGCCTCTGTCTCCCTAAGAGTTTCAGAAAGAATAAGAAAAGGGGAGTTAGGTCGCGTGCAAACTTGAAGTTGTGGTCGCGTGCAAACTTGAAGTGCCGGGGCAAGCCCGGGACACAAAACACGGGCCCAACGCAAAACACGGACCCAACATTAAAAAGTTTTGGAAAGAAAAGAAACTAGAGTTTAAAATTTGAAAGAAAAGAATCTAGAGTTTGAAAGAGAAGAAATTAGAGTTTTGAGTTTTGAAAGAAACTAGAGATTTGAAAGAAATGAGAATTTTGAAAGAACTAGACTTTTGAAAGAAACTTAGAATTTTGAAAGAACCAAGAATTTAGAAACCAGATTTATGTTTTCCTTGAACAATTCATATTGAGCTTTATTATTGATACTCATGTGATTGCCGAAATTGATATTACTACCTGTTCACTTATTGATCATATATTGTTGCTTAGAATGTCACAAACCATTCTTGTGAAGCTAGTCTTGTGTTACCTAGCCTCACAAGCATGGTAGTATGTTTATATCTCACTGAGTCGCATTGTAGACTCACACCTCACTATCACCATTTCAGGGGATTAGCAGATCGGACAAGAGAGAAATCCAAGTCTTTTGAGACTCGCTTGGATAATCAGACAAGTAATATTTTGGCATGATGTTTAGTGCAGATGCTTATAGTTGCTCTACGGTTTGTCATAATCATATATACATATAACATGTATGGATATATTATGTTATTGAGAATGATGTCAGTTGACGATAAGCAAATTGTATGTGAGAATTGCATATTTAGATCCTTACTTCTTACAACCTATTAAACAGGTATAAGGATTTATCAGATAAATAAATGGGCCATGCTAGATTTTTAGTAGAATATAGAGAGTTAGGCTTACTACGGGTTTTGGTGGCTTTAAGCCTACCCACTCCCTAGTGCCAACACGGCCCAAAAATGTGGGTCGTGTCAGATGGTATCAGAGCCAAAGGTTGTATAAGAGTAAGGATCTTGTGATCTAGATGATGTAAAAAAAGTATTAAAGAAAAGTTTAGGATAAGAGATATGCATATGAGATTCTTGCATGAGCATGACACCATGGAGCATAGGATCTGCATCATGTCAATAGCATGCTATCATTGTGTCTAAATGATTTTTTCCCCATACTAGAGATGCCTCCTAGAGGGAGAACACCTCCTCAACTAGGACGAGGTCATCCTAGGAGGGGGAAATTTTGACTACTGCACTTGATGTCGAATCGGTACAGCGGGAACAACAAGAAGAAAGATCTCCACCCAGAGTTAGAAGGAGATCAGAGATAGAAACTGAACCTGAACCCCTAGCTGCTCAAAAGGAAGATGTTAGAACCTTACAACAAAGAATTGAGGCCTTAGAAGCAGAGAACTGAGCCTTAAGAGAAAGGCAGGAGGTTCTAGAATTGAGAGAAGAAGTAAGAATACTTAGAGAAAGAGAGAGAGAAAAGACTCAGGGTGTACCTAAAGTTGCTCCTGCACCACCATAACCAGTGCAAATGCCTAGAGGATTACCTAGGCGAGCTTTAGATGATGACGGGGTAAGTATCAATGATTTCTTGAAATTACAAACCCCGGAGTTTGGTGGTGAGAGACATAAGGATCCCCAAGAATTTCTGAGTCATATTGAGAAAATGGTCCAGAGATTGACTTGCTCTGATGCACGGATCATAGAATTAGTGGGGGCTAAATTGACAAAGAATGCTTGGGAATGGTTCCAGAGGAATATCGAGGACCAATTATATGGTGGGAACCATCTAACCTGGGAGTTCTTTAAATAGGCATTAATCGATGAGTTCATTTCTCCTTATGAAAGACAGAATCGAGCCCTGCAATTTGAAAGGCTCAGACAAAGCTTTGGTATGAGCGTAAATGATTATGCAAGTGAATTTCTAGGCATATGAAAATTCGCTACAGCAATTATGCCGACTGAAGCTGCAAAGATGGAAAGATACAAGTTGGGACTTATACCTTCCTTGTATAGTGTTGTTGTAGCTATTGACTTCCCAAATTTTGTCAAGGTTGATTGATAAGACAAAAAATTGGAAGCAAAGTTTAAAGAGGGGAGAGCAGAAAGAGAATCGAGAAGAAAAGGTAAAGGCCAGAGAAGTAGAGGCCGTAGAGAAAGAGATAGATCTCAGATGAGAGATATGATTTTTCTTTAATTATGATGAATGTTGTTAGACATAGTCCTTATCCAGAATGAGAATGCTAAAGTGCTATTTGACTCGGGTGCCACTCATTCATTCATAGCGCCGAGTTTTGCTTGAAAGCTAGATATAGAGAGAGAATTAATGAAAGACCCTCTGATCATAGTTACACCCTTAGGGAAAACTGTTGAAGTAAAATATGTTTACCCCTCATGTGTAGTGGAAATAGAAGGAAAAAAATTTATAGCAAATTTGATCGAGTTGGAAGTAATAGAACTTGATGTTATCTTGGGTATGGATTGGTTGTCAAATCACCATGCTACAATGGATTGTTATGCCAAAAGAATTATATTTAGGCCAAATCCAGAAATAGAAGTGTTATATCAGGGAGATCAAATTGGATTTCCTGTTAACAGAATATCAGCTATGTATGCCCAAAGACTCTTAAGAAAGGGATGTCAGGGATATATAACTCATGTTACGGATACCAGAAGGGAGATCAGTGAGATACAGCAGATCCCTATAGTAAGGGATTTTCCAGATGTGTTTCCAGAAGATTTACCTGGATTACCACCGGAAAGAGAAATCGAGTTTAATATAGAACTCCTTCCTGGTACAAACCCTATCTCGATTACTCCATACAGAATGGCACCTATAAAACTGAGAGAGTTAAAGGTGCAGTTGCAGGATTTGCTTGATAAGGGTTTTGTTAAACCCAGTAGTTCACCGTGGGGTGCACCAGTGCTATTTGTTAAGAAGAAAGATGGATCCCTAAGGTTATGTATAGATTATAGGCAGTTGAATAAAGTAACTATTAAGAATAAATACCCTCTTCCTCGGATTGATGATTTATTTGATCAATTACAGGGAGTCATTTCTCTAAGATTGATCTCAAATCTGGGTATCATCAGTTGAGGATCCGAAAAGAGGATGTGCCGAAAACTGCCTTTAGAACCAGATACGGGGACTATGAGTTCCTGGTGTTTCCTTTTGGTTTAACGAATGCACCAGCGACCTTTATGGATTTGATGAATAGAATCTTCAGGCCGTATTTGGATAAATTCGTTGTGGTGTTCATTGATGATATATTGGTTTATTCCAGGAGCCAAGAAGAACATGAAAGACACTTGGCAATGGTGTTGCCAATCCTTAGAGATAATCAGTTATATGCCAAGTTGGCAAAGTGTGAGTTCTGGCTGGACAGAGTGAATTTCCTAGATTATATAGTTAGTAAAGAGGTGATTCAAGTAGATCCTTAGAAGGTGGAAGCAGTGTCTAATTGGCCTAGACCTACGAGGGTTACTGAAATACGAAGTTTCTTAGGTATGGCCGATTATTACAGACAATTTGTAAAGGATTTTTCCAAGATAGCTGCTCTACTGACGAGGTTAACCCGGAAACAGGTGAGATCTAAATGGGATGATTCCTGTGAGCAAAGTTTCCAAAAGCTTAAGGAATGTCTCACATCAGCTCCAGTGTTAGCTTTGCCTTCAGGGCAAGGTGATTATGTGATATATTGTGATGCCTCCAAAGTTGGTTTAGGCTGTGTTTTGACGCAGAATGGAAGGGTAATTGCCTATTCTTCCAAGCAATTAAGAAAACATGAGGTGAACTATCCTACGCATGATCTAGAAATGGAAACTGTGATATTTGCGTTGAAAATATGGAGACATTATTTATATGGTGAAAAGAGTGAAATATATATAGATCATAAGAGTCTTCAGTACATTCAACAACAGAAAGAGTTGAATATGAGATAAAGACGGTAGATTGAGTTACTGAAGGATTATGACTGTTAGATCTTTTATCACCCAGGTAAAGCCAATGTAGTGGCTGATGCTTTGAGCCGAAAATCGATGGGAAATTTGTATCATATTCCCATTCAAAAGAAAGAGCTAGTTAAAGATTTAAATGGGCTAAGACAAAGGATTATGCATAAGGCACATTATGCACCTTATAGTGCTCACCCTGGAACCACCAAGATGTACCATGATGTTAAAGGTATGTATTGGTAGGTAGGTATGATGAAAGATGTAGCATATTTTGTATCCACCTGTTTAACTTGTCAACAAGTCAAGTTTGAACATCAGAAGCCCACATGACTACTACAGGAGTCACCATTACCCGAGTGGAAGTGGGAGCGGATTACCATGGATTTCGTGATTGGATTGCCAAGAATGCCTAAGGGACATGATTCTATTTGGGTTATAGTAGATAGACTCACCAAGTCATCCCACTTCATAGCTGTTAAGACCAGTTATAGTGCAGCTTAGTTAGCCCAGTTATATGTTGACATAATTGTGAAGTATTATAGAGTGCCAGTGTCTATTATTTCTAATAGAGGAATATAGTTCACTTCTAGATTCTGGCAGAAACTAGAAGAAGCCATAGGTACATAGCTGAATTTTAGTACAACATTCCACCCACAGACTAATGGGCGATCAGAGAGAACAATCCAGACACTTGAAGACATGTTAAGAATGTGTGTCTTGGACTTTGTGGAGATTGGGAACGTGATTTGCCTTTAATAGAATTCGCTTACAACAATAGCTACCATTCCACCATTAAAATGGAACCTTACGAGGCATTGTATGGCAGAAAGTGTAGATCTCCACTATGTTGGATAGAAGTGGGAGAAAAACAGCTAGAGGGACCAGACCTAATTCAAGAAACATCTGTAAAAGTTCCTTTGATACAGGAAAGATTAAGAATGGCCTTCAGTAGACAGAAGAGTTATGCAGATACTAAGAGAAGGGACGCACAGTATGACCCAGGTGATCAAGTTTTCTTAAAAGTCTCTCCTATGAAAGGTATAGTCAGATTTGTAAAGAGAGGAAAGATGAACCCTAGATATATTGGACCATTCGAGATCCTTGAAAGGGTCGGAAATGTGTCATATCGATTAGCTTTGCCTCCTCATCTTAGCTCTGTGCATCCAGTTTTCTATATATCAATGTTAAGAAAGTGCATTCCAGATCCTTCTCATATCTTGCAAACCCCAAAAGTGAATATAGCAGAGAATCTTTCTTATGAAGAAACTCCAGTTGCCATCATAGACAGACAGATTATAAAATTACGGAATAAAGAGATCCCAATGATTAAAGTCCAATGGCAGAATCAAAGAATTGAGGAATGTACATGGGAAAAAAGAAGACTCAATGAGAACCAGATATCCACAGTTGTTCCCCCAATGAGGTAAATTTCCAAAATTCGTGGGCAAATTTTTAATAAGGGGGAGAATGTAATACCCGGTATCTAGCTTACCTGGTACACCGAAATAAATTGGTATTTGAGATTGATGTCATTAAAATCAGGACAGTGAATAACAATTTTTAGTGACATCAAAGTAATGATGTATAACATTTTTAGGTGGTCACAGGAAATTATACGAGCAGATGTTGAAAAACAGCACAAGAATGGCAATTTTGTAAATAAGTGGACATGAGGCATATAAAAGGAGTAAGTTGGAGAATAAGACAAAATTTCATCATCTTCTTCTTCCCTCACCACCGAAAACACCATGGGAGCTCCTCTCAAGCTTCTTCAACTTTTGTAGCAAGATAGGGAAGGAGAACCAAGGCATTTGGGTAGTATAAAAAGGTAAGCCTCTACTCCAATGCTTAGATCTATGGATTAAAGCTTGGTTTTTCTCTTCTTTTATGAAACCCATTTGATGGAATGTATGATTTTGATTATTTGGATGATGGATCTTTGTTCTTTGATGTCTAATGACACTTAAATATGAAGAGATTTCTTTTTTATGGTGATTTGGAGGGTTAAACCAAAACCTAGGGTTTTGAAGGTTAAGCTATCATGGAGACAGATTCGTGGCTCTCTTTGTACATTTTGTTTGAGCTGTTTAACGCGTGACTCTGGAGAAACTCAAAACAAAGAAGTTGTAGATCTAGATGTCTACTATCTCCATGAATGTTTCCAGGATTTTAGGGTGAGCCGAGTAAGTGTAATAGGCCCTGAATTGGTACTGGTTCAAAATACCAGCGAGATTGAAACAAGAACTGAAAGTTAATTATTTGAAGACCTTAGAGTTAGAATTGGATGATGCGATTTTCTTACGAAATGCTGAAAAATGTGTCATCTAAGTTCTGCAGAAAGGGAATTTGAATTAGATGAGTATTCGGTTAGATATGGCCGAATAAGTGAAGGGTGTTACTAACGTTAGTGATATAGAAGAGAACATAATCAAGTCAGGATTGTAAAATCACAAGAAATCCAATTTGCATCATTTTTGAGTTGTCTTTTGGTATTTGATATCCACATGAGTCTATTGAAAATGAATTTTTGAATCACCTTAATTGGATGAGAAATGAATGAGTTATAAGGTTTTGAGTCGAGAAAGGTCCAACACTTGACTGCATGTTAAGGCTGAATGTAAATGGGAGATTTGGATCTCCTTAATGACCGAATTAGGACATGGTCATAAAAGAACAATTGTGAGTTTATGTGTTAGCTAGAGGTCTGAAAAGTTTGAGAAAAATTGGACCTATGTATAAAAAGTTATACCATCACGAATGGGACTTATGCAGTTTTTTATGATATGTATTAAGAAATGAGGTTTGTTTGAGAATGACTAATGAGGGTATATGTATTTTCATGCATGTTACCCAATATCTTGTGAAAGCGGACAAAGAATAGAACTATAAGTTGTATCTAGTACCTGTCAAGTTCAAGAAAGGTAGAAAGAAATCAGAACCACTGAGATAGTAGAGGTGAGTATAATCATACTACTATACTTGTGTAGTAATCCTCTTCTTTTATCTTACGGCTTGTTGAATTGTTCTTGAATTCATATGACCTATTTGACATATGACTCCATGTAGTTGAGTCTAACATGTTGTACACCAGATTGACCAAATGATTTCATATTCTTTGCATCTTCTAGTTCCCTTATTGTGTTGAATCGATTGAATTGCGATTTTTGATGAATCATATTTCCCATGATAACCATGATTGATGAGTTCTCAGAATACCCAGCTAATAGGGTATATTATTAGACTATGTGCACATAGATAACCCGCCGGTGATGGGTTAGATTTGGGTCCTACCTGAAGAGGGCAGGCTTCCAAGGGCAAGGTTAGGCCAACCTTGTCTAGAATCAGAAAAGGGGAGATATGTCGTACTAGCATGCCTCTGTCTCTTCCTAAGAATTTCAGAAAGAATCAGAATTCAGAAATGAGAAAGCTCAGAATCTAGAAAAGAAACCAGAAAAGAAAAGAACTTAGAAAGAAAAGAACCCAGAACCCAGAAAAGAATTCAGAAACCAGATTCTTGTTTCTTTGAACAATTCATTTTGAGCTTTATTATTGATACTCATGTTATTGCCGCATTTGAGATTACTACCTGTGTATCCTTTGATGCTGTATATTGTTGCTTTGAATGCCACAGGCCATTCTTGTGAAGCTAGCCTTGTATTACCTAGCCTCACAAGCATGGTAGTATGTTTATATCTCACTGAGTCGCGTTGTAGACTCACACCTCACTATCACCATTTCAGGAAATTAGCAGATCGGACAAGAGAGAAATCCAAGCCTTGTGAGACTCGCTTGGATAATCAATCAAGTAATGTTTTTTGGCATGATGTAAAATTTGCAGATACTTCTAGACGCTCCATGGTTTGTCATAATCATATGTACATATAACCTGTATGGATTTGTTATGGTATTGAGAATGATGTCGGTTGATGATTTGAGATGGTCATAGATTAGTTGTTTATAAGTAGATGATGTATGTGAAAATTGTGGGTTGAGATCCTTACTTCTTACAACCTATTAAGTAGATAAACGAATAGTTCATGTCGGATTTTAGTAGAGTATAGAAAAGTTGGGCTTGCTACAGGTTTTGGTGGCATTAAGCCTACCCATTCCCTAGTGCCAACACGGCCCAAAAGGTGGGTCGTGTCATCAGCCATGCTTCAGCCTCTTCAAGACTGGTGGTTCCATTAAAATCCACTACTCCGTACTTGCGGAGCTTATCATACTATCCACTCCGATCCACTAGAGCTGACGCTGGTACTTGTGACCCTTGGACTATGGCATAGGTGAAAGCCTGGGCAAAGGCTTGAAAGAACTGCGGGTCCAGTGGGTTCACTGGAGGCATAGGAGGAGGAGGATGTGGCACTTTATGTTGTACACTAGGTGCCTCAGAATCGGAAGTAGAGTGTGTCCCTACGTCCTCCGGGACATGCGATGCATCCTTACTTCCGCAATGAGAGCTAGATCGAGCTAGAGCTCCTCAAGTTCTTTTTTGAGGCGGTATAATCACTCCTTCAACTTAAAACCATGGAAAATCTTTAGTTCATGCAAAACAATTTCAAATCATGTAAAACAATCCAAAACAATGCAAGTTGTTTATTTAAAACAATGAATGTGGTTCATGTAAAATAATGCATGCTCACTTCATACTAGAAAACTACCCACTTAGTCACCTAAGAGATCACTACACCTAGTCTCTCTGATACCACAAGATGTTGGGCCCTGTTTTCGAAACCCAACAATTGATCCGGAGTCATAAAGCGAGAGCGGGCTTCTCTATAAGGTTCTTTCTGTGAACCGTCACTTCCTTTCCATCAATCTTTATGAATTAAACTCTAAAAGCTATCAATTCCTGTGGAAAGGTGGAGAAACGTGTTAGAAATCCAATGCTTCAAGAATCACTTAATTTGGAGGTCAGACGAAGAAGTTATGGTCACAAGAATCCAACATGTTTAGGTCCTTACTTGCATTGTATATGCCTTGGCGGATTTGCCATAACTTTTGCTACAGATGTCGGATTGATTTTCTTTTTAGACAGTTTAAGAGAAGACTTCGAGATATACAACTTTTGTGAAGACCTCGAAGACTATTTCTATCTTCTAAAAGATAAAAAATGGAACAGAAGGTAGAAGATGAACAGTAGCCTTCCGTCTTATGTCTTCCGTCTAGTGTGAACAGTAGTCTTCCGTCTAGTGTGAATAATATTCTTCCGTCTAGTGTGAACAGTAGTCTTCTGTGTAATGGCTTGTGGCTTCCATCTAGTGGCTTATGGCTTCCGTCTAATGGCTTCCATCTGGTGGCTTGTGGCTTCCGTCTAGTGGCTTCCGTCTAGTGCTAACAGCAACTAAGATGAAGTAGTAAAAAAGGCATAACTTTCTCTACAAGTATCGGATTAAGGTCATTCTTAGACCGTTTTAGATAAGACTTCTAGACCTACAACTTCCACGAAGACATCAAAAATAATTTTTGCCTCCATCAGGGTTTAAATTGTCAAACAATGCAGCTATTCTGAAAGTTCACTCTATGCAGCAACACAAACTTGAGATGATCATAACTTTCCACTACGATATCCAAAACTTACAAACTTTATATCGTTGGAAAGTTAAAAAGATATTCTACAACTTCCAAGAAGACAATTTTTATCAATTCTACCTAGAAAATTCCAAAATTTTCCCTTACATTCAGAACACAATCCTACCCAAAAAAAAAGGTAAAGATTTGAAAAGCCATAAACAACCATAATGCATATGTATTTCATTTGGATCAAAATAAGAGTTTTCAATGCTTTAGTGGGCATTTTGAGCCACTTTACAACATAATCCAAAATACAAACTTTGCAAAAACAATAATTTCTCAAAATGCAACTAAAGCATTGTTTTACAAATTTCAACTTCCAAAGATCAAAAGAACAAAAATGCAAGTTGGAGTAATGCCTCGACGCTCAACTCGATCACTCGACATCTTGCTCATCGCCTGTGGATGGGAAGGGGTAGGGGTGAGCTTAACGCTCGTGGGTAACACTTTTATAATTGGAAATAAGCAAAAACAATTGAAAACCTTCTTGATTATTGCAATTTCTCACAAAAATCAATAAAACATATATTTCTCAACTTTGTCAATACATGTAAACACACAAGCACATCACAAATGGTTTGGGCAAGTCCATAAACATAACGAACTACACAATTCCATATAATGGCCTTGTGTAGTCGCAAACTTGAGGGAGTCCATAAAGGACTTTCGTACCACTAGCGGGCAGGCGGGAGAAGCCTTGACTTGGTCAACGTGCACGTGATAATTCTTGGATGGACTACACCAAGCTCACATACCATGTAATTCATGAACTGAAAATATTTTGCCCGAATGGCACATTCTTGAAAACTTGTTTTTAATGAACATGACATATTTCACAATTCAACAACCAAAATCCCATACCAATCATAAAAGCCATTTTTTAACTCAATCAAAAGCAACAAATACAATAATTGCAAAGCAATTACAATTCATTCCCAAAATTCACACATAACAACAACATATGGCAAATTCTTAATCATTTAAAGAACAATAAATGCTCATTTATGAGGCAGTTGGAAAAATCATTAATTTCATTTATTTGAAGAACATTTATAACTTATTATCTTAAGTATAAAAATGTAACCCACCTTAGTTTCCTTGCTTGAATCTTGCAGTACAGTCGCAGCCTCAGGTCGTCTCACTTCTTGGAACCGACGAAAAAGGTTTAAAGCTAGCCTAAAGTCAAAAACATGCAATTAAAGCTGATAAAGAGGGGGTTTTGTGTATTGATCAAAATTGAAGAAGATAACTTAAAAAAAGTGTAAAAAGTATAACTTGTCTTACTCACCGCGACGTGTTGATTTGTTTACGTCGCGATGTGTGGTTGTCTAATGACGCATCGTGACTTGGAAATTGACCTATGTCGCGACGTGCTGGATTTTTTCTGTGGGATGCGTCGCAACGTATGGAAGGCTCACGACCTGTTGACTTCTTGGCATAGTTGACTCCTTTTTTTTCCTACAATTAAATCACAATTTGCAGCATCAATTGTTCTTGGAAAAATTATAATGCAATTAATATCAATTTGTAAAAATTTTACTTGCAATTTGCAATTCATATGAGCTAATCACAGGGAATCAGTTTAAGCATAAAAATCAGCAATTAGGAGTAAAAAAATACTTTAACAATTATAAAAATGTAGCCAATTAATAATGTAACTTGGGCTCAATCACTCACCCACGATTATTTACTTAATTGCAAGACCATTTTATGGTCTTTCAACCTCATTTTCGTTGCTTCATTGTCTCCTCCTTCATTCTTTTCTCTCATCCACTCCACTCCTTCTCTCCCTCATCAAGGTTACATCTTGCTCTCTATTTTTATTTGTTACTTCATTTTCTTAGTCTTTTCCATCTTGCTACTCAAAGACCCAACCTGTTCCTCCATGAAAGTTGATAATCATGAAGAGGAAAGAGTTAGGGTTTAATGGTGTTTCAAGATCTTGAAGCCAACTCAAGCAAGTAGCATGTGGTTCTTGATGATTTGTTGAATAAGATGTGTATGATGATGGGTTAATTGATCTCAAAGTGGTGCTTATTTATATGATGGCATGTGGTTGATAGAATGAGCAAATAATTGTCTTACTTTTACATATATGATGATTGATGATCATAAGATGTTATAGTGATGATTTAGTGATATAAGGATTGTCCAAATGATGTAGAAATGGTATAGAAAATTTGATTGATAAATGGAGGTTCATGTTCTGTTTTGTGATGGAGAAAAAAACGTGGATTTTTTGTTGTTTAAGAGTGGATTGGATGAGGCATGGGAGTGAAAGAAAAGGGCAAGTATAATGTTTTGGAAAAGGGAAGAATTAGGAGAAAAGGTTGGAGACAAATTGATAAAGAGTGTTTAAAGTGGCTGGAATGTGATAGCTGTAACATCTCCACTGGATATGCCTAAGTAATCTAGTCATAATTTGTTATGTAGTGATCCAAATGGGATGGTTTTTGATTTGGGTTAAATTAGAGATATGAGGCTACATTTTTCATGAAGACATAGAATGCAAATTATGTCTTTAAAAGTGTCCAATTGTGACTTGAATTGAGTACTGAGTAATAAAAGTTGATGATGATTGTGCATGTATATATATGTCCTGTTATGAGTGTTTATGTGCAATTATGGACCATATCTTGGCTATGAATGATATTGAATTGAAATTGAGTTATAAGAGTGGATGAATGATGAGTATTGAACTAGAAATGATTGGCTAAGCATGAGAAATTGAGTGTTGGAAGTGAAGAGTTAGAAATCTGGAAATTTATAAAACTCTATTGAACATGCTTTAGTGCAAGAGGCATAACTCATTGTCTAGAACTCAGAATGAGATGATCTAGGTATAGTTTTAAAGGGAATTTCGAGATCTACAACTTCTATTTCAGGCAAAATTTTGAGATTTTGATGTTTCGAGGGTCGAATTTTCAAAATGGTGTAAGTGACCCGTAAAGGTCAGTTAAACGGACATGACGGACATTCACGGGGCAAATGACCCTAATTAAGCCTCAAATGGGTCTTAAAGTGAACCTAGAATGATCCTTGGTTTATGGGACTAATATATGATAGGTTGAAGTGAAATTGAAGGTTAAAACTTAGTGAACGAATGGATGAAATCAAAATGTCAAATGCATGAGTAGATTGGGAATGAAAATGTTTATATGTTTGTATTGATGTCCAAGGAAGTGAGTTAATTGTATTAAGTGATTAATTATGAAAGAGAATTGGATATTAGGAGATCATATGAGGTTCGAAAAGAGATGACGGGAAATTGAGTGAGGATATAGAGTGATCAAGTGTTCTTGAGATGTAAGCTTATGATAAGCTAGATACATACAAAGGGTAAAGCTTGAGTGGGTCATTTAAAGTGATCATATAAAAAAGAAGTGTAAGTCTAAGTTCAATTAGACAATTTGAATCATGATTTGAGAATGGGCATAAGCTGTGAATGGAAAGCATATACCCGAGTTTGTCATTGAGCATGCATTATACATTACGCATATACATGTGTGAAAACTGAATGGTTATACGATTGTTCTTTTATTAATGTGTTTGTAAACTATGTTTTGCATATGGTTGATACAGGATAGAACGTCCACATCCAGACGTTACCGGATCATGAAATCAAATGCTAATCTGGAGCGTACTGTGAGTAGACCTAAATGGTCTCCTTCCATTGCTTGTTTCTGTTTAAATTTTGGTATTGGGTAACCACTGGATGTCTATATGATTGTGATTGATTATGTTGGGTTCCGGACAGGAGGTCCGATGATTGAGATAATTGACTTGGATATTGAAGTGCTACTTGAATGTGAATTGGATGAACTAAGTATATTGGAGTGATTACTAAGTATTTTCTACATATGCATGTAAATGAAAATGTGAATTCTCAACTATATGTTGAATGCTGGACTACGGTCTGATGATAAGTGATTATGATTGAATAAGCGCATGTAAAGATGAGCAATGCATTTCATTTCATGAATGTATGAAACATAACGGAAGTTATGGCTAGAGTAGCCACCGATTAGAGCTTAAAGCTCAACGAGTGAAAATGAGCTTCACGCTCAGATAGTGATTCAGAGCCTCAGGCTCAACGTTAAATGAGCCCTATATGGGACAGTTTAAGCACTCGGTCACAACAAAGTAACGAATGGAAAGTGGGTCTCATATGCATATGCATTATAGGAATGATTAAAATGTATTGAATGCAAAATGTGAAATTGAATGTGAAGTGCAAAAAGATGTGAATGGGAAATATGTGTTATGTGACTGGGTTGAGTTTGCATAAAATTTGCATTTATTTTTCAGGACTCAGAAGAATACCCCGTTAGGCAATGGGAGTATACTTATTGCACACAAGGGAAAGTTAGAGGTTAGGATCAGTTCGCGTCTGCATTAGGATTTTTCTTATTTTTGTATAAATTGTATTCCACAATTTCTGTATAATATGTATTTGAGTAATTCAGTTTGTAATAAGTGATGAAGTATGGGAATCTTTGTAAATGAGATTGATTAAATGCGAATATTTCTGTTTATATCAATTTGTGCCAATTGGAAATGATTGTAAGTGTTTTATGTATCGAAATGGGTCCAAACGGCCCAAAGTGGATTGGTTTGTAACTGAAAAGGATTATGAATGAAATGGGGCCCTAATTGACCATTGAAACTGTATTAATTGTAATGTATTGAAAACATTATTCTATCGACTTTTAAATTTATTTGTCCCACTTTGGAAACGGACTTCTGCATATGTTAGTGTTTTCAAAAAAAATTTATACTGAATTTTGTCTGAGTACTCTAGCATGCCACCCTCGCGGGTGACAGACTCGGATATCACCCACGATGTCGGGTTCGGGTTCGGGTCCTGCGGGAGTGGGACGCTATAGGTACCTTTGATCTTAGTGTGACCTTTCCTAGCTACTATTAAGGCTATAATAAATTTATGTAATGCAAAGTTAATCTTAAGGATAAGGAATAAAGAAATAGCTTTTAAGATATCTAAAGCCATGACATATCTCTATGTAGATGATTACTTAAAATGATACTTGTTTCATTATAGATATGATTGATATTTTAGTTTCTCATAGTATTCAATAAACAACAAGAAAAATAATATGCTGGAGACTTATATCATACAAGGAGAATAAGAGGAGATGGAGATATCTAATGTGATCGAGTATGTGGCATATTGTAAAGCTAATGAACCGATTAGTAAAAGGAAAAATGGTAAAGAGATTGAGAGACTGAAAAAAAGGAGAATAAATCATTCATTTGAGGAGTTGCCAGAGAAAAGAGCTTATGCAAGGAGCCTAATTATAAGGCTCTTAAATATGCACTTTTTAGGAGGCAACCTAATGGTTTAGGTATTTTTATTTCAATTTAGCATCTTTAGAAAAATTTACTATTAATTTTAATATGTTTTTACATGATTTGATTTTTTGCATGTGTTTTAAGTTAAAGCATTTTAAAGTCATGATTTAAGTGCTCTTTGATGTTTTTTAATTATTGGATCGTTATACACATTGCCAGATCGTACTTCTCAAATTGCAGCTATGGATCCTTTTATTATTAGGGGAATACTAATTATCCTAATTTCCCTCTTTCCCTTATTTTCTAATTTTTCATTGCTCTTGTATGTCATTTATATTAAGAACAATGTACAACTCAAGTTTGAGGGAGGGAGTTAATTACTTATTCTTATTAGTTTTATTATAATTAGCTTAATAAGGAGCAATTACAAGAAAAATTTTAACTTCAAAAGAATATCATTCAAAGTAATTTGTTGCAAGTTTGGTTATTATTGTGATTTGATTTGTTTAGGCAAATAGTCATGAGCATTAATAATTAAGTTAATTTTAATTTTTTATTAGTTTTGAAAATATATGCTTAATTTGTTCTATGATACTTTTGTATAATTTTGATATACAACTAAGTTAGAAGATAATTCTTTTTAAGCATTTTGGCATCATATTGAGACAATAAGTGTGAATAAGTGAGAATTAAATAAATTAACTTTGATGGCTTTAAACAAAGTAAAAAGGTTAAAGATAAAAGAGTAGTGCTAGTAAGCATTTGTAATGGTAACCTAATTATGTAATTAGGAGTATTGATAATACGTTGTTGACTCCCACATCAAAAGGTTGGTTGACTTTTCAAAGATACAATCATCAATTCTCCTAAGAGGCCACATCGCTTGCTAGGCTTACAGTTGTAAGTTGCAAGACTCTAAATGCTTGTGTTATTTTGAAGTTAATTTTGATTTTTCTTTCATTAAACATTATGAAAATGTTTAAAAGTTGAAGCATCTTTGTTATAAACATTGAATTTATACATTAAGTTGATTTTGTGGATTGAATTAAAGTTTGAAGGAATATAGAGTAAATTAAATTGACTTATGATTTGATGTAATTAGATAAATACCTAGAAATTTGATTAACTTTACAATTAAATAAGTAATGGAGAATCTTACACTACAAGAAAATTAGTAATTAGCGATGGAAAATTACCGACAGAACTCAAGCTGCTGCAAATTACCAACGAAAAATAATTTTCCGCTGGTAACATTGTTAGGAAAATTTTCATTAAGCAACGGTAATAATATCCATTCGTAAATATGGAGGGAAATTATCTTGGCAAATTTTCCTACGAAATTTAGCGACGGTAGAAAATTTTCGTTGGTAAAGAAGGTGAGAATTCTTGGCAGAATAAAAATTATGTCTATAAATTTTAGAGGAAAACGTCATTGTTTCCTTTGTCTTCAATGTTTTAAATAAAACAAAAATGATGTCATTTGGTTTAACACCAAACGATGTCATTTTCCTACGCATTTAACCCACCCAAAAGACCCCCCTGCTTTTTCTTCTTCATTTTTCCTCTCTCCCCTATGTTTTCTCCTTCATTTTTCCCATCTTTTATTTCTCTATCGTGGATTCCTCTTCTGCTTGTTGGTGTTTGTCATCTCCAGCCACTATCATTGTGTCCTTTGGTGGAGGTAAGTTGTTCTTTGTGATTTTTTGCATAAACCGTGTTAGCTGTATGATATTGGATGTATTTATGATGAATATAATTAGTTTTATTTAATTATTTGGGTATTCTGTGATTGGAAAATAATTTGAATGTATAAATGTTAGTGATGGAAGGGACAAGACGTGATTTTGGTTGTGATGTTGGGATGAATTTTTTATGCATGTAAGGTGTTTGATGAACTGGTTGTTATGTTGATGTTAAATGATGGAAGTGTTCTGCTTATGTAGGTGTATTCAAATTACTAGAAGCATTATGTTTGGGTTATGGATAATTCAAGTATTTTATTTATAGAAGTGTTTAATTAATAAGCATGGTTTAAAGTTTACATTAGGATTTCTTTTCCTTCTTTCTTGACGAAGAATATATTCTTTTTGTTTCTTGGGTTTTGAAGATTTACGAGATATTTTTTACATCATTTTTTAAACAATTGCTCATAAAATTTTGAAGTGCTTCGACAGTCCATTTTTGGGCAAAAAACGACCATGAACCAAAATTTTGGAAAGTGAGTAAAAACTTCAACTATTTGATGGACTAAGGAAAATGGAAGTTCTATGATAATTAATGGTGGTTGCAAAAGCTTTATGTTTAAATTCTTACACATGTGGTAGATTTGGACATATAACTACTTTCATTATATATTATATGTGACATCCCGTTTCCCTATCAAGGGTTAGAACCCTAAAATTTGGTGTATGTGAGCTATGAGGCTTGGTTAAATGAAACTAGAGGAAATAGATATGGTTGTGTTTCATTTGAGATGATTTGAGATAAAAGAAATGAATTTGGGAAAATTGGGAGTGTGTTTGATGATTAAATGATGGATTGGAAACTTGGAAAAATCTTTGGAGAATGTTGGTATAACATGTGTCCGTTAAATGGACACCAAGGTCCGCTTAACGGACAGTCTCGGGTGTCAGAATACCCTAAGGACAGGGTGTCTCCGCTAAACGGACTAGTGAGTCCGTTTAACGGACTAGTTCGGATGGATTGAGGTACTTTGGAAGGCTCATGTCCGCCAAATGGACATGCAGGTCCGTTTAACGGACCTTCTTGGGAGAAATTGGAGTGCTTGGTGGTTTCATATCCGTTTAACAGACACTCTGGTTGATTTTGGATTGCTTGGCCAGTCTATGTCTGTTTAACGGACATACTCGGGGCAACTTTAGTAAATTGCATTTTCGACTATTTTAAATGGGGTACATGTGGACGTAAGCGAGTTTAAGATAAAAATGCATCATATTGGGGTATACATTGATGAATTGGATTATTGCACACCTTGAAATCATTGATCATGCACTCAATTGACATTTTCCGGGTATAATTGGTAATACATGGGATTGTTTTGAGAATTTCGAGTTGTGGTTATCGAAAATTATTTTGGATAGTGAAATTATTGATTTGGCATTTTTGGAAAATTTTAGAAAATTTCCTAGAATTTTTCGGGGAAAATTTTGGACTAGGAAAAATGTCGAGTGGCAGATCAATTAATAACTGGCAGTAGAATTTATTGTCAAATATTGGGATTTTGGATATGTGGCTATAGGAATTTTTGACAAGTATTATTTATGGGAACTTGGGCTTGAAAGAGATTAGATTAAGAAGTAACTTAAGGATGAATGATTAAGGTGATGCCATGTGGCATTTTCTTGGCCATGCTTTTATTTAACCCTTAGTTTACATTTAATGGAAGCTTGCCTCTAGCTCATTCTCGACTCTCTCTCTTGGAAGCCATTTTGAGTGATTTCTTTCTCTTATTTTCGTGGCCTTCCTCCCTCTCTTCATCTCTTTCATGCTTTGGTGATTGAATGGCTTGAAAGCTTGCTCCATCTTTCAATTATGCTTCCATCTTGATGATTCTTCATGTTGCCCTAAGAAAAACTTAGCTTGGCCTCTCTCAAGATGAAGATCATGGGATGCTTAGAGATTAGGGTTTGTGAGAGTTTGAGGAAATTGAAGGAAAATCAAGTAAGTATTGTGTTGTATGTTCTAAATATGGCTAATTAATCATGAAGATTTGATGATTGAATCTTGTTGTGAAAGGCTTGTGTTTGTGTCTTAAGTGATGCTAATAGATGTTCATGTTGTGAATGATATATTGAATTAAATTGAGTAGTTAATGATGGGAAAAGGAATGGAGGTGATGATCTAGGCTTAAGATGGATTGGATGAGTTAAATGATAAGAATGAACATGTGTAAAATCTGGAAATTTGCAATGGTTTGATCTTTGGAGTGTGCTTTAATTGGATAGTCATAATTGTTTATATAATTGTCTAAATGAGTTGAGATTTGGTTTGAATGAAACTAGAGGCAATTGGCTACAAATCTTATGAAGATATTGATTGTGAATTTTGTCTTGAAAGGTCCCAAATGTTGGCATGAAGATAGGCAATGGGGTGTTGATATTGTTGTGAATAAATGTCTATGATTGTGTTGCCTTTCAAGTGTTTATGATCAATAATGGACCCTATCTTGGTTATGGATGATATTAAAGTAACATTGAGTTATAAGAATGGATAATTGATGAGTATTGCACTAGAAGTGATGGGCTAAGCATGTGGGATTGAGTGTTGTAAGTGAAGGGTTAAAATCTGGATTTTTCCTAAAACTCAATAGAACCTACTTTAGTGCAAGTCGCATAAATGTTTGTGTAGAACTCAGAATGAGATGATTCAGGTGTGGTTTTAAAGGAAATTTCAATATCTACAACTTCTATTTCAGGCCAAAATTTGAAATTCGGACGTTTTGAGGGTCGACTTTTCAAAGTGGTATAAGTGACCCGTATGTGTCCGTTTAACGGACAGTCACGGGTCAAATGCTATTAATTAAGCCTCAAATGGGTTTTTAAGTGAACCTAGAATGATCCTTGGTCTATGGGACTAATATATGAAAGGTTTGAAGTGAAATCGAAGGTTAAAACTTAGTGAACAAATGAATGAAATCAAAAGTGTCAAATGCATGAGTGGATGGAGTTGAAAATGTCTATATGATTGCAATGCCATTTAAGGGAATTGAGAGATAAGTGTTAAGTGATTATTTATGAAGGAAAATGGGATCTTACGAGATCATATAAGGATTAGATAAGAAATGACGAGAAATTGAGCTATGATAGAAAATGAACAAGTGTATGAAAAAGAATTCTGAGTTGGGAATGGGCATACAGTGTTAGTGTAATGCATATACCCGGGATTGTCATTGAGCATGCATTATACATTACACATATACACATGTGAAAATGGGATGGTTATGTAATTGTGCTTTTATTAATGTGTGTGCAAATTGTGTTTTCCATATGGATAATACAAGATAGAACGTCTGCATCCAGACGTTTCCGGATCATGAAAGCAAATGCTAATCTGGAGCGTACTGTGAGTAGACCTAGATGGTCTTCTTTTATGGTTTATTTGGTTATGTTATAAACTGAATGATTATTGAATAGTTATGTTGATTGTGATTGATTATGATGGGTTCCGGACAGGAGGTCCGATGATTGAGATAATTGACTTGGATATTGAAGTGCTCATTGAATGTGAATTGGATGAACTAAGTGTACATAATGTGATTGTTAAATTTGTTGTGAATGTACAATTGTATATGAATGAAAGTGTGATTTCTCAACTTTAATGTTAAATGCCGGAATAAGGTCCGATGACATGGAAAAATGATTAAATGAGTTTATGCAAATATGAGTGTTGCATTCTGGTTAGGTCCTGCTGAAACCCTAGAAAAGATCGCGGACGATCGAATCAATATGGTCATGAATTCTCGTCCGGCTCACCTATCAACGCAGTACAGCTCTCCCTTCATCCCGGTCATCTAGAACAGCCTCTCAGTGGTTGGTACCAAAATACCAACGCCAAAAAAATATACTGGAAAGACCGATCCCCTAGATTATCTGCAGCACTTCCAGTCGATGATGAACCTACATTGCGTCCCGGATGCTATTCAATGTAAGGCATTCTGTACCGCCTTTCAAGAAGGAGGTCGGCGATGGTTCAATAGTGACTGCGCGTCGTTTTGGAAGTCAAAATTAATTAACTAGACTACTACTGTAGCAGTGGCAAGTCTTGGTCGATCCCACAGAGAGTGCGCTTAAAGTTTAAGAAATGAAATTAACCGGCGTTTATGAAAAAGGGGGGTTTGGAATTTTGAAAGGAAAAATAAAAATAAAACTAACTAATAAAAATAAAGAAAAGAAAAATGTGCAAAAATAAGGGAATTTGGTAGGGCCCCGGTTCTTCGGTTCAATCTTGGCCTAGACCCTAATTAAGCATATTTTATTAATTTGTTGTTCTTTAACCTCTCCTAGAAACTATTAATCGTAGGTTAAAAATTAACCCGAGTTTTCCCTTAGGTTGTGTTTAATCAAGATACGATCGTTAATTAAACCTAACCACCTAA
>JANZXV010000006.1:11458678-11470360 GCA_027576455.1 Erythroxylum roigii
CCAATCTAACACTTGGATCTAAGCCCAATCCAACACTTAGATTTACTATCTTCCTTTTACTAACTTGGCTAAAATTACTATTGTATGTTATTTCGATTGAAATTAATATTAATCTCATTAACATGAATTCCTAATTCTAGAAATTAATTCATAATTAATTTACACTGAAATAATTATTTGATGTCCAAAATTAAACAACTTCAATTTTGTTATACATGCTAATTTTTCTAGTCTTACTAGAAAATCTATTGGTCTACTAAAATTAATTCAAAATTAATGTCTATAATTTCTCAAAATTTTCAGAGTGTCAAATCATCATTCCAAGCATCTCTAGGTCATTTCATGATGATCAAATAATTTAGGAATCACCCAAAAATTATCCTAATCACCGAAACACTGATAAGACACCAAATGACAAATATGACTTCTAAAATTTTCTAGAAATCAAATTTCCAGAAAAATCATTTTGGCATGCATCAAACATCAAATTAACAAATTTTTATCATATAAAAATATTTTTAAGGTTTTGGAACCGAAATATAAAGATACAAAAACATCAAACAAAATAGATCCTACAATTTATGGAAACCTGTCCAGATCTAGAAAATTGCTTGATAAATTTATTAAAACATTTTTAATAATTCTACAAAAAAAATTAAAGAGGCATAAAAACATCCCAAATATGTTCAAATAATTATTCTAGAATCAAATTCCATGAAAATCATATGTGACCTCATCAGTTTATCCAATAGACGTCACATGCCCAACAAAAAGACAAATTTCATACATGTTCTTGTAAAATTGAAATTAAATATTTTAACCACATTAAAAATATTTTCAATCACAATGAATCATTCAGTTACATCTTATGAATAGATTGGTGAAAGAAAATACTGAAAACGATTTTTCTATAATTAATTCTAAATAAAATATTACAAGACCCTAAGCTATCACAACCATGGAAACAGTTTTAACATGTCATGTCTTCTACATCTAACAAGGCACAAGATGGCTCTGATACCACTATTAGGTTCCAATCATGCATCTCATACATAATATATATCAAATATATGCAGTGTAAATGAAACGGAACCTCAAAAACCATATCTACTCATACATATAGATATAGAAAAACAAAAACATGAAATGTAAGATATTTACATACCTTTCTGACGATCTCCTTCGTTTTTTAATCTTCTCCGTGTTGGGTTGTCGTAAACTACAATGATCAACGCAAACCGTCTCTAATGAAAGTCCACAAAAAGATAGAAGGATGAAACCTCACTAAGAGATGGCTAGAATTCTTTCTTTGTGCTAACAAAGACAAGAACTCTTGAGAGAGTTAGAGAGAAAAAGAGTGTGTGTAAAAAAAAGAAACTTTCTTTTTCTTTTTCTTATGTCTTACACAAGATGCACGAAAATCATCTCAATTTTTTGCACCTTTTGACCTTCCATAACCCTCATCAGTAATGGAAAGTTATGGGAAGTTAATGGTCATGAATAGCATGCATTAATGGAAGTTATGGGAAGTTAATGACCATGAATAGCATGCATTAATGGAAGTTAAGGTAAGTTAATGACCATAAATAGCATGCATTAATGGAAAATTTGGGAAGTTAATGACCAAATTGGCAGCCAACAACACTTGTTTCTAATATATTCCATGCAATATTTTCTCCCACGATCTCACAGCGATACAATCCTAAAACACTCTCTCATATCTTGAATTTTAAATGGATTCTAAATGGATATTGAAAAATGGATATGGATTTGGATTTATATATGGGTCTGGTAAAAACTTGAACCGATGGATACCCATATCCTACCCGTTTTTTATTAACTCTATTTTTTCTTAAATATTTATATTTAAATATAATAAAATATTAATATTTTCTGAGAAGAAACATCTTTAAAATCTCCACTTTAATCCTCAGTCCTCACCTTTTTAATCATATTTTATTTTCTTATAGGATGATAATAGTGCAAATGATATGGAGATGGAGTTTTGAATGATGTGGAGTTCACGCAAAGATAATTTGAAGCTTTGGTTATTTTAGTCTTTGTTTCAGTTCTTGATTGTAAAAAATATATGTTATCTTTGTACTAGACATTATGATTTTTATTATTCCAATTTTAAGGTTTTTTAAGACATACAAATCAAAACCTTGACTTATTATTATTAAAGTAATTTTGATTTGAAGCGTTCACAAAAATCTGCTCTTTATATTTTCTATTTGGAAGTTATATTTTTATATGCTATATAACCCAATAGATATCCAAAAACCCAAACAGTCCAATAGATTTGGATATAGGTAGTAAATCATAAAAACTGATGGATATGGATATGAATATGGGTTGAGTCATAAAAAATGGATATCGATATGGATATGGGTAGAGTAATACCCGAATTGAACGCTGCCCATTGCCATCCGTCTTTGTAGATGATTTCATCCAACTAGATCCAAGTTACAAATCATTTATATCATCCTAATGGTAGAATTGTCAGGATATAAATGTCACAATCTTGGATATGTTTGATTAGGCTATACATATTGATGTAGTTTGTACCACTTCAAAGAAGGCTTTTGTAATCTCATTCGTATATGTGCATAACAATACTTTTTAGAGGAATCAATTATGGAATCAACTTATAGGGGTAGCAAATAGTAATTAAAAACCTTGGCTCTTGACTGGGGACTTCAACACCATTTTAAATCCAAAGGAAGTTGAAGTTCTGTGTGCTTCTAAACACCCTTGCTCAGATTTTAGGAAATGCAATATAGAAATTTAGATATCTGACATCCTATTTAGTGGAAATTTCTTCACGTGGAATAACAATCAATATGGTAACAATTTCATTGGGAAAATGTTAGATAGGTGTATAGAAAATTTGGAGTAGCTTCAACAGTTTCCAAGCTCAACCTCAATATTCGCTATGACTAATCTATTATATAATTCCCTATGCATCACTTAGATACAATCTGTTAGTGTCAAGACATCTTTCAGATTCAATAATTTTTTAACCTCCCTAACAAGTTTTCAAGAAATCATTAGGAAGGCTATTACCACTGAAGTCAAAGGCAATAAGAAGTTTTTATATGCAAATAGAATGAGACTTAATGGAACTTCTCTCAAGCAACTACATAAGGAGAACATTGGTAACACTCATCACCTGCTAACAATTGATAAAGAGGCTCAAAGGTCTATTCAAGATGATTTGTATAGAAATCCTAATTCTAATATGCTTTAGCATAATGAAAAGATTATAACGCATAATCTCTTAAGAGCTTTGTTTTAAGACCAGTCTATCATGAAGCAAAGATCAAAGGCCCAGTGGCTTAAAGAGGGGGATAGAAATTATACTTTATTTCACATAATTATGTTGTTAAGAAGGAGCATCAACAAAATTGTCAGTGAAGTTAGAAGTAATCAAATCATTTCTAAACAAAAGGCATTGCTTGATAAGGTTGTTAATTATTTCACATCAGTTTTGAATGAACCACCAAATGCTCACAACATAATTGAATTACTCAAGGAAATCATATTAGAAACTATACCACTGAGGAAGCTAATATCTTATCCAAGCTTGTCCCTAGAGTGGAGATTGATAAGGTTGTAAAGTTAATCAATCCACATAAAGCTCCAGGTCTTTATGGTTTTAATATGCTTTCTTCATAAAAAGTTGTCCTTTAACCAAAACCATGGTTCATGATGTTGTCTTAGAGTTCTTATGCCATAGGAAATGGCTTGGGGAAATCAACAAAACTTCATCACCTTAATACCAAAAGGAGGAAAACTTAATTACTCTTTGATTATAGACCAATTGTTGCTTTAACTCAATTTATAAAATCATTTCCAAGATTATTGATAATAGATTGAAGAAGGTATTAATCAATCATATTGATGAAACAAAAGGAGCATATGTCCCTGGGAGGCCAATAAGTGACAACATCATATTAATGTAGGAGTTTTTAAGAGGCTATCACAAAAGAAAAGGGGGTAGGGATTGTACTTTAAAGATTGACTTAAGGAAAGCCTATGATAATATTGATTGAAAATATTTATTAAACATAAAAAGACGATGGTTTTCTTGAGATCTTTATATAATGGATAATTCAGTGCTTTGCAACTCGATCTTTCATTGTACTTATAAATGGAGAGCCTTCAAGAAGTTTCAAAAGCAGCAAGGGAATGAGGTAAAGAGATCATACCTCTCCTTATCTATTTTCTCCTTTTATGGAGTTAATTAGCAGAACACTCAAGAGTGTAGTTGAGAGAACTAAGTAGTTCGAATTCCACTCTGAATCTCGAAGGCTAGGCATAACAAATTTGGTGATTGCTAATGACCTGTTGCTATTATCTAGAGCTGACAAAGTTTATAAATCTATCTTAATGACTGCAATCATATGCTTTCTAGGATGTTTGGACTTGGTGAACTCATGCAAAAACTTATTCTACATTTCTAATAAAGCATCAAAATAAGAATCAATGATAGTAGCTGTTACAAGCTTTAGCATAAATGAATTGCCAATCACATATTTGGGAATTCCAATTTCTACTCCTAAGTGTACTTATGTAGATTACAAAACTCTTATTGACAAGATACAAGCAATAATTTATGGCTGGAGTATGAAGGCTTTGTCCTTAATTGGTAGAGCTCAATTAATTTCCACTATACTCAGTGCAATTAGTCTGTATTAGGAAATTCACATGACTCTTTTTAAGGATGTTAATAAAACAATTTATAGTAATCTCAAGAAGTCTTTTTAATCTGGGAATAAAAGTTGAAGACACTCTAGTCCTATTAAATAATCCAATGTATCCTCCTTGAAGATACATGGTGGTTTGAATATGATTCCTTTGAAAATTTGTAATTTGGTTATACTTATTAAAAGGTTATGAATGGTCATTCAAAATAAGCAATCTTTATAGGTTAATGGATAAATGCTTATTATACTAAAAGGAGGAGCTTAAGGAATATCAAAATGCCTGATAATGCTTCTACTACAACAAAAATAATCTTCAAAGTAAGAAGCAAATTTTGGCCTATGTAACCAAAATATTGGCAAATGGTGTCAATACATTCTTTTGAAACAATAGATGGTTGGCTACTAGATTATGTGAAGATATTGATAAGCTTAACTTAATCAGACACATTATAAGAGAAGATCAATATGTTGCTTGTGCGCTTGGACACAACACTGAAATTTTGTCAAGAATTAAAGATGTTGGTTTGCATAATCAAATCAACAACATTAAGCTCAAGGAAAATAAGACTACCTTTAACTATTGGATATTGTCTAAACATAATAAATTCACCAATGTGTCTTGCAGAAGGATCTTTTAAGGGTAGGGAAACATAATACCATGCTACAAACTAGTTTGGTGCAAGTATATGCTTCTTAGGGCTTCAATTACCTTATGGAGAACTATCAAGAATAAATGGCCTATAATTACCAAATTTAAGAAGTATGTGACAATAACAAATAGATGTTTATTATGTAAACAAGAGCAAGAAAGCATAACTCATCTATTCTTTAAATTTTTTTACTCATGTCTTTTTGGAAGGACATTATAAAAGATGCTTATTAGAAAATCCACAATAGGAATAAGATCAAAATGTGATTTGGGGCTCAAAATTATACACACACAACAAAGTAAAACAATGGTGCTTCTTTATTGCTTTATCATATCCAGTACAAACTTAGTGGGACAAAAGAAATATGAGAATATTTAAGTGCAGTGAGAAACAACATCAAAGGCTACTATGAGAGATACTTAATGCAATCAAGCTACATATTACCATAGTTGGAGACAAAATGCAAATAGATTCTAATCTTATCATAATATGGAACTGATTACTGATGTATATTTTGTGTAGTTAGGAGTCTGATTCATAATGTAATGCTTTTGTAGTTTTTTTTGGTCCCATTCAAAATAGTAAGTTGGTTTATGTTTGTAAAACCTTGATATTGCCGTTCATGGATTAATTTAATTAATAATTTTTCAAAACAATCATATAAACATTATCTAAACATAAGTAAAATATTCTTAAAATCATGCTAAAAATATAACCTTATTAACACTTATCAAATTCCCCCACACTTAAGCATTCAAGTATCCTTAAGTAAATAAATATCGTCAATTTTAACTTAAATAGGTAGCAACTTAGATCATTAAATTATAAAGTTCATTAAATTG
This sequence comes from Erythroxylum roigii, assembly GCA_027576455.1. Lineage (NCBI taxonomy): Eukaryota > Viridiplantae > Streptophyta > Magnoliopsida > Malpighiales > Erythroxylaceae > Erythroxylum > Erythroxylum roigii. The sequence continues at coordinate 11,464,880 of JANZXV010000006.1, forward strand.
CTAGGAATTTAATTACTTGCATCAAATAATTTGATAGGTCTTGAATCTCTAAAGAAGAGTATGAGATCAATAATTGGGAAACGAGCGACGAGAGCAAGCGACTGGTGAGGTGACTAGGAGTGATGTAACGAAACACAAGCTACTAGTGAGCAATAACTGGGAGCAAGCGACTGGTGAGCGAAACACGTGTGATAAGCGTGCGAGTGGTAACCAAGAGAGGGGTGAGAGTGGTAAGGTGAGCGAGAGCCATCATCGCGTATGGAGACACTACATGTCTACAATAACTCCCTTAATCGACCTAGGGTTTGATGCCTCTCAATCAGATTTACACCTTTGCAGAGGTTCATTGAATTTACAACACGGTAGAGGTAGCAAGAATAAGAAATTGAGTGAAGCATTGACATTTGTTCATCCCTCGAATTATCAGATAGGTTATTGGCTATCAAGCTCTACAGCTTCTCGAAGGTGCCAGAGCTGAAGCCTTGAGACTTGTTATTATCAAATCAAAAAACGACTTGTTCATCTCTTTTTGGATGAAGGGCGTGTGGTTTTTTGAAGGATTCACTATGTGTCTTCAAGTGGTCACCAAAATTTTCACTAACGAAGGAATCACCAATAGCCCCAGTTTGGATTAAGCTTCCTTCACTGCCTCTACATTTTTTTGCTAATGGACCTCTTTTTTCAATCGAGAGAATTGTTGGAAATCCCTTAAAAATTGATGCTTCTACGATAACAATGGCAAGACTTAGGATAACAAGAATTTGCATTGAGTTGGATGTTTGGAAGGAACTGCCTCATCGCTTCTAGTTGAATAATGGGAATGCGGGCTTTTGGCAAAATATTGAATACGAAAATGTTTCAGATTGTTGTTTCCATTTCTAGAAGATTGGATACAATGAGGAGAATTATAGAGTGCTTAATGGAGACAAGTTTATGTCGCAAAAAAAAAAAGTCTGCCCAAGAAAGGTATTGAGACTTCTGAGGTTACAAAAGCAATCGATACGGGTAACGAAGCTAACATAATGGAGTCGAAGAATCTGGTAGAGGTGGAAACATCAAACGAAAAATATTAAAACCATGAAGAAAATATGGAAAAATATACTCGTGACTATGATATTACAGTTGTTGTTACTACTGAACATACTGATATAGGTCCTGGAGTTGCGACGAATTTGTTGAGCTTTAGTACTGCTGTGCTTATTCTCGACTCTGCTACACCTGTTATTATCATTGTCCAAAAGTTAAACATTGAACTTGTTATGGTTGAAGATGTTGATGATGATCCCGATGAGCATGTTGTCCAAACAGAAAATCCAGTTCTTGTATTTTCCGAATGTGAGGGAGCTGTCAATAATCTTCCTGCTGTTGTTACTGTCGAAGGGATTATTGTCACCAAGAATAGATTTTCCTTATTAGATGATGAGGAGACTAAGGGTCTCATTGAGAATAAAAAATTATGGAGAATGGATTAGTCTTAAATCTGCCATCTAATGATACTTCGGAGCACATAGAGTTGGGTAGAGTTAAGGCATTAGATTTAGCATCTCCTAGTTGAAAGGAAAGGGGTTTGCAAAGGGATTATAGGATTTCAAACACAAAAATTGCAGCAATTAACTCAATGGTTGTTCACGATGAGGCTAACGAGGTATTCTTTCAATCTCTTCCTACTAAGCAATATGAGATAGGGTACGGACAAGAGTCCAACTTTGGGCAACTCAAACTTTTTCTTCTAATACTCAATAATTATAATGCTTTTTTGGAATTTACGGGGATTAGCTAATAAATTAACTCTTTTGAGACTGAAGAAGTTGAAGCACATCTATAAAATTCAAATGATCACTATAGCTGAACCTACGATAGATTTATCAAGAATAGATGAAGTTAAAAAGAAATTAAATTTTAAACAGATGATGGGTAACACTTTGGGTCAAATCTGGATTTTTTATAATCAGGAGTTTACTTGTAGTTTATTATATGAGAACAATCAGCAGATTACTTTACAGACTTTACATATTTCCTTGAAAATACATATGCATCTCTCTTTTGTTCATGCGACATGTTTATTTCAATAGAGGAGAGATTTATGGATTTCTTTTGTTGATTCCTCTTACCCATGGTAATTCTGTGGAGATTTGAACTTATGCTTGTCTTCGAACGAGAAAATAGGAGGTTTGACTTTTCAGGTGACTGAAGCATAAGAGTGTCAGTACTTTATGGCACAACATTCTTTGGTGGATGCTAGGTATATGGGCTATCATTTTACATGGACCAATAATCGAGATGGTCATCTCTATATTTGGAAAAGGCTAGATAGGGCTTTAATAAACACGAAATGGATGTCAAATCTTATGCTCACAGTGGACATTTGAGCTGAGTTTAATCTAACAACTCTCTATTACTGCTCTCCATCTTGGAGATTGAGAATTCTATAGGCCCAAAAGCATTTCGCTTTCAAAAAACTTGGTGCTTGCGAAGGGAATTCATAGTGATAGTTGGAGAAAATTGGAACTTACCTTATTTAGTACGACCACTTGTGAAACTTTGGAGTAAGTTGAAGAGACTTAGGTTGGTTCTCAAAAATTGGAATAGACAACTATGTTGTAATTTTCAATAGAATGTTAGGAGGGCTGAAGATGAATTGTTAGTTAAGGAAAAACTACTAGAAGAAGAGGGCTCAGGAACTGCTAGGGAGGCCTATCATCTAGCTCAAGCTTAATATAGATAGGTGTTATTGGAGGAAGAATGTTTTTTGTGTTAAAAATATAAGATTCGGTGGATGAAGAAGGGACACTCAAATATAAAATTCTTTCATGCAATTATAAAAGAACAAAGGGTTGACTTGATGGTTCATCGAGTGCGAGGACACGATGGAAAATGGATTACTAATTCTCAGGGTATTCAGATTGAGAGGGTTTGTTGTTTTAGCCACTTATTACAAGATGAGGGAAATGACAAAGATGTTAAGGACACCTTGGTGAATAGAGTAATTAAGTCAGTATTATTGGATGTCGAAAATGAAGATTTACTAAATTGCCATTATCATAAGGGAATTTCGCATTGATAGGGGAAATGGATGGTGATAGTACAGCAGGCCCAGACGGCTTCAATGGGAATTTCTTTACTCATTGTTGGGAGGTAGTGGAAAGTGACTTAGTAGCTGCAGTGCATGAATTCTTTGTGGGAGGAGACCTTCCTAGAGCTTACACATCTACACTTCTGGTACTAATTCCAAAAATTGGTAATGCATCTTTGTTTATGGAGTATAGGCCAGTTAGTCTGCGTAACTTCTTTCAAAAGGTGATTTCTAAGTTGATCATAAGCAGACTGCGTTTGATTCTGCAAAAATTATATCCCCTCAACAAGCAACTTTTTTATCTGGGTGATTAATCTATGATAACATTTTTTTTTTGCTCAAGAAATATGTTCAGATATAAACAAAAAGACAAAAGGTGGAAATGTATTGCTCAAGTTAGATATAGCCAAGGCATATGACAGAATGTCTTAGTTTTTCCTTATTAAAGTGTTGTGTCACTTTGGGTTTGAGGAGCAATTTATAGACTGGGTTTGGAGACTGATTTCAAATTTTTGATTTTCTGTATTGATAAATGGAGTGCCTTTAAGATATTTTCACTCATCATGAAGCCCGAGATAGGGTGACCTGTTATCTCCAACACTTTTTATAATCATGGTTGAAGTTTTGACAAGAGTGCTAAGTGCTCATCTACAAACAGCCACATGTGCTATTCCTAGGGATCTAGGGTGACATGTAACATCCCATCACCAATGGGAAGGGTAAATTTGTAATTTGGAAGGGTTTATGAGTGTTTAAATTGTCTTGGTACGTTCATGCATACACATGCACGTAAATACTAAATTTTGCACATATAAATGCCTGTATATGCATTCGTGGCATTTCCTGGTATATTTGATCATAAATGTGATTATTATGAAAAATGTGATTTTTGTGTTTGGAAAATTGATTGGAAAGGGTCATTGAGGTTTTAAAATAGTTAGTGAATTTTAGTGAAATTTTTGTGCAATTTCGGGGTACTTTTTCGGGCTAGGAAAAATGTCAAGTGGTAGATTGATTGTTTACCGGTAGTAGAAATTATTGTCCAATAGCACTAGAAATTAGATACATGAATTTAGGAATTATTGATTTGAGTCATTGGAATTTTGGAAAAAAATTAGAGTAGAAATTGAAATCTAGTTGGGAAGAAATTAAGTAAGAGCTTAAGAAGGTGACATATGGCATTAGTTTTCATTAAAAGCACCCCACCCCTTTCTTTTGGTCTTCATTCACGACACTTCTCTTTCAAAAGAGCTTTGGAATTGTTTTTGGTGATTTTCTCCACCATCTTCGTAGCTTCTTCCCTTCTTTGGTGGTTTTAAAGTTTGCTCATCTTTTCCTCCTCCTTCCACTTTGCTTTCTCTTCCTTTAACTCACCTAAAAAGGCCTAGCATAAACCTTCCCCCTTAAGAGGATGGTGAACGTGGGTGGTGAAAGGAAGTAGAGGATTTGTGATTTTGGAAGTTTATTAGGTAAGATTTGTGTTTTATGCCTTGTTTTGTTAATTAAATGCATTAATTGTGATGGTTGTGAACCTAATTGCATGAAAATTGTGTTGGTGTAGATGGGTATGAAATTTGCTTGTTTAATTGATGATTGATGAGGTAGGATGTGATGAATGTAAGTATAACATATGTTGTATGAAATTTGAGATGGGTTGAGGTGAAGTTTGTGATTAAAGATGAGTGTAGAAAATGATAGATGATTGAGTGTGTGTGCTGAAATTTTGTGGACTAATGTTCAAGGATAGGTTGTGAGTTAGTTATGGTGGATTATGAAGTTAATTGAATGAGAAGTTGTTGGGACCCGATCTCAGAACCGGACCCCAACCGAAAAAACGGAAAACGAAATCGAAAACAAAATGGTGAAACAAATCAAAAGAAAACGCGATCAAACGCGTGCGGAAATAAACGAAAGAAATCACCTCCGAAAGAATGGAATACAAATCGGATCGGACGTCAGAAAGCGGAAACACAATCAAAAGCGAAAGTATCAAAAGCGAATCGAAACAAACGGTTCAAAACGAACTGAAACAAATTCCGACATCCGTAGCGTATATCTTCGAAAACTAAATTAGCGTTGGAAACCTTAGAATAAGCCAAACCGAAACCCGGTATAAATTTTTTTCTTTTCTTTTTCATTCTTATTCAATCTTATACAAATCAAAACAATATAATTTCCCCATTGGAAAAATCATCCTCAAATCCAAATCCCAAATCATAAGATTCTTCTTATTCCATCATATCACATCAATTGACAACTCTTACTGTTGGGCCCCGAAACTTTTCTTTTTATTCTTATATTTTTATTGATTTATTTATTCAATTGTTTACATTGCTTACTTTTATTTGCCTTAATTGTTTGAGTTATATATTGAGTCTTGGAATTAGCAAGTATGTTTGGGAATTAAA
>JANZXV010000006.1:11496079-11509148 GCA_027576455.1 Erythroxylum roigii
ACTAAAAAAAATATTTGAGGTAAACTGTATACTTTATTATATATTAACTTTTTAATTTTGTAATTTTAATAATGATATATTATATAATCTTATATTTTCTTTTTTATATTGTAACAAGCATAGAGAATGTGAACACAAAGGATACTACTCATCATTATGGAATTTTATTCAAAGAAATATTTGATGATGATGATCTCTGAGTATAATTTAAATAATTACTTTTTAAATGTACAAGTGGTGCAAATTATTGACGAATTTAATTTATTATGAAGATTAGTTATAATTATAAGTGGCATTGTTCCTTCAACAAATTATGCAAGTTCAAGTAAAAATGTCAACAAAAAAATATTTATCACTAGCTAAATATTAGCAAGTGGATTGTCCTCATAATTAAATAATACATATATTGATAATTTTTCATTCAAACAAGAACACATAATACAACACACTCGTGTTCAAGATTATGTTCCAAAAAATAACATACACTTTGACATGCTCACGCTTGAGATCATATTCATTTTCACTAAAATATATTTATCAATGATACTTTTTTATTATGTTTGAATTTATTCTAATTCCATTCTGCCCATGTACCAAAAAGACAATGGGCAGGTCAAGACCGAATCGGTATGATTTTTCGTGCATCTACCTCTTGCCTGTGTGTACAATGAATATGGCCTACGTACTAATTTTTGTCAACCACCACACACACTTGCTTCGCACTTTTGCTTCCTTCTCTGTCAACATGTTCTCGCCGTATCAACTCACATACAAAAATTGACCAACACTCGCCAATAACGTGCATGATTCTCCACACTAAAGATCTGTCAATTATTTTATTGTTTATAAAGGTAAAATGTCTTTACAAACTTTTTATTTAAACATTTTCTTACTCTTGCTATTTCTATTTCTATTTTACATTTTTGTTTTATCATCCGAAGCTTTCTTGAAAGAGCAATGATTACTCTCGTTCCTTCAAACAAATATTTCCACAACAGGTATAAGTCTACTTTCAGAAAAGAGTAAATTCTAGCAAAATAAACTTAATTATAGACACATCTAATACAAGTCATCTTTTGTTTCACTTGAACAATGGCAGAAAAAGCTTTGTTATTGTAAGCACATACCAACCACGAATATACATTCCGTCGAAGTGTTCGTAATTAGGCAACACATAAATACATTATACCAGTCTAGAATACCTTCACAAGCAATTGGTGGAAATAATGCAACCCCTCTGCAGCAGCTACCTACATTAATAAGTGAAGTTGTGCAAACTATGTTCCTCTGTTGAACTTCCTTCTAATTCAGTTTTAACAAATTTTTCCACGCATTCAGACTAGAATTCCTTTCCTTCTGGTTATACTAGAAACCAAGATTGGTTTTTTATGACCATCAGGTTCAAACAACTAATACAAAAGAAAATGGAATCTTCCCAATGACTATCTATTAACCTGCCTCCCTATATCAGAAACGGGCGTTTTGTTTCCAAATTCAAATGAAAAGACCATATACTCTTACCACTGAAAGGAGTTAACTCTTCGGAGTACACGTGGTGGTCTTTGCTTCTCCTCAACTGGAATAACTCTCTCCATGATCTACAACAGAGAAACAACACAAAATTTAGTGGCGAAATAGTTTTCAAGCACCCATTTCTCTCTTGTTTGCTACCTACTCCCTCTTTTCCCATCAGAAGATCTCATATAGTCACAAAGTTAACAAAGAAATCAGTGAACTTTTATGAGATCACTTGTTCTTCAAATGTTAGCAATCATATACTTTTAACATCCAGAACAAAATGCAGCAAATATAAAGGAACCATAACTTTGATACTTGAGTGACATACTGAGATTCCTTTTTTGGAAAAAAATATTGCATGCAAACAACTTGTAGACTACAATAAGATACGATTCCATTGAATTTCAATAATTAAGAACAATGATTACCAATGGTCAAACTGCTCTTTAGGGTCATTTATCTAGGCTATCCTATTGGATGTTCAAAGACCTTACTCCATATCACATAAAGAAATAGATGTATATCAAATCATAAGAAATACATGCCCTATGCTTATAAACTGATTTAAGTCAAGATGAATCATTTTTACGTCCTTTTCAACATGTTTGCTTTCCGATCCCCTTAGCTCGTTGAAAATGCTTTGTGTCAATTATCTTTCCATAGACACAAGTTTTGAGAGTTCATGCTTCAAAATGTATGAACTCTAAGAAAAAGAGGTATCAGGAAAGAAGCCATCCTGTGCCAACTTATTTTATATCCTCTCCACTACGGAAAGAGAAAATTTTCCTTCATGATTTTTAGTTCAGTTTATGGACATCTTATAAAAATAATAACTCACTATCCAAATATGCTTTTGTACCTATAATTTAGGAAGTCCTGTGGGTGTTTTTTAAAGTTAACCAAACCACATAGTTATAATAGAAATTATTCCATTTTCCACAATATACTCTCAGTTTATAAACAACTTATTCCTAGAGGACAGTGAGAAGGAAATGGAAGAAAGTGATCTAGGAAAAATCATTCCCTCTGGAAAGGAAGGTAACAGTTGGCAGAGGATAAAAGGAAAGATATTATAGTTAAAAAGTCCAAGTTACCATTAGAAACTCTATTACCCTAATGTCTTGAAAGATTAACAAATGGATAATTCGAAAGATTAACAATTCCCCAAGGGAAACTTTTTGTAAAGAAGGTCAAAATGCATACCTGCTTAAACCTTTCTTTAGTCCTCACTTCCTGCATAATAGAACATTAGTTAGCAAACACGTGAAGGACATATGCTGGATGTGGAATAAGTAATTAGCCAATGTATCAAACACATCTACAAACACCAACAATAGGGGAAGTTAAGTTGACCGGGTACATTCTGATCTATACGCTGAGTGATCAAAAAATTACGTCACAAATAAATCCAATATGAAAGAGTAAAAGAAAAGGCAACTTATACGTCATTTAGGTAACCAGATTTTTAACAGTAGCATATACAGATATCCTTCTTCTAAATAGGTAATAGGCAGATAAAAGTTTCTAGTATCAACTTTCTTGCCAAACCACGTGGAACCATACACGAATATTATTCCAATCAAACAAAGTTGACGGAACCAAGGACCATTTACAGAGTTGATGACGACATATTTCTCCTCAACATCCAAGGTATTGGGTGATATAGGACAAATAGAAGAAATATTAATTAGTAGTTAAAACTCACAAAACTTAGAATATATGGAATATAAATTTTCAGGTATGGATTTCAGCTTGGAATGCTGAAATTTTAGATTTGCAATAGTCAAGTTTTAAGGATTTGATGGGATGAAATTTAGGCCAGGTTCTCAGAGTTTAATATGGCTGGAATTTAGGTTTGATATAACTAGAATTCAAGGTTTTGGTTGCTGGAACTTTGAGTTAGAACTGCTGGAATTTAGTGAGGAACACAAACAAGGGAAGGTAGGAAACCAGAAATCACTACTAATGTCTAAGGAATACTCTTAGAAGAAAACATCACACCTAGTTGACAACTATTTGTAGAGAAAATTCAAGATATGATGTTATTGTAAGGGCTGAGTATACAGATACTTATAGAGAAATTTTTAGAATCCTTATTCTAGAAGGAAATTGTTCTTAACAAATTTAAATATGATTTTAATAAAACTTCTATAAGTCTTAAACAACTAGAATAACATATATAAACTAGAATAACATATCTATCTTGGTACTACTTCCTATTTAGTAAGGATTAATATCATCATAATTTAAATTTCAACCCTTAAGCTTATAGAATTTTCCTCTTCTATTTCTTTTGTGAGTTTAACCTATTTTTGAATCAATTCTCCCCTGCTTGTTTGAAGTCGTCCTTGACATAAAATGTGACAAATGTTGATCATATAAGTTTAGATTCAACTTTTGAAACTCATATTCTAAAATCAAAGAACTATCAGAAGTTGATCTCCCTTTCCATTTGACAAGAAACCATCAATATCCTCCAACTCTTGTGACTACAATTTGTTCATCAAGAACACACTCTATCTCTTCTGTAAGATGAGGAATGGTCGGAATTCTCACTTCTGCAGTAGGAGATTGCGTACCATCTTGTTCATGATATATAGTTAATTCTGCAACATCAAAGATAGGACTAATTCACATGTCACTCGTTAATTCCAAAACGAAAGCTTAGCATTTATCTTCTTAAGGATCGTATAAGGTCCAACACTCTGTGAAAGAAGTTTCTTATATTTTTCTTTGGAAAACGCTTTGGACAAATCTTTGCCAGCATGCTTTGGATGAAGTTGCTTATAGTTTCCTCTTGAAAAACACTTTGGATGAAGTTGAACAACATGATCTTTATAAGTCAAATTGCTAGTTGTTATATTTTCTCGTACCTCATCAAAGATAGCCTTATGTGTAGTGCAAAAACCTTAGGCTTCAACACTAGTGTTGTATGTAGTAAAGGAACCAAATCAATAAGCTTTCTTAATCGAACATCCAAAACTATCACAAAAGGACTCTTACCAATTGACCTATCTATAGAACTATTATATGCAAATTCTACTAAGTCCTAATTCTTCACATTGTCTCCAACCAAACATCTTAACAACCTCCAAGTTTCTAATTACCACCTCTATTTGTTTATCGGTTTAGGGATAGAAAGAACATGAAAATTAAAGCTTAGTGTTCAACATCTTACATAGAGTTCTCTAAAAATAACTCATAGACTTCACATCACAAGATAATAGTTAAAGATAATCCATAAAAATGTATAACCTCTTTGAAAAATAGTTTAGCGATGTGGACAACATCATAAGTCTTGACCATTACATTTGCATATGATTTCATAACAAAACAACATGACTTTTCTACGATATAGGCATCAAGAACATACATATTGTTGCTTCTTGTAGTCAAAATCAATAAATTTTCTATCATTACTAAATTTTGACTTAGCAAGTGCACTAATAGCTTCTCCTTTATTCCTATATTGTGTTAATTTCTCATCTTCATTTAAATTTACTTCTCCTTCATAACCCACAGAAACATAATCTGCATCAACAATACAAAAGATATAATCAAGTTTTGTGCTAACGAGCTCCAAAAACCAAGTAGCTACTGATTAATCTTTTCATCTCCCTGTTATGTTACCTTAGATTGTTGTCCCATTCATTCAGCCTTCTACCCTGTTGTTTCAATCTATTTTCTTGTGTTTTGATTTGTTGTTCAAGCATTTCAACCTGTTGTTTAGTTGTTTCAGCTTTAGGGTTTGTCAAAGAATCCACCTGGTTTTGTTTTTCTTCATCTTTAACGCTTTGATCATCTCCCACTGTCAAACTATCCATATCATGATCATCTTCCATTGTCAAACTCTCCATGTTATCAAGTATTTGAGCACCTACATGTAGGCTTGAAGATTCTAACTTATCAATTGAAGGAGAGGATTCAATGGTTTCACCACCCATAATAAACACTTGCTCTGACGTAGTGCCCATTAAAATTAAGGAATCAAAATGGGAATATGATTTTTCAACAAAGATTTTCCCTTACACTGCATGCTTTTGGTCAAATATCAATCCCTTCATCTTGCTTATTACCACTTTCTCCATATTTTGCATCAAGTGTAGGCTATTGGTTTAGATATTTTTTTTATGTGAGAGTTTTGACTTTTAAGGAATGCATGTCAAGGCTGTCCAACGACTACAAAAATTGTCAAACATACTTTCTTGTTGGAGTTGTTACATGTAAATTGGTCTTTGAAGCACCTTGTGATCAAAGATCTTCGATATCCAATTTTTTCATAAATCTCAAAAACATTTCATCTTGCTCTTGGTCGTTGAGTATTCTTTTATATGCCCCTCCACTACGTGTCACCAATGTGAACTTGAGCTCTAATACCAAATTGATGTAAGACAAACAAAAGAAATATTAACTACTAGCCAAAACTCACAAAAATTAGGAAATATGATAGATATTAAGCTATTGGAATTCAAGTTTCAAATATGGATTTCAATTTGGGATGCCGAAATTTTAGATTTGGCATAGCTGGGTCTTTTGGTATTGGTTTTTTGGGATGCCGAAATTTCAGCGTTTAATGTGACTTGAATTTTGGTATGGTATGGTTGGAATTTAGGGTTTTGGTAGCTGGAATTTTAGTGAGGTAGACAAGTAATAGAGGGTAGGAACTAGAAATTATTCCGGAGGTCTAAGAAACACTCTTAGAAGAAAGTATCATACCTTCTAATTGAAAAATCAAGTTTTTAGGAAAAAATCTAGATTATGTTCTCATTGAAGGGCTAAGCACGTACATAGTTATAGAGAAGTTTTTACAACTCTTATTCTAATAAGAAAGGTTTCCTAACAAATTAAAATCATATTCTAATAAAATTCTGAATTCTCAAACAATTAGAATAACATATCCAAACTAGAATAGCATATTTACCATAAAACTACTAATTATTTAATAAGGAATCTTAAAATAATCTAAATTTCAGCCCTTGTTGTCTTTAATGTCAGCTCAATTCCCAACCTTTATCCCATCAAATTAAAGCTTGTGGTTGACTATTTTTTCTCTTTTACTTCTTTTGAAGAATTTAAGCTCTTTTACATTAATTATGGTAGAAAATAAGCTGTGATCCTGATGCATCTTTGAAGAACTTCACATTTTATATTGTAATTGGGAAAACCACAGGCCTATTTCATCTCAATAGTGGGATACTCTAGCGTTGATTCGATCTGTTTATAAAGAACACAAGAATAACATACAACCCACCATTTGCTTCATGTAGCCAAACATAAGCATAGATAACAATAGTCAGACTTTTAGATTCTGAAATTTTGTTTGATAACTGAGCATGCTTCTCCAATGTCAAGCTGAGCTTAATTGAACCTCAGTAGCTACCTAGTCAGAACTGATCATCTATGTCCTACTTCGCTACAAACCTAATTAGAATGGTACATATTTCGAGCCATTTTCCCTGCCATAATTGAACTGGAAAGACAATAATGTAAATAATTCTGGAGCCTAACCATCAACAATCTGATTGCAAGGAAAATTTATATGGTGACTCCAAGAGCCAGATGATGAAACAAAATTGATAAAAATGGCAAAGCAAAATTACCAAAACAACCCAAAAGAATAATATAATCAAGAAGTACCTTCTCTCTCAGTAGCTGCTCATTTTCCTCCTCTAACCTCACTGCCAATGACTCCAATTCCACTTGATAAGCCTAAAAAACCCCAAATTTACGTATCAATAAGCATTACAACGAACAGCTAAGGAAATAGAATCCAAAAGAATAACTTTTAGAATACCTGCTTCCTTTCCCTAGACCTAGCGGCGGACTCCCTGTTCTTGATCATCCGTCTCTGTCGTTGCTGCGCCGCTTTATCCAACGGCTCCAAGACCGGAGCCCTCCCACTCTTCCCCCTCCCTCCTCCTCCGGCGACCGCTTCCACTCCACTCCCAAAACCTACAATTGATCCCTCTACCCTATCCAGCATCTGGAAGGAACTCGGCGGCGGCGGCACTCCATCAAACGCATAAACTCCTCCACTCAATCTCTCCGACGGTGCCATCTCCACCTCTTCCTCTTCTCCTCGTTCACCTCCACCTCTAGCTCCTCCCCCTCCTCCTCCAACTTCCACTGCGCCGGCTTTCGCCAGAAAATCCTCCAGCGTCATCATCTCGTCGGGCTCCTCCTTCATCTCTTTCCTCCCAACCACTATCTCCCTCCACACGTCGTCGACTGTCTTACCACTACTTCCCTGAGGAACCACCACACCCATTTCCTGACTACTATTATCATTCCCACCAGCAGCGTTGTTGCTACTTCCTTCAACGGAAGGCGGCCTAGGAAGGGCTACGGGAGTGTCAATTAGGGTAATTTGAGCATCGAGGAGAGTGGAGTCGGAGAAGGAGGGAGTGGCGTAGACGTTGCGTAGGATTCCGTCGACGGTCATAGTGGAGGGCGAGGATGAGTTAAGAACAGTGTATGGGATGTGAGCCGACTGCTGTGATAGTAAGTTTGGGTTTGTAGAGGAAATAGAAGGATGAGAAGATGAAGAAGTAGAAGCGCGTTGGGATCGAGATCGAGATCGAGATGCTGAAGACGAAGATGATGATGAGAGATCCGAATTTCTCGCTTTGGACGACGCCATCACCTTTGACGACGCCATTTCCGCAACCATCAAACGCCACTCTCTGCCTCTTTGTCACTCCAGCGACTTCCTTTTGAGGATTTTGGGTTTTGGGCACTGTTTGTTATTCTGTTGGGATCAGGGAGACTGATTGCGACGGAGTGGATGGGTCAGTTCAGTCTTCACTCTTCAGTGTGTTATCAATTGCCAATTATAATGAAAAGAATCCTACGGTTGTTATGTCTCGTCTCACACATATTTAATCAACATGGGCCAAAATTTCCACTTGATTCAAATACATTTGTAAATTAATTGAACATTTTGGAGGTAAGGAAGAATAATAATTTAGGTAAGTATTGTATTGTAGTTATTGCATCAATAATTATTAGTTACTTTATCTTAAACCAAGTTTACAAGAATTAACCTAAGGGGTGTGGTTAAATAGAAGGGACTCATCCATCCTTAACCAAAGGTCAGAAATTCTATCCTTAATTTTGGGTATGGAGCAGCCTTAAATTCTTGAGCCAGCTGTCTCACCCTGTGAAGTGCCTACAAACCAGCAAAGGAATTAGTCACCGGGTCCGCCGGTGGATACCCTAATCTAAGACCAAAAAAAAAAGTTTTCAAGAATTGTTGAGGACCACATTCTTATCATATCATATCTTATAGTATATATATACATGTATGAGAATTAAATGAACTTATTATATTTCATGTAGTAATTGTTAGTTACTAAAAATAAATGAAAATAAATTTCAAAAAAATAATAATAAATGAAAATTTATCTATATGAGTAATATATGAATATAATGATTCAATTTTTGACCTTTATTAACAGAAATGAAGATATTGTTAATTATATTGAATTTTTATTATTATGTTTTTAAAACATAGATATATAAAGAGATTATCTTGTAATTTTATAAAAATAAAAATACTAATTTACAATTTTAAAAATAAAAACTGATGTTAAATCTAAAACAATATTTACAACATTGCCTTGGTTAACTTAACTACACTGCCATACCACCATGCCAAAATTGACACTAAATCGAATAAAACTTGGATAGTTTTATTAAGAAATTTATTTAATTGAGAATTGAACTAATACGCTTTACATTTATTAAACTAGTAATTTCTAATTAAAATATCATCGAATTAATCTCGAATATACGCTTGTCATGTCAGTGCTAATATAATGCCAACAAATACTAAGAACTCAATCCAAGAAACCAAAAGACATATTAAAGATTCATAACATTTATGTTGATTCAAAAAATTCACTATAAGCGTGTGTCGAGCCTTTAAACAATTAAAAGAAAACGAATCGACCGCATCAGCAATTGGCATAGAAACATCAACTAAATCCCTATGGTGGCTCAGACTTTTAAGATTGATTTAGAACATCTATGCCTTGAGACGACCAAAAAACTTCTGTTTCTCCTGTGTTGTTTGGAAGCGACCATGTCCAAACTTTGAGGACGTGTCGATGAACTTGAGCCTGATTTCCTCGAGTGCCACACGAGATGTCTGGTTCAGTAATGACTGGCGTAGAGTAACAACCCTCTTCTTAGGTCCAACACAGCACCCCTTGACCATCAAATAATCGTCTTTTACCACACCGTAGTGAGGGAAACCACCCATTGGTGTGATATCTTTCTCAGTCCTGATTTATTTATTTCATGTTACAGATATACAAAAATATGCAGAGAAAGAAACAAGGAAAAGTTTACCAAAAACTCGGCCAATTAGTATTACCTGTCGTAATCAGTTATAGCGGTGTGAGACTCCTGCCCAGTCTTTCCAATCTTGTAAATCTTCTTATTCATCTCAGTACGGTGGTGATATCCATTCTGACCAGCCCTAGCAACAGTAAACGACACTCTGGCAGGATGCCAGGCACCAATACAAGCCACCTTCCGAAGACCTCTGTGGGTCTTCCTGGGCAGGCGGGTGACACCCCAACGAGTCACAACACCTTCGTAACCTTTACCCTTTGTCACTCCAATCATATCAATCATCTCATCCTTCTGGAACACAGCATCAATAGGCACTTGCTTCTCAAAGAAGCCATAAGCAAAGTCAACTTTCTGAGCAACAGTCCCACCATTGATCTGGATCTCCATGAGGTGTGCTTTCTTTTGTTTCAACCCCTTCATTTTCCTTATCTGTAACTCAATTAGTAGAAGGCATTAAACATTAATTCAAGGATAATTAATTTTGAAAGATAGTAACACCAATGGAAAAATAGGTAAATCTTACTTCAAATTAAGAAATTAACTGGCTACACAAATAAAAGATTCAACATTTCTCAAATAACAAGTCAGAGTTCATTTGTCCAACATACGGATTCCAACTGGAGCATGGGAGTTGGAATTCATCTAAACTTCTAGATGAATAAGATTCATCAAATCCACACCAAAACCTTCATCAAAATCAATACCCAACAATAGTAACACAAATATGAAACTAATACTTTAAAAGAGGAAAAAAAAAGTATTAGATGGACTTGACCGATAGAGGGATCATCACCTGAGTGTGAGCCAGCACACGAACCACAGTGGCATACTTCTTTATTTTCTCAAGCTGTGCTTGAATACTTTTCTTCCCTTCATCAGATTCATATTGCTTCGAGTATTTGGTGAAAGCCTTCTTCTTGGATTTGCACCAATTCTTGTAGAACCTTCGTCTCACCTCCTCACTCAGATGCTGAGCCCAGACAGTGTTCAAAGTGCGAAGACCACGTGGTGTTTTCACATAGCCCACAACTCCAACAACAATCATTGGTGGTGTTTCAATGATTGTAACAGCCTCACAGGTCTCCTTCTTGTGAAGCTCTGAAGAAACAATAGGTTACTACAATGCAGCAGTACATTAAGCATATTTTATTTAATAGTTTTATATTTATTATTTAGTTAGTCATTATAATACTTTTTCTATTTAGATCAAGGTTTAAAATTGTGAACTATGGGTTATCATGCAGACAAGGTCAACTGCAGTAGTTGTGGCCACAATCGCGACAAATTGGTTGCATTTTAAAACCATGATTAGATTAAGTTTCCTTTCCAAAAAAGGGAAACATGCCTATCTCAAATAGTGATTTTTCTAGGACTACCATAAACTAGTGATTCTACAACACATTCTGGCAACATTTCTATCCAGATTTTTATTAAAGGAGGTTTTGTCATAAACCTTTAATTGTTCCAACCACATTTCCCAAGATCCTAGAGCTATTTTGATAAATTTTGTCTAAACTTTTTCCCTACATTATATTATGAGTAAGACCACTATCTTTTTAAGAAAATAAAAAAGAAAGTCAAATTCTTGAATCGTGGAAAATTATTTTGTAACAAGTGGAAAGCTTTTCGATTCTTCAAGACATTTTTCCTAATTTAAATTTGCTGATTTGTCCGTAAAAATATGAATCTTGAACTTTAAGATTCCAAACAGATGATTAAATAAAGTGTTGTAGAAGTTCCTTACTTGATCCAGGCTTCTCGACTTCTCTGACAATGTGTGTCATGCCAGCCTTGTAGCCTAAAAAGGCAGTAAATTTGCAGGGCTTGGTTGGGTCATCCTTGGGGAAAGCCTTCACTGCATAGGACCAAAAGAAAAAAAAATAAACTCGTGAATTGGCAGTGAAAACAAGTTCAACTTGAACAATATATTTGATATTAAGTGATAATCATACCAAGTCATTCCAGATCTACACATTGAATTGCACTAAATGGAAAAAAAAAACACTGTTTCCTATGAATAAACTCGATTCTAGAGTACGAATCTATGGGGTGTAGCAATTAACAATCATGAAGAAGCACCACAAATACGAAGACAAATTTGCAAACATATTTTCAAACACTGAATGAAAACATATATCTGTATATATACACATAAGACTCAGGAGATAAAAAGGGCACAATATTTGAACGAAACTAAAAGCTAATAGTATAAAAGAAAAGAAAGAAAATGTGTGATATACACCTTTTCCTCTGTGACGAGCCGCTCGTTTCCTTGGAAGGAATCCAAGGGAGCCATGCCTAGGGTGTTCAAACTTCCTGTGAGACATCCTTCTCTATCACCTTCCTTCACCAGTCAAATATAATGAAGCATTAAAATAAAGAAAAAGGGATAAAGTTGAACATAAGAAACTACAGATCCAAATCAGAAGCACTCCCACTTCACCTACCAATCACTTAGTCTTTCAAAATAACAAAATACAAGATTTTCAAGATAATAAGAACGCACTAATCTTCAAGAAAACGAAAATGAACAAGTGTTGCCATTACAAGCTGATTTGCAAAATACCCATTTTCCACACTTTGCTCAACTTAGAAGAAAAGGCAAACAAGGAAAGAGGAACGGTAGTCTGAATACCTCTCCAGCGGCAACTCAAAGGACCTTCAGAGACCCCATAAACCCTAAACTAACAACTCCTTATATAATTACATTCTTCTTCTATTTCCAATGAAAGGGCCAATTTTAAATGTCCTGAAACTTTTAATGGGCCGTGGAAGTCAAGAAATAAAGTCCACTACACAAAAAGACATGTCTATTACCTGTTTCATCACGGAGGCGGGAGGCCTATCTTTTGGTCGCTGATTTAGGGCAAGGTCCCAACCCCTTTCCCACCGATATAAACGCAGCGTTTGGTTAACGTTTTTAGTAGATAGGGATGGGACGGGACGGGACGGGACAGAACAAAACGGAACGGAATAAAAATTAAAGACAGTGAGATGTTTGGTTGCGGTGGACAGAACAGAGATTTTTGTCTTCGTTCTGAATACAAAAATGTGTTTGGTTGTCGGAGACATAACAGAAAATAGTGTTAATGACGGAAATGCCCCTGCAGTATAATAAGAATAATAGATGTAATTCATTGATTATTTTATAATTGTTGCAATATTTTGTTTAGAAATATGAAATATGTTTATT
>JANZXV010000006.1:11561676-11582245 GCA_027576455.1 Erythroxylum roigii
ATTATAATTAATTAAAAATAATTAATTAGTTACAATATAATTAATTGAAATATAATTTATTCATTAATTAAAATACTCTAATTAATTAATTAATTACATTATTTTTTACAAACCAATCACTGTCAATGGTAATTATAATGATAATATCATGCCTTCTTCTTAACTAACTGTCATAATTATAATGATAATATCTATTCTCACTTTTCACTATATTCATTTCCATTCCTATTACTATTCCCCTATATAAACCAACCGCCCCCTTAATGTTTTTAATTGAAACGAATCTAACTTAAGAATCAAATTTCTTGAACTTTCTTTTACCAACTTAACATCAAATTTTAATATTAAGGTTCGATGAAGCCGTAGTGGAAGTTTAATTCTATACAACCTCAATACCTCATCTGGTCTTACAACAAAGTCCAATATTATATGACCTCAACACCTCATCTAATCCTCCAACAATTTCTCTTTATCTCTTGTAAATAGATAACCACAAATATCTTCATAAAAAATATCACTTCAAAACAATTATTCTTTTATTATTTTTATAAAATTAAATCCGCAAGCAAATTATTAAATATATAAAATAATTTATAAAAAATATTTAATAAATTAATGATTCAAAAACAAATGATAGACTTAAACTAATTTATGTATATCATCTCTGAATGAACTATATAATTAAAGATCTTTTGGATGAATCAAATCCGCTAATTGGTCCGCCCCTGTAAGGCAGTCTACATGATATGACAATGTCAAGTCTGTCTGATACATGAAAATAACACCGTCTAATTCAAAGGTATAAATTTCCATGTCATACTTCCTGTCAAGAGCCAATCTTTTTTTTTCCCCTCAAAATTCAATGCAGTACATATAGATGTCAAGAATTAATTTACACACCAGTTCATAGTTGCTAAGTTAGCAAAGTGAATAAAAACCCATCAAGAGTTAAACCTTTCTGTAAATAATTTACATAAATTATTTTTAACTACAATAACAACAACTTAGAATAACTTTCCAGTTTTAGTAGATTAAATTATTTTATTTTTATTAAAATAAATAATTTAAAATTAAAATTTTATTAATGAATTGATATCATTTTAAAAATATTTTGATTACTAAATCAAATTTTATTTAAATTTTTATGTATTTTGAAGATATTCTAAATTTAATTATATTTATTAATAACTATTAAATTTGATTCATTTAATTTATTTTATTTAATAAAAATTGAATAATATTGTTAATTTTAATTAATTAAATTATTCTTAATCCTTATTAAAATTTAATATGTTAACTAATTAAATAATATATCTTTAGTTGATAATAAATGAAATTATGAAAAGCCAAAAATAGAAAACATACACCATTTTTATGGTTTTTGTAATTTTTGAAACAGGAAAAAAATCAAAACTAAAAACTGAAATAAAAAAACTCAAGCAATTAAGTTTTTTCTACTAAATTCTAAAACAAAACATAAAAATTAAACAGACCCTTAAGTTACTCACTTAATAGGATATTTGGTTCATTTGTTAGAATATATAAAAATTTGAATGATAATTCTTTAAGAATATAATAGATGATGAATGAAATTAAATGAATATTATTTAGTTTGGTTTATTCCTAGACATTTTTAATGATAATTTAATGCCGATGTTTGGTTTGAAAATATAAAATTAGAATGATAAAGGAATAACTAACAAAAGGATCAAAATATTCAAATAGTTCCCACTAATTATATTGTTATTATTTAAAGGAAAAGCTTTTAATAAAATAAAATAAAATAAAATAGGATAATAATAGAGAATCTTATTTTATCTTATAAAAATAAATTATCTTTTATTTAAAAATTTATTATAAAATGTAAAATGATAGATAATATTTTATTACAAATCTTTTTTTTTAAATAATAATTTTTTAATATTATGTTTATTTATATTTTATTTCATTATAAATTATCTTATTTTATTTTATTCTCCGATTCCAATCCCGCCCCTGTAAGTAACCAAACGTTAACAGATTTCAAGTACCAAGTGAAAGCATCACAATTGCACGTTATTTCCTTTTTCTCTACAGAATGCACAAGCCGAAGTGAACTTGTTAAAGTTGACTCTTTCTCTCTTCAGAACCAAAAAAAAAAAAAAAACCAGGGATGCCAGAGGACAAGGAAGCGACGTCGAGTTCACTGAGTCAAGGCCTGACTCACCCCGACCCGGACCCCGACGACCGCCCCAAGTCTCCTCC
Organism: Erythroxylum roigii; assembly: GCA_027576455.1. Classification (NCBI taxonomy): domain Eukaryota; kingdom Viridiplantae; phylum Streptophyta; class Magnoliopsida; order Malpighiales; family Erythroxylaceae; genus Erythroxylum; species Erythroxylum roigii. The sequence continues at coordinate 11,563,921 of JANZXV010000006.1, forward strand.
TACCTCTCCTACTTCCTCCGCTCGCAAGGTTAGTGCTCTTCTCTGTTATCTTTGTCCCATTTCTAGCCTCTTTTTCTTGACTTTCAATTTTGCTATTAGCTATAAAGATTTGATTAGAACTGGAGTTGGTTAGTAGATAGATAAGATAGATTGTTCTTAGTTTGTAGTTCAAGTCTTAACATGGTGAATAATTCATTAGTTCACTCCAAAAGGAAATAGCAAATAGCTTCCACAACATCAGATTTTGAGAGATGTTGCTAACGTTATTTTGTTTTTCGTGTTCTCTACTAATACTAAATGTCATTTGGATTTTTGTTTCCCATTTTCAGGCGTCATGTGCTGTTCTTCAAAGTTGGGTTTCCAAGAAGTTCATGAGTGGATGGTAATTAACCTAATTTCCTTTCCTTTCCTTTGCTTTTGGGGATTTTTTCTTAATACTTTCTCCTTTTTGCATTTATATCATCCATCTCTTTTCCAACATAGTTTAAATGATGCAATTGCAGTGTTGTTCTCTTCCCTGTTGCTGTTACATTTCTGGTCACATGGTGGTTTATCGAGTTTGTAGATGGTTTCTTTAGTCCAATATATGCTAAACTTGGAATTGACATATTTGGTAAGCATTAATCAGACATTCTTTCTACTTGATATTTAACTATGTGACAGCAAGTTACTTCACAATTTGACTCAAATAAAGTGATCTTGAGTACAAATCCTTACCTGGGGTGAGTTGGGGTCAGGGTAATTGGAGGGTTACTCCTATTTTGTAACCACTTTATCATGATAATAAGAAGGTTGATCTGTATGCATCTGTTTATGATTCTTGCTTTAAGGTTTCACTCTTTTCTAGATATCTCATGCTAGTAGTTTTCTTCAAGTATTTTTATTCATAAAAAAAATTTCTCAATTGCAAAAGGACCTTTTCATGATTGATTCTGTATATTTGTTATTAAATGCTGTGAATTAAAAAAAGGGATGGGAATAGCTTGCAGAAATCAGCAGCTCTGACTTCCTTTATATACTAGATTTCATATATGGTAAGTTACAATTATAATTGTAATCAAATTAAATCACAATTCCTAAATATACATGTAATCCCTGAAGATACTGAATCATATTACCTAAAGATACTGAATTATATGAGAATCAGATCTTATTCTCTAACACTCTCCCTCATGCTGGAGAATATATATCATAAGTTCCAGGCTTGTTACACAGTTGTGTTACACGACCTCCAACCAAAGACCTGGTAAATAGATCAACTACTTGGTCCTCAGATTTCACATGAGTTTTTTTTATCACATTTTGTTGCACCTTTTCTCTAACAAAGTGACAGTCCACCTTAATATGCTTTGTCCTTTCATGAAAAACTGGATTAGAAGCAATGTAAATGGCTACTTGAATATCACACATTAGCTCCATAGGTTGTGTTAGTTGAAATCTAAGTTCCTGTAGCATATTTTACCCATACAAGTTCTTGAGTTGTATATGCCATGGCTAGATATTCTAATTGTGCACTTGAATAAGAAACCACTGTTTGCTTTTACTTTTTTATGAAATCATATTGCCATCAACAAACATGCAATGCCCTGTAGTAGATCGCCGATCAGTCCTAAAACTAGCCCAATTAGCATTACTATAGGCCTGAACTAAGCAATGCCTATGGTTCTTATATAAGAGTCCTTTTCCAGGATTGTGCTTGAGGTATTTCAAGATTCGAATAATAGCATTCCAATTACTTGTCTGAGGGGACTGCATAAATTGAGTCACCACACTTGTATTGAATGGAATGTTAGGCATGGTAACTATAAGATAGTTTAATTTTCTAATCAGTCTCCAATAGTTTTCTGGATCTTTTAAGAGTTTTTCGTGGTCTGCATCAAGTTTGAGATTGGGATCCATTGGAGAATCTACCGGTTTACATCCCAACAAGCCAGCTTGTTTTAGGAGATCAAGAACATACTTGCATTGGGAGAGACAAATACCACCTTTAGATCTTGCATTTCGATTCCCAAAAAAATACTTCAATAGACCAAGATCTTTTGTTTGGATCAGTTGTTGCAAGAATTCGTTCAATCTCTGAATTTCACTTTGATCATCACCAGTAATAACAATATCATCATCATATACGATCAATAAAATTTTGCCAGATCTTGTTTGTTGATAGAATATCGAATGATTGAAAAATTTCTTCGCAGCTGAACTAAATCTTCCAAACTATGCTCTATAAGATTGTTTTAAACTTCTTCAATAGGCACACTTTCTCAGACTCTCCTTGAGCAACAAACTCCAGAGGTTGCTCCATATAGATTGTTTCTGCTAGATCACCATGGAGGAATGCATTTTTATGTCAAGTTGGTAGAGAGGCCAATAATAAGTTGCGGCTAAGGAGATAAACATACGGACTGATCCCATTTTTGCCAGAGGAGAAAAGGTTTCAAAATAATCAATACCGTAGACTTGTGTGGATCCTTTAGCAACAAGATGAATCTTAAGTCGTTTGATGGCCGCAAGTGTCTTAATAGTATACACCCATTGACAACCAACAATTGAGGAATCAAGAGGAGGAGTAACAAGCTTCTAGGTGTCATTTGGCCATAAAGCATCAATTTTCTCTTGCATAGCTTGTTTCCACCCAAGGTTTTGTATAGCCTCTGTTATACTCTTAGGTGTAGACACAAAATCCAAGTTTGATAGAAAAGAAAAAGGAGGCGGAAACATAGTTATAAGAAAAAAAAGGAAATCGGATGATGGGTACAAGATTGTTTACCTTTCCTTAAAGCAATAGGCCAATCTAGATCATTGTTTTCCGGATATGGCGACAAATTAGATGCTGGAGGAGATGGCTCATCCAAATGACCATCTACCATTTGACGAGGTCGTCGGGAATAAACCTGCAAGTCTACTTGAGATAGTTGATGAATATAAGAAGGATTGGAATTGGTTGGTGAATTGTCTAAACTTTTAGGCGAATTATCCAAGGAGTTGTCAAGAAGTGAGGGTAAATAATGAAGTTTTGGCATCTTGACTCTCAAAGAAGTATGCAGTGTTCTCAAAGAATGTTTGATCTGCGCATACAAAGAATCTTTTAAGTGAGAGACTATAATAACGATATCCTTTTTGTGATCTTGAGTAACCGAGGAAGATACATCTGATGGCTCGTGGAATTGTCAACTCCTGGCTGGAGTTAGTGGACAAAACGGAAACATAAGAATATGAGGGATCTGACCTTTGAGAGTAGTAGATGGCATTATGTTAATAAGATACTATGCAGTGAGGACATCATCACTCCAAAACTCCTTGAGAACCTTCATCTCAGTCAGTAAGGTTGTAGCAACTTCTATGACATGCCCGATTTTTCTTTCAACACACCATTTTGTTGTGGTGTGTGAGAACAAGAAGATTGGTGAATCATACCACAATTTTTTTATGTAATATTGAAAGGATTTAGAAAAATACTCTTTGGCATTATTGTTTCTAAGGATGTGAATAGGATAACCAAGTTGAGTTTTGATTTTAGAGCAAAAGGATTGAAAAATAGAAAATAATTTGAAATGTTCTTTTATTAGATATAACTAAGTCATTCTAGGTCAATCATCAACAAAAACAACAAAGTAACGAAAAACAAGTTTTGAGGTCACATGAGATGGACCCCAAACATCATAATTAACTAACACAAAAGAGCTTTCGACTCTATTATTAACTTTGGATGGAAAAGCAATACGATTATGTTTTCCAAGTTGACAAGACTCTCAATCTAGATGAAGATTTGAATTCAAATTAGGAATCATTTTTTTTTTAATTTTTGGATGGATGGATGACCAAGGCGACGATAGATTTGGAGAGGTGAAGCAACAACTGAGTAGGCGGTTGAACAATTGTCAAAATAGTAGAGACCTCTAGATTCACGCCATCCTTCAATCATCTTCTTTGTCTTCAAATATTGGATAACAACAGAGTGAGGGAAAAAAGAGATGGAACAATTTAATGATTTGGTTAGTTTACTAATAGACATTAAGTTGAATGAAAATTTTGGAATATATAATATTGCTGGCAACGTCACTGAAGGAGAGGGAAATGCAGTGCCAACCCCACTTATACTAGCAGTGGAACCATTAACGATAGTAAGTTGGTGAGAGTCTGGTACAGGGGTAATTTGATACAAAAAATTGGATTACCTGCAATATGGTTAGTGGCTCCTGAATCTATAACCCAAGGTTTAACAGAGGACGATATATAAGCTGTGTGATTACCTAGGTGAGCAAATGATACAATTGGTGTGATTGCTTGCTTGGCCGCTTGATACTGTAGAAAAGTTGCATATTCTTCTTCAAATACTAACTTGTTTTCACTTACCAAGGCATAACGACTAGAAGCCTCCATAATATTAGCAGACTGGGATTTTGAGCACAACTCTGCATTTAAGTGCTAGCAATAGTCCTGAACATACCCATCCTTGCTATAATTGTCACATTTCCTTTGACCTCCTTTACCCTTCCTCTACGTCCACCACGACCACCTCAGTTACTTCGTCCTCCATTAGCTCTTCCACTATTGTGAACAACGAGAGCAGACTTGTCACCACTTTCTTGCGTTGGTGCCTTCAAGGATCGAGATATGGATGAATGTATCTTAGCAAGTGATGGAAGTTCAGTGCCACCTAGTATCTATACCCGAATTGGTTCATATTCTGGTCTTAAGCTAGCCAAGTATCCCAGCATGAATAACTTTTCTATTTCCTTTAGAAGTTGATCCTTTTTTGTTGTTAATGATTGGGCTGCTAGATGTTCTAAAAATAGATTCTTTATTTATGAAAAATAAGTGGTCTGATTCTTCTCTCCCAGCTCACACTTGAACAATTTCACAGATAAATCATATATACGAGTAACATTACTAGAAAATAAAAGTCTCACATACTCCTTTTAACTGCTTTGCTGATTTTATGTGTTGGCATGTGTTAGCAATATTTGGCTTCATGGCATTCCAAAGGATTGTTATTATTTGATTGTGATGTTGTTCCCCCTTCTTATACCCCGATGACTTAATATCTAGAGCTAGATCCATGATATGTTCGTATCTACCTAGGCCCTTGAGATATGCAATGACTACCTTCTCCCAAGTAACAAAATTCGTTCCATTCAATTTCTGATTTGTGATTTTTTGAACTATAATGGGTGGCTGTCTGTTCGTATTGTCAGTTTTAAAGTCACTCATGATATAACCAATACAAAAAGATGTTAACAAGAAGACAAACTTCAAATATCAACAACTTGTGCAACAACGAAAGAGGGACTATGACTATGACGAAATCAACAACGATGTCAAACATATAAAACCAATTTCCAGCAATTAAAGACAGAAAAACCCATCACCTACTATGGTTAAACACACAAACCCAATTTTCAGCAATTAAAAGCAGAAAAAAACATATCACCAATAGGTTTTTGGAGTTGGTGCGGTTTAGTCCATAGTAGTAGGGTCAACAGAGTGTCATTGCTCATGAACCTTTTGGATAGCGGCTGCCGGCGGCGCGTGGGACACTCACCGGTATTGTCTTGATCACCGGTGGCTACTTGAGGTGTTTATGGGGTTAGATTGTTGAGGTTAGTTTTATTTTTGTGAGAAAGGTTTGAGTATGGGTTCGGTTGTGAGAAGAAAAGGAATTAGAGGCAGGATTTAGAAAACCTGCTCTGATACCATGCTGTGAATTAAGAAAAGGGATGGGAAGAGCTTGCAAAAATCAACAGCTCTCACTCCTTTATATATTGGATTTCATGTATGATAAGTTATAATTATAATTGTAATCAAATCAAATCATAATTCCTAAAGATACATGTAATCCCTAAAGATACTGAATCATATTAGAATCAGATCTTATTCTCTAACATTAACAAGCTGGTTTTCCCTTATATGTTCTTGTGCTTACTCCATATGTCCATGATTGTTCTATGATTCTTTATTATTGTGAAACACTTTGGTTTACGTTGTATCCTCATGTTTTTACCATGTAAATAAACATGTCATTTTTCATGTTTGATTAGTTTAATATGCCAAATAATTTCCTTTTTCTATTTTTGGAAGTTTAACTTTTTGTGAATTATTGTTGATTGCTAGACATTTATTTTGATGTAGGTCTTGGCTTTGTCACTTCAATGCTTTTTATATTCTTTGTTGGCATATTTGCTTCATCATGGTTGGGTGCCACTGTTTTTTGGATTGGGGAATGGTTCATTAAGCAAATGCCATTTGTGAAGCACATATATTCAGCGTCTAAGCAAATTAGTGCTGCTATTTCTCCAGGTGATTCTATTCGACTTTGTTGTGCTTTTGGTATTATGAAAAATGAAGTGGTAAAACATTCTATTGTCAAATATTATCTCTCTCATCTTGTAATAGTCATGTGCACAACATAAATGTTTGCTTTCTTCTGCTCTTTTCTGGCCTTTCCTTTGTCATTTAGTAGAGAAGGAAAAATTAAAATTTGTGAAGGAAATAGGGTAATAGCTTTTGCTTGTAGGGCATGAGAAAACAAGTACGGCTACATTATCACACTCTAAGTTGGTTTTGATAAATTGACGACTTAAATGAGTGAACAAGTACTAAATTGATCTTTTAATTCTGTTCTTAATTCTTTAATTTGTCATCTTGTATCACGCAGACCAAAATACAAATGCCTTTAAAGAGCTTGCAATTATTCGTCATCCTCGTCATGGTGAATATGCATTTGGGTTCATCACATCAACAGTCATTCTTCAGGTATTTGCTACTTATCTAGCTAAAGCTAAAAGATCTTCTTAATCAATTGTTTGGTTACACTAGTTGCCAAAACTAAGTAAAGTCCAAATAAAGAAAAAAACCTTCCTGTTACTTGATGCTGTGGTATCAAAGTGCATAGGTACTTACTTTATTTCAAGGATTATTTTCCCTCTTGTTTTTTCCTTCTCCTAGCTTTTTGTTCTATAAGATATCAATGGAACCATCTCAAAAGTGAAAAGTGCTTATAATATTGACTTTGGCATAGTTTAACTGTAACTTCTTTTGTTTGAGTTTCTTGTTGATATATATGGTTGGCCTAGAGGGATGATGGCTATCAGGAGCTATGCAGTGTCTATGTCCCAACGAATCATCTTTATATTGGTGATATATTTCTGGTCAATTCTGACGAAATCATAAGACCAAATTTGTCCATTCGAGAAGGCATAGGTTTGTTTTCTCATATTTTGTTCTATTTAAATACGCTTTCTTACTCTTTTTATTTTTCAAATAGGGTAACCAAAAAGCTGTGAGAGGAAATGACTATTTACTTGCTAGCATTTAAAACTAAAACTTGTTAATTGTAAAACATAACCATAATTATCCATAATTGCACTAATGCAGCCTAAATATTTGCATTCATCTTTTAGCTTTTGAAGCGTTACCTCATGCTCATGTACTGACAGGCATGGATCAGACATATGTGTGACTTATGTAGGATAATGGTATTTACATAGGCGAAAAGAGCAATTTGAACCCTAGTATTTGCACCAAAATTTAACTTTGAGTCCAAACATTTGAGAGTGTTTAAAATGATTTCTAACGTTTTAGATATGTTTAATTTAAATCCTAAATTGATGGAACCTTAAAACTCAGTTTGGGTTCTATAAATTTAAAAAGAATTCTAACGTTTTAGATATATTTAATTTAAATCCTAAATTGATGGAACCTTAAAACTCTGTTAGGGTTCTGTAAATTTAAACCTACGTGGAACCTTTATATTATCTGTTTTAGGCCCTCTTGCAAGGACATCCCATTTGGCAAGGGGGTTCCACAACTAAGCCCCTCTTCCTCTACAATTTGCCAAAAATTTACTCATATTATGATTGTAAGGCTCCAAATTCTATAAAGTAGTACTTGCCTCATCTTTTTCTCTAGAAGAAGCCCAACCTGTTTCATAAACTATTATTTCCATCTTTGGAAAACTAGCCTTTTCAAGAGCTACAAAGGCTGCATCAACTTGTGCTTTAAACATGTTGTCATAATACATGTTAGTTTGGTATATGCAATAGTTGTTCAAAATCCAAAATATTTTCTTCAATCGGAGCTAGGAACTCCATGTATAGCCTATGATTTTTGTTCTATTTTGGGATAGAATAATTATCTCCTGATTTTTAGGATACATTAGATTTCATGAGATTGATAGGAGTCAAATCTCATTTGTATAAATTATGTAGAGCCTAGGATAAAAAATGATTTAATTTAGTGACCATTTAGCCTTTTGTTCATGGTATCACAGTAGTTACTCTTGGGACCTTCTTTTGCCAATCTTCATTGCTGATCTTTTCCTATTTTAAGCCTTGATTGCCAATATTCCTTGTCCTTATTGCAACCTTCAACATGTTAGAAATTTCGAAAACCACCCTCACCACTGAATTAGAAGAGATACTAACTACTCAGCACATGATACTTAAATTAAGCGACACTAGCATGTCCTTTCCAACAGCTAAGGACATATGGAATAATCTTCGATAGACCTATTCAAAGGCAGGAGATGTTGCTATAATCTATGAAATCAAAACAAAGATTTTAGCTACTAAACGAGGTAACCTTTCTATTACGGAGTATGACAACCTTTCGAAAAATCTATGGTAGGAAACGAACCAATACCAATGTGTTTAGATGTAGTGTGGTGAAGATGTAGCCACCTTGAATAGCTTTATCAAAAGGATAGAATTTATGATTTTCTTACTAGCCTTAATGTAGAATTGGATTAGATAAGAGTTTAGAATTTTTGAAAAGTTAATATCTCTGAATGAGATAATATCACTGATTCGGGCCGAAGAGACTAGAAGAGAAGTTATGTTGGAGCCAAAAACAGTAGAAAGCTTAACAATACTATTTGCAAAGATGAATAATAAGAGCGTCACAAAAAATAAAGACTCAGTCTGATGCACATATTGTAAAAAACCAAGCCATATGCGAGGTGATTGCTCCAAACTTTATGGGAAGGGACATGTCCTTAACCAGAAGGGAGGGTTCAAAGGAGGTAAAGCCCACTTCACTAATGGGAAAGACCAACCTTAAGAAAAATCCAACAATGTTGATGTTGGAGATTTGAAGAAAGAAGAAATAGACAAGCTAAGAAACCTTCTCAACTCTTTTGAAAAATCCTCTACTACTTGTCCATTGGCTCAATCAGGTAAGTGCCTTAATTCTTATGCTTTGAATGCCTCAAGTTTTTCCTCCCTAAGCTCTTGGGTCATAAACTCAGGAGCTACTGACCACTTGACTTACAACCTAACTAGATTTAGAACATATACCCATGTCCTAGAGGTTGAAAAATTATTGTTGTTGATGGATTTCCTATAACTGTTGTAGGCCAAGGAACAATAAATTTACCTGATTCTTTGTCTCTACATAGTGTATTACATGTCTCGAAGTCATCTTCCAATCTCTTATCTATTCGTCAAATTACCAAAGATTTGAATTACAAAGTGACTTTCTATCTTGCACACTGTGTTTTTTAGGATTTGGTTACATGGAGGACCATTGTGCTTGCTAAGGTGAATAATGGAATTATTACCTTGAGGACATGAGTGGCAATAAGAACAAACAGAATTAAGCTATTTCACCTGCTTATCAAGTAATCTATCTTCCAATAAATCTGAAATTTGTCTTCATCATTACCGCCTTGGTCATCCACTATTTTTTTATCTTAAAAGTATGTTTCCTTCACTTTTTAAGAATGAAAATGTCGGTAGTTTCATTGTGATACATGCAAATTTGCTAAGCATCATTTAGTGTCATTTCCATCAAGTAATATAAGATCTATTAGCCCTTTCTCTTTGATGCGTATTGATATATGGGGGCCGCCTAGAATATCTAACATTTCTGGTGCTAAATGGTTTGTAACATTCATTGATGATTGTACGAGAACTACCTAGTTATTTCTTATGAGAGAAAAATCAAAGGTGAGCAGTATTTTTCCAATATTCCATAAAATGATTTGTATACAATTTGGAAGCTTAATTAAAAGACTAAGGTCAGACAATGCAAGAGACAAAATAGTAAGGCCAACCACCAATTGTTGATTGGGAAGTTATAAGAAAATTACTTACCATTTCGTTATTAGGAAGATCTCCAAGATCAACTCACAACACTTAGACAAGGGATTATGTCCGTAACTAAGTACATGGAAATATTTGTTGAACTTTCTATTCGATGTGAAGAGATGGAGTCGGAATGACAACTTATATCTCACTACAAAAATGGCTTAAGGGTAGAAATTCATATGGAGCTAATATTGCAAAGGATTTACAACCTTGAAGATGCATATCACTTGGCTTTAAGAGCGGAACATTACTTAGGACAAGAAGTAACTAAAATGTTTCGAAGTCAAGCGAGGGAGTTTGGCATGAAGCGAATTACGATAGTGCAAAATTTTAGGCCAACACTGAATGTATCAAAATTTGCACCACAAAACAACTACAGAACTTCTCAAGGAGTTGAACTTAAAGATAAGGTCATAGCTAAAACTGGGACAAAAGGAGGCAGTAGTGATAAGAAGTGCTTTCGATGCAATGGGAGGGGCTACTTTGTTTATGAATGTCCAAATAAAGGTTTGCATATGATGGTAAGAAGAAGAGGAAGAATCTGATGAGTATGTGTGTGAGAACGAAAATGGAGAGGAGTTGGAAGGAGACTCTAGTGACGAACTAACTAGTCCTACAAATCTTAATGTAGTGAGACGCATGCTTACGATCCTTAAAGTGGAAGAACAAGAAGAATGGCTCCGTAATGCTATTTTCTTCACTTAAGTTAGACGCAGAGATAAAGTATGCAAGCTTATCATTGATGGAGGAAGTAGTATGAATGTGATATCGGAGAACATGGTGAAACGATTGAATTCACTCACGAAAAACATCCAAATCCTTACAAAGTTGCTTGGGTAGATGATAGTACTATACTAGTTGCTCGAAGGTGCTTGGTGTCTTTCAAATTAGGAATATATGAGGACTCTATTTGGTATGATGTCATTCTTATAAAAGTATCTCACATTTTAATTGTGCGACCGTGACTTTATGATCAAGATGTGCAGCACTTTGGAAAAGCTAACACCAATCAGTTTATATATCATGGAAAGAAGGTAATTTTGAAGCCTATGAAGGTAGATAAGGTAGAAAAACAAAGAGGAAGTAATAAGACAACTATAAATGCCAAGAAATAGCCTCTTAATATCCTTAAGGAGAGAGAATTTGAAGTTTTTAGCAAGGAAAAGGGAATTGTGTTTGCAATGTTAGTGAGGGAAGTAACAGAAACAACACTTGAAACACACTTTACCTTAACAAAAGAAGTGGGAGAATTGTTAGTTTATTTTTCAAACCTGGCACTGGATGATTTACCAGGTGAATTATTTTTCAAACCTTGAATTGGATGATTTACCAGGTGAATTAACTCTGTTATGAGATATTCAATGTGCTATTGACTTGGAACCTGGATCTACTTTGCCAAATCTTCCAGCCTATCGCTTGAATCACATTAAGAATGAAGAGCTGAAGAGATAGGTAGAGGAGTTATTGAAAAAAGGATTTGTTCAAGAAAGCCTTAGTCTGTGTGCAGTTCCAACACTATTGACTCCTAAAAATGATGGAAGTTGGCAAAGGTGTATTGATTAAGATCATAATAAGTATAGATTTCTAATACCTCGCCTTGATGACATGTTAGATATGGAGCTACTATCTTTACCAAGATAGACTTTCAAAGTGGATACCACCAAATTAGAATCAGACCTGGAAATAAATGGAAAATGGATTTCAAGACTAAAGACGAACTTTACGAATGATTGGCGATGTCATTTGGACTTTCTAATGCAAATAGCACTTTTATGAGAGTGATGAATCAAGTGTTTTGACTATTTATAGGCGAATTTTTGGTGGTATATTTTGATGATACATTAATATACAATAAGACTAAGGAAGATTACTTATTACATCTACAACAAGTTTTGAGAGCTTGAAGCAAGAGACTTTATATCAACTTAAAGAAGTGTTCTTTCTTACAATCAAGTGTTGTATTTTTGGGTTTTATTATATCCTACAGTGAAGTGGAGATGGATTTTGAGAAGATTAGGACCATCCTTGATTGGACTATTCCAAAGGATGTGCACGAGACATGGAGTTTCCGTGGCCTAGCAACATTCTATAGGCGATTTACTCGTAATTTCAGCACCATAATGACATGCATTACTTATTGTACGAAGAAAGGGCATTTTACTTGGTCAAAGGAAGCAATTAAAGCATTTGAAGAAATCAAGAAAAAGATGACTAAATCTCCTGTTTTACAACTTCTAGATTTTTCTAAGGCATTTGAAGTTGCTTGTGATGCGTCTCATGTGGGAATTGGAGGCATACTCAGCCAAGAGGGACATCCAGTTGCTTACTTCAGTGAGAACTTAAGTGAAGAGATCAAACGATATTCGACCTATGATAAGGAATTTGAGGCAGTAGTACGTTCTCTTTACAATTGGCATCATTATCTCTTATACAAGGAATTTATTTTATATTCAGATCATGAATCTCTTAAACACTTCAAATTCTGGAAGAACTTGAACAAAAGGCACGCCTTATGGAGTGAATTTTTGGAGCAATTTAACTTTTTTTATCAAACATCGGATAGGAGTTAAGAACAAGGCAGCAGATGCATTGAGTAGGAAGAATCATTTGCTTAACACTTTAGCCGTAAAAGTTGTGGGGTTCGATAAAAGAAAAAGAGAATATGCTTTAGATTCGAAAAATTACAACTGGACAATGAAGCCAATACTTTCCTTTTGTGATCCACGATGATTATCGTTTCAAACTAATATTTCCATAAGGGAGTAAGTGATTTGGGAATTACATGGAGGAGGAGCAACATTTTCCCTCTATGTGCAAATAAAATCAAAAAATCCTATTGATTGCGTCTTTCTCCAAGACACTTTGGAAGAGATAACATCATCGCATTGGTTGATGATCACTTTTATTGGCCCTCTTTAAAGCGGGGCATGTCTAAGGTCATACAGTAATATCGAACATATCAATTAGCTAAAGAAAAACCGTGCCTTATGAACCGTGGCAGGACATAAGTATGAATTTTGTCTTGGAAATTCCTAAAACTAGAAGAGGTTATGACTCTATTTTTGTGGTGGTGGATAGGTTTTTTTTCAAAATAAGTCATTTGATTCCATGTTCCAAGATTTATAGTATTGTCCATGTTGTTAAAATTTTCTTCAAAGTGGTTGTACATCCCCATTTATTACCTTTAACCGTCGTCTTTGATTGTGATGTGAAGTTTATGAGTTATTTTTTGAGAACTCTATGGAAAACATTAAACACTAAGCTTCAATTTTCACATTCTTTTCCTCCCTAAACCGATGGACAAATAGAGGTAGTGAATAGAAGCTTGAGGGATTTGTTAAGATGCTCGGTTGAAGACAATGTGAAAAATTGGGACCTAATTCTTCCTATGACAGAATTTGCATACAACAGTTCTATAAATAGGTTTAACTGTAAGAGTCCTTTTGAGATAGTTTCAGGAGTTCAACCAAGGAAGCCTATTGACCTAGTTCCTTTACCCCAAACAACATGAGTTAGTGTTGAAGCTGAAGCTTTTGCACAACACATGAAGGACATCTTTGATGTGATATGACGAAAGATAATAACCTACAATTTATCTTATAAAGAACATGTCGATCAACATCTTCAATTGTTGGAATTCAATGAAGGAATATGGTGATTGTTACGATTCATCTAGAATGTTTTCAAAAAGAGAAATATAAGAAACTTTATTTATGAAATGTTGGACCTTATAAGATCATCAAGAAGATAAGTGATAATGTTTATGTTTTGAAATTATCAAGTGACATGGGAATAGGTACTGTCTTTAATGTTGCGGTCTTAACTATTTATCATGAACAAAATGAGCAATCCCTTAATGCAATTGCAAGACTTCCAGCCACTCCTCATCTTAAAGATTAAATAGAGGATGTTATTGATGAACAAATTGTAGTCACAAGAGACGGAAGATGTCGATAAAGGAAGACCAATTTCTGACAGTACTTGGATTCTAGAATTAGAATTTCAGAAGTTGAATCCAGACATATATGGACAGTATTTATAACGTTCTACGTCGAGGATGGTTTTAGACAAGTAGAAGAGAATTGATACAAAAGAATTTAAAATATATAAAAGAAATAAAAGAGAAAAGATTAGTTAATCACAAGCTTTAATTTGATGGGATGAAGATTAGAAATTGAGTTGACATCAAAGATAAGGGCTAAAATTTAGATTGTGTTAGGATTCTTTATTAGATAGGAAATAGTAGTAAGTTAAATAGGATATTTTATTTTAGATATGTTATCCTAGTTATTTAAAACTTATAGAATTTCTATTATAATAAGACTTAAACTAGGAACTCTTTCCTACTATAATAAGGATTCTAAGAACTATATATATGTGTGTATTCAGCTCGTCAACAACAACAACCTAGTAAAAGTCCTGTTGAATGCAGGGTTTGGAGAGGTTCAGAAGTTCGGAGCCTTATCTCTAATTGGTAGAGAGACTGTTTTTATGTATTCAGCTCTTCATCAAGAAGAAATCTAAAATTTTTCTACAAACTGAAGTTTTCAACTAGAAGGTATGATACTTTCTTCTAAAAGTGATTCCTAGTTTCTTACCTTCCATTCTTTGTATTCACCACAAAATTCCAGCAACTAAAATCCTAATTTCCAGCTATATTAAACCCTAAAATACTAGCCTAATATCATGTATATTTCTAATTTTGTGAGTTTTAGCTACTAGTTAATAATTCTTTTATTTGTCCTACATCATCTCCCATATCTCAATGTCTTTAGCCCCCCAAGATCTCATTCCCTACTACAATCCCAATGATACTAGTTCCAGGAAGGAGTGGCTTCACGTTTTATTTCACCCAAATACATTTCACGATCCTGAACTGCACTTATATTTTTCAAATACCTGTTCCCAAGTCCAACTGTAATTTCAGTGTCTAATCTTTTGAAGACCATGAGGACTTCATGGGTTGGGAAAACAGGCGGGCACTTTACTGGAGAGGGAGGAACAAGACACAGAAAGGAGACCAACTCAAGTCTAAAAATGTTTGGGAAATTAGGTATTTGGGTAGAGTTGTGTACGCCTTTTACCACTTGGGATGTCCAACTAGTAAGGGGGGCCGGCCCACAACTCTTTCCGACTAGTAAGAGGGGTTCATAAAAAATAATAAAAAAGTCTACCTGGGTTAAAATTGAAAGAACCTTAGGAGTCGGGGTTCCATCAATTTAGAATTTAAATTAGATATTTTTAAAATGTTAAAGAGTTCTTTTTGAATACTCCCAAATGTTTAGATGTAAGTTAAATTTTGTTGCACAAATTGCCTATTTTGCCTATTTGTACATAAGAAAGAGGTTCTAGGTCCCAACAAATCGAGGTTATAGTAGTTTAGAAGTGCCTTTTTGATATATTATGCTATAATGACCGTAACCATCTGCTGTTAGTAACAAATAAATGGGAGATCAGTGGAGGAAAGTTAGTAGAAATACATCACTTAATGGGCCCCCTAACCTTTATTTGAATTAATTGATTGACAGTTACTCCTTACTTGAAATATTTTAGTGGGTCCAAGATTGTTGTATGAACTTAATGTATCCAGTAAATATAATGTTGATGCTTCATGGTTTGTCGTTGATAGACTCAATTACTTGTTAAAAGATGTGCCATTGACTTTCAGTCCGTTGCAAAATTGGATCTTTGACCTTTGAACTAAATTAAAAGGTTGATTAATTGCATTTATCTCCTTAGTTAAAGAAAGATTTCTACAAGCTGATAGTCTCCCTCACGGGAAACTGATGACTGGATACTACATTCAGACATAAGGAATGATATTTGTGTGTCATAAATAAGTAGGTCCAATATGATTTTGGATTTGTGATTCTGATGGTGAGGGCTATATCTTTTATAACATGAATTCTTCGCAAGCAGACAAAAAAATTGACACCAGAATCAGTATAAAAGTTGATGAGAAAGGTTGTGCTTTTTGCTCCATGATTTATACTTTTGAGTTCCTTTTTGTTTCAAATGGATTTCATAGCATACCATTGCCGATTGGCACTTTATTTACAATTTTCATTCTGTGATTCAGAGATCATTGTTTCAGTTGGTATGACGATGCCTCAGATTATCTCTCATACAGAAAGGGCTCCCCATCAAAGAAGCAGAATCCCACCAAACAGAATTGTTTAGGGACGGTAGACAGGTGAGATTCTGCCATTACCTACTATATTATCTGTAGTAAAGTCATGCGTCAATGACTATATTCTTCCATCTTTCCCTTTTCCCAAGGCTTCTCTATTTTCGTTATGAATTGCTATTAGGAAAATAGGAATGGTTAGTAGGATCTATTTTCTTTTCCTGGTTTTATCTGTTCAAGGTGAGCCCTAGGCCAGACATTTATGAATAGAAGAAACCTTGTACATGCAGAATCGATTCTACGTTAATGGTTATAATGCTCAATTTTCTTTTCCAGGTTTATCTGCTCAAGGTAGCTCTAGGCTAGACAATTATAAATTGAAGAAACCTGTATATGCAGAATCGATTACACGTCCTTGTAACAAGTGTACAATTTATGAGTGCATACCAACTCCCAAGTCGTACCGCATTAATGCTGACATGCCTCCATGCGTTGGCATGTTCTGGGAACCCCGGAAAATCATTGTACTAGTGGCCTCCATGTAGATTTTAGTAGGAACATACGAACCATCTGTAGACTTGCAATTTCCTGTTCAATGACGAACTGAATTCTGTAGTTTACTCTTTGTTGCTTATACATTCAGAGGATTGGAAATTGATTATAGTTTCTTTTACTTCCAACTTTTTATGTAGCCTTCTTTCGTTAATATAAATCACAATTACATTTTCTTGAGAACTTACCAGGAGAATGATCATGAAATGCTATACCAAGGCTTTAAGAGAGTTGTTTTCTCATCTAAAGAAAATTGTTAATCCTAGTCCAAATGCCAGTGATGAAATCCCGACCTGATAACTGGTGTTGAAGCCTAATTGCTTGTCCACAAAGGGCAATGATTCTGGACATTATACAAATGAAATAACGTGTTGAAGTTCAACCCTTTATCGCAAAAGCTGATTAATTTTGGTGAAACATCATGTTCAGCAAATGTAGCCATAACCGGTTAGAAGGAAAATGTATAATCAGATCCTACACTGGGATCCTAGAGCACACTTGGACATTAAGTAGTCAAAATGGAATTACTAATTATACATCAATCCATCACGTCAAGTTACAGTTACTTGAAAACTTTCTTAACGCCAAGCTTAACTAGTCCGGCGTCAGATCCTCTGGTTCACTTTTTGTGGACCAACTTTATGCCACTGTATCTGACCCATCTATTTATATGGGACTCACAGAAATAGATGGGTCAGATGTAGTGACAGAGTTAGTCCACAAAAAGTGAACCAGGATTCACATAAATGAATGGGTCAGACACAGTGACAAAATTGGTCCACAAAAAGTAGACCAGAAGATCTAACTCCAATTAGTCCATACAACTCTTCACAGTGTCTTGTCTGCTTTTATCGTTCTGATCATAAATATCGTCACTTCTCCTTGAATACATGCACTCCTTGTAATAAATATCTCATAATCGTACTTTCCCCTTAGCCGTTATACACTAACACTTTTGGCTTTTGGCGCTGGAATCCGAGGGAAGTTCAGATATTTTGTACGTATTATACTTATGCAGGTTTATATTGCACTACTTAACCGGATTTACTGTCCAGATAATTATGTACAAAGAATTGTTAAATGGGTATGTATTCTTACCGGCATTACGGCTACTGAGGATTTGTAATAGAACAAACTATTTGAATATGGGCTGAAGAGCTACACATTATCCTGTGGGCAGAGAGAACCTCTCATAATTCTTCACAAGAAAAACTTTACTTTCAAACTAGACTTTAAGGCCATCTCCAACCAAGGCACCATTGGTGCAAAAAATTCACTCCAACTAAGACACCAAAACACCAAATTTTTTGGTGCAATGAATAGTAACGCACCAAATTTGGTGCGTTACTATTCATTGCACCAAAAGTATAAAAGGACAACTTTATCCCTTAACTTTTTAGCATTTTCCTTTTATGTCCTTATCTCAAATTGATTTATTTACATAATTTACTTTGTAATTAAAGTTAACATATTTATTACTTTATACAAAATATATCATTACAAAGATCTCATTGAGACATTTAAAACGAGCCTAATATTGAATATAATATTAAATTTATTT
>JANZXV010000006.1:11584832-11596084 GCA_027576455.1 Erythroxylum roigii
GCTGTAACATTGTTTTATTGACTTGTAAATTGTTTTGGCCCAAATTGAAAACGGACTTCAGCACTTGTTATTGCTTTTAAAAAAAAAAGAAAAGGGGTACCAACTTGGAATGATTGAGAGTGTTCTAGCGTGCCACCCTCGCGGGTCACGAGCTTGGATATCACCGTCGATATCGGGTTCGGGTCCTGCGGGAGTGGGATGCTACACACTACTTCATGGGCATGTTGCATATGTTCAAGTTAAGGGAAAAGACCATGCCTTGTATTTCAAAGCTAATCGGTGATGGGAACTCCACCTCTTTTTGGTATGACAGTTGGGGAGATCCAAGGCCCCTGATCAATTCTCCCCGCTTATCTAATTCGAGGAACCTCATTTCAGATAATACAACTGTGCAAGAGGCAGTTAAAACATATCAACATATCTAGCTACTCTTAACCTCAATATATAGTTAACCCCAAATCGAGAAAGACTCCACCAAATGGAAAATAGAATCATCAGGCAACTTCATCAACTCTTCTTGCAGAGATTTCATTAGATCACATACTCTTGAAAACATATGGCATGGACATATTTCAAAACTCAATATTTCATCATCATCATCATCATCTTATTTAGTACTTAAATCAAGTTATAGGGAGCGTATCTTGGAGCGCAAAATTCATATGCTCTACAACCTTACCTTAAGATCCAAATGGAGATTAAAAGTTAGCACCTTCTGTAACACAACATAAATTTACTACACATGCATACTCACTAATGCATGTATCATGTTGTACATTAAAGCCAACCTTAAGATGTCGTCCTCTAGCCCTTTGGGTTGTAATTACAATTCTAATATTGACCCTATTATCCTATAGTTTTTCCTATCCTAATATAATGCAAAATTTGCATATTTTCCAAAAAATGAAAGGACTTCCAATAATTGATTAATATTTAATTTTTTATCTATCATTTCAATTTAAAAGTTTATGGGACATTCAACACATAACTTATTATGGCGGTTGAATAAATTTATGATAATTCTTTTAAAGGATCTTATATAAGTTACATAATTGATAGATTCGTAGAATTGCATTGAGTATGGTAGCTTTTTATATATTTATTTTACCCTTTTTTTGACTAAATTTGTTTTTAAATCGATCTTTTTATCTAATCAATCACCAATTTTAACTATTTGATATTACGTATAAAAATTAGTAAACATGATGGGACGTAATATATCACTAGTAACAATAAATTACAGAAGCTACAATCAATTTATTATAATTCAATTTTTAAATATAATAAATAAACATGTAAAGTAATTTATCACCTAACACTGTTAGTTAAATATTTTAAATATAAGAATATCAATCTAAAGTTTCCAATAATCAAACGTGATTACATTTTAATTATTTCTTTATAAGATTAATCTTTATTCATAGTAAATATAATACCAAGCTAATGGGAATTTTTTTTGGTGTTGATAGAACAATATGAATAAAATTTAAATGTACATAATTACCTACCATATTTAAATTATGTTCAAATGTTAAAAATTTTCATAAATAAAAATTTTTAAAGGTATGAAACTATTTGGTATCAGTGCAAGATTTGGTTTTTGAATTTTAATACAAAAAATGATGTTTCCTATAAAATTATATTTGGTTGAGTTATTATGTTTTAGGCAAATATAATATTCGTAGTTAGTTGTCACAACTTTGGGGGTGAGCGTTGCTCCTTTGTGACCATAAAGGCACAGGTTCAAATCACAAAAATAATCTTTTGTAAAAATACAAAGGAAAGGTTGCGTACATTATGACCCTCCCTAAACTCTCGCAAAACAGGGAGCCTTCTTCACTTTTTTTTCCTTTTATTTTAACTTAAAGACTTTGATTCACTCCAAATTACTTATTCTTAAATTTGACTATTTACTCTTTGAAGCAAAGATTTTCTTTAGTTTTATAGCTTTTAAAGTTACAACAATAAGATTTTTTTAAAAGTTTCCTATATTTCTTTCTATTTTCACTTTTTCATGTCAATTTATAGATTTTGGAGTATAAATTTGAGGACCCAAATGAGCTATGCTATAATATGGTCATTTGCAATTATTAGAATAAGGATATGTATTTTTTAAAGAGATATTTTTTAGTCTTTGATAAAGATTGGATTTTAAATCTTATGTATGTTTTGAATAATATGTTTATTAAAAGGAAAGTTATTGTAAAAGTTAAGAATGTATTAATAAATTGGAATAGGTCCTGGTTCACTTATAAGTTGTAGCCTAGCCCGTCACACATATTTTTGCAGACTTACATCTATCATGAGGACATTCTATGGCCTCATTTTCTAAGCCCATTTAGTTTATATAAGGGTAGATGTGTTGCTTCTGAGGGACCTGTATTCTCTTTAGCTTCACTATCCACTTTCTCTTATAACACTTTCTCTTTCTTGCATATATACAAGATCAAATATACTCTGCATTGGCAATTCTCTATAAAGGATTTTGTGAGGCTGTAAAAGCCCCACTCATATTGGAATGAATAGTGGTATGTCAAAATTCCTAATTCTTACATTGTCTTCTAATAACTTGTCTAAGTATTTGCTAAGCTTCTCAATTGATAACAATATGTTTTTTCCTTCTCCAATTAAAGGAGATTGGGCCAATGAAAATTCTTTCTCAACCTCCTCTAATTGTATAATTAAACCACTAATTATTAATTTAAGGATTTAATCAGGGGCAATATTTATGGCCCTACTAACCTTATCTTGGTGGCTTGCAATTTGTTCTCTAATTCTTTTTACATATTCCCCTAGGAGTTCGTCTTTCATATTTTGCACTCCTCTAAAGTGCCAATTATTCTACTCGGTCTAGATATTGTAAATTGTTATCCTTAGTAATTACTGATTTCTCCTCCCCTAATAATGAGTTATCATTTCCTAGCCATACTAACATATCCATATAGTTAAACCGCCTTTTGTGAACCTAACATGATTCTTGAACTTTAGCCCAAATCCATCTAAAGAATTTGCATCTAAAGAAGAGGTGGTTTAGGACTCTGCCTCTTCCTTGCATAGCAGGCAAATATTAGGAACATTTAAGAAGCCTAATTTTTCTTATATAAATAGTCCTTACTTGACCACTAGCCACAATAAGAATGAGACCTTCAATTAACTATTCCAGAGCTTGTTGTTCCATTTCACCCTAACCCTAGTTCCACTCAATACTTCCCTAGAATACTTCGTTGGGAATTTCTCGGAGGGTGATGAGTTTAAACATACTTATCCTTGTTACTTGGAATAGGATTATGTTCAGGTATATAAGTAGCTACTTTTGGGGAAACCTTCCCCATTGATTCCCTTTGATCCTCTCTTTCTTCTTAGATTTGCGAGGGATCTTGTTCCTCTAGGTTCTTTATATGTTAGATATATATAGAGGCCTTGCATTACTCTAGTTGTCATAGAGTAGGAAGGCTCTTTCTCCATTCCTACCATAAATTAGAAGGCTATTACCATAGGTTTCCTTTGCTTTCCATTGTTTCCCACATCCTTTTAGCAATTATATTCTTGTTAGTTAGGCTGACTATGCAACATCCCACTACCATAAGACAAATACCCAAATACCCGAAGGACATCCAAGTACATACCTTATGATAATGGAATGTTGGGGCAAAACAAAAATCCAACTTACACATGGCAATCTAACCTACACATGGCATCATCTAACATACTCGAAAATCACTAATTTTAAAAACCATTCATTCATAAAGCTTACTCTGTTTCCACCAAACAAATATTTACAAAGCCTTATACAAAGTCTAGCAAAACTACAAAAATATGCTAGAGCACTTCTAATGTCAGCTGATAGACCTCTGAGCCATAACTCTATCTAAAAGATTTCCTTAAGTTTGACTAAGGACCTAGGTCTCTTGTCTCGTACCTGAAAAGCCACATTACAATTTTTGATGAGTTTTGCGAACTCGGTGAGTGAACCATCATTGATGAATTCACCGGATCACATATCAAATAACACATAATACACGTTTAATCATTCTGACATAAATTTATAATTCAACAACTTGCACAATAGGGCATAACATTTCATCATTTCCAAACAGATCGTATATATAAACAATTACAAATGCATATGAGACTTACATTCGTTCTTATTGTTGTGACTGATTGCCTTTCACATACTTATATAACTACTGGCCCATAGGGCTCAATCAGAACAGAATCACGGAGCATAGCTCTACGTGCACACACATATATCACGGAGCAAAGCTCTACGTGGAAGCGCTTCATACTGGCAACTCAAGTCACAACGCCTTTATCTAAACATGCATTTTATGAAATACATCAAATACTGATTATGCCATATCAAACAATCACATATCATATTCAAGCGGAAATTCATAATCATCGGACCGAAGTCCGGCATTCAACATTCGTTGAGAATTCACATATCATAGAGGATTTCACATCAAATCAGAACACATCTAATGCATCAAAACTGAATACGACTTATATGGCAATCACTTATGATGCACAACAAAACTTATAATCATCGGACCTAAGTCCGGCATTCAACTTTCATTGAGAATTCACATAACATTTAGAATTTCATCACACTCAAAGCCACAATCAAAGCACTTCCAATACATTCCCAAATATTGATCTCCTCGGACAATTTAAAGTCCAGAATTCATAAACAATCGCAAACAGTTTAATAACGTTGGAAGTGTAAACAAATCAAATCAGATCAATCCTAGGAAATCATCTAGGTTGACTCACAGTACTCTCCAAAAAGCTATTGCCTGGATGGTCTGGCAATGTCTGACTGGCGTCTGATGTGCTCCTCTAAAATATACAAAACACATTCACAAATATCACATTTTTGTATAAATACACAAGTGGTTCTTTTATGCACATCAATATAGAGAATGTATGCACAATGCATGTTCAATGACAATTCCGGGATACTATTGCAATCTTTATCAACAAATTATTCAAATATCAAAGACCTCATTAATACCAGGTATAATTACAATTGGATCGAAACAAAACCATGTCAACAATTTCATAACTTCATTGACCACTTGAGATTTTTCCTCTAATACATATACGTGTCAACTTTCCATACTAAATCTTATAAGGTAAATGACCAAATTAGACAAAACTTCCTTCTGTAAAGTTATTCTCCCATTTCTTAACTTTCCAAAGACACTAAAATCATTTAATTTGGATCAGTATACGAAAAGATATACTCAAAATATTTTAGACAGTTCATAAGCTTCAGCAGAATTCTTACCTCAACTTCCACCTAAAATTTGAAATTCTTAGAGACAGAATTAAAGCTCCATTTCTTCATAAAAGTTGTAGATCTCTATATCTAGTTTACGCCAAATCAAAAATCACCTAATTTGGATAACTACAGAGAAAGGTATGATCAAAATACTAAAGTATGTTCGAGCTGTCAAGGGAGCGATCTCGCCGCAGTGAGAACAAAATGTTTGGCCGCGGCGAGAACTTAAAAATGGCCGTGACGAACACTCCAAAAGCCAGATTTTCTCGGAAATTTTTGCAAAGATCGTCGCGGCCTAGTTCAAGAGTTTGCCGTGGCGAACCAAGGTTGAACCGCGGCGAATGTTTACAGAAAACTCGACTTCCCAACTTTTTCAGAATTTAATCCCAGATTTCGCTTTCTCACACAACTATAATTTTTCAAAAACTCAATCTCTCATTAATTAACTCTAATAACTAGCAAACAAATCCTCTAACTCATTCGAAACACAACTCAAAAATCAAGCTTATAATCAGGCACTAAAAAAAACGATGCATGCATGTACAGTGACAACAACCCATTTTCGGTTTCCTCTAAACCATGACAGAGTATATACATCTTCCAAACTAGAGTCCATTCAACACCATTTTAAACAAATCTTAACTCTCACAGTAATCATCTAATCTATTTAACACCGAAACCAAACTTCACAATTCCATGCATGCATGTTCTCATGTCTAACACTAACCCATCATCAAAATCATTTTACAAAACTCAGTAAAGCTCAAGACATAACTTACTTGAGTTTGTAACCAAATTCCTGCAGTAAAACTGACAAACAAGATTTTGGTGGTGAGTGAAACAAGGGAGAACTTGGTGATGGATATTTTCGGTGAAGACCAAGGCCATTCCGAAGATGTTCTAACCTTTCTTTACTAAACATTTAGCTACGTGTATTCTTTGCATGAGATACACGTGTCTCCCAGATAAGACTGCCGCATATCATCATGCATGTGATCCATTTGCCTCATCTTTAAGCCGCCATATGCCATGATATTATTGGTCCATTATTCAATATTTTTCTTTAGTCCAAAAATTACACCAAATTCCCTAAAATTCACCAAAAATTCTGAAATACCTGAAATATTACCAAAATTGCCAAATCACATTTTAATCGCATTAATAACTCAATTATACCTGAAAAATGTCATGAATGCATGTACAATCATATTAATGTGCAAAAATGTGCATGTCAAATTTAGCATAAGCATGAATTGAACTTTTTTAATTTCTCAATAATTTCTCATAATACACAATTCAAGTCTCATCAAGAGTAACGGGATGTTACATGATGTGAGTTGAGAATTTTTAAAGTACTAAAGATAGAATAGCCTTTATAAAGTTTACTATAACCAAGAAAAATGTAAGCAGTACATATTGGCACAAGTTTATTAAGATAACAAATGTAATCAAAAACTATGAATTCATTGTGATTAGGTAATTTGTTCAATGAAATTTCAAAGGGAGAAACATTATTTAGGACATGAGTAGGAAGTCTATTGATATTGTCTATGGTAGTTTCAAAGGCAGAATTCGAATAAACATTTGGGGCTTATGAATGTTGAAATAATGATAATCCAATTTCAACAATTTGTCTATGTTTCTTTTTATTGAGCCATTTTGTTTATGTGTATATAGACAAGCACGTTGTTAGATAATGCCTGATACTCGTCGCCCCAATCAAATTGAAAAACTTTAACAGATCAACAAAAAAATTTCTCAATAACATAAGAAAACTTAATAAAGTTATTCAGCATATTAAACCTTTTTAAAGAAAATATATCCAACAATGATGACTAAAATTATCAATAAAAATGACATAGTATTTGTTACCGTCAATAAACGAAATTGGTGATGGTCCATATATATATGAATAAATTAAATCTAAAGGTCCTTGAGAGACAAAGATTCAATTGGTGAATGACAATTTATGAGACTAGAAAAGCATAATTCAATCCTAAATGCTTATTAGAGGAAATATAAATCTTTGATTTATTAAGTGCTTGATGAATTGTACTAAATGAAGCATGTACAATTCTTTCATGCTAGGTAGAAAGAGAACAATTCAAGGTAAAATTGGGTGGTTGACAATCATAGATTGAATAGAAAAGAATTGAGTAAAGGCTATTGTCATTAACTCCTGTAAGAAGTAAATCCTTTATGGCCATATCCTTGATTGCAAAATGGGAAGGAAACAATTCCATAGAACATTATTAGAGTTAGTGAAAGATGAAATAGATAATAGGTTATGATTAATTTAAGGCATATGTAAGATATCCTGCTATTGGAAAGGAGAATTATTAGATTGACATAAAGAAGAGCCAACATGTTCAATTGGTAAAGAGTTACAATTGCTAACTTTGGCATCATCTTGCCCTTAAAAATCATAATAATATGTTAAATTTTCAACTTTAAGTATTAAGTGACGTGTTGCTCCTATGCCAATTCACGAATGGGCTTAGGGTTGATGAGAGGAGATAATGGCTTAGTTGATGAGTGGTTTAGTTGATGAGTGGTTTTGGTGGTAAACTAGTAAGTGTAGGACAAGTATCTCTACTGTATTTAGGTGAAGAACAATTTCTAAGCAGTGGCTCATTGTCATTGTTATTAAAACAGATAACAATAGTGGGATCCAATTACAAAGAGGAATTGAAGGGCTTGTAAGTACAAGTAGAGTATTGAGGATAAGGAGAATAATTAAATTGGTAACTTCTCCCTCGTCCTCGTTGACGCCCTTCTCTCCCTTGTGTAGCACCTCAATTTCATTGAGAGTACTATTAAGCGGAAGCAATAAAAGATACTCGTCGAATTTCACATTAAAACTTGCTTCTTCACTTAATAATAGGCTATAAATATAATCAAAGTTAACATCATTTAATCAATTTTCCAAGGACCGAACAAAAGGGCGATATTTGTACCAAACCATCGTTGTTCATAGGACTTCCTAACGCTGCAAGTTGATCAAACATGAATTTTGCACATTAAATGTATTGATTGTTTTACATTGCTTCTTTTGTAACTTGAAGAAATTGGTTTTCATTTGGCAAATTTGAGTCTTTTAACTTGAGGCATATGCAGCTACAAGCTTTTTCCAAGCATCCTTTGCACATGTGACACCAATAATATGTGAGATAAAGGGCTTAAAAATTGATCCAAGTATTCAACTCTAGACTAATTGGTCATAACGAAACCGATAATTCTAATGTAGGTTTGGTTAACGTTCAATAGTGGTTAGTGATAGAGCACATAAATCTTCATCTAAATGAGAAGCTAAATCATAGTTGTGTAACATGGGCATTGACTTAGTTTTCCATAACAAATAGTTTGAAGAATTCAATTTTATTGGTAGTTGATGTGAGATATTTGGTAATGTTAGAATGGCTATTGTTGTAGAGGAATTAGAAAATATGTAATGGTTTAACTTTTCATATTGAGAGTGGACTATTAGATCTTTGGAAGTGCTCTGATACCATGAGATGGTTGTGATAAAATCAATTATAATCTTTGCATTGATAATAACAAAGTATATATACAATTTAAGTGACAAAGATATAACAAATATTAATAATGCTAATAATAGAGATTAATGAGTAAACTATCAATGTATAGTTACAGGAAATAACTACGAATAATTATTTTTACAGAATTTACGTCAGTATTTAGTATTAAATATTAGAAATAGTAATAGTAAAATTTTACTCATATTCAATTATTATATGAATTATTTATAACTAATTAATCAAAATACTTTGTATTTTATGCATAATTAATCAAAAAAAATTAATAATTGAATAAATTTTTAATTTTTAATAACTATGAATATTTTTATAAGAATAAAATTAAAAATTAAAAGTTTGTTTTATTTGATATAATATTAATAAAACAAAATTAAAAAATTAAATATAAAGATATTCATTTGACAAGGAACGCAGAAAGAAAGATAAAAAGGAGAGACTTGTTATTCCTGTTAGAACTTTTCAGATTCTTGCTATAGTAATGGTCCAAACATTATGCATTTAGTGAGTATTCAATTCCTAGTTTTATGGTAACTTTTATTGTACTTGATGGAAGCACATTCGCATAGGTTGTTTATTTGATTTTGGGTCCCTAAGCTTCTGTTCTCTTCTATTGACATATATCATCGTATTTGGGAATTGAGAGCTTAGAGGAATTTCAAAATTGCACCTCTTCAAGAACAAACAACAAAGGCAGGGGGTAATTTTGTTTTCTTCTGCATTTATTTTATTTGCTTATTCTAATATATATTATTGTTGAATATATGTTAGAATGAGCTTACATTTGGTATTAGAGCAAGGTTTACCTCTGTCATGTTGAACTTTTTGGAGAATTTCAAAATTTTGGAAAGTTTTTCAAATTCGAAAAACTTTCGATTTAGAGTTGTTTTTGGATGTTTTTCTTTATATTAACGGTAGAAATCTTTAATTAAGTGTTTTAGACGTTGTATGCCTCATTTCCTACTGGAATTGCATCATATCCTCCAGGAGCTGCTACTGTACACTCTGTTAAAGTTCAAAGTATTAGCATTCATAATATTAATCGATTCTTCCAGAGATATACTTGAATCTTGTTGGCTCTCCACATCTTGGATGCTAGACCTTGCATCATGCCAAAGTTGGCATCCGTTCGGCTGGAATTGTAGGGTATTATGTTGAAATTGCTGCATGCTCTCTTGAAGTTGTTGCATACCCTATTGAAATTGAAGATGAGTAGCATTACAGGTCTTGATATAGTCGTCCAGAGGTAGATAAAGCTAGTGAGATTTTGAGCTTTTATAGACTGACATATCCATATTAGTCTCATTGTCTTTTGATAATATGTGACCTTCATGACATGTACATCCTGATTTTGTTTTGATTTTTTATTTGATACCACATTTTTTATCACATGCATTAACAGGGAGATGATTAGGCATTCTTTGTTTCATAAGTTACATTAGCCAAATAACTTACCTTATTGACATGATTTTTTCTTAATAAGCCCCTTTGAGGTTTATACCTTTCTTTTTTTATAAACCACATTGTACGCTTTTAAACTTAACCAAATTTCCTACTTAAGCCATAAAGCTAGTGGAACATTTGTGATTGTTGAGCTATGGATGTACAAAAGTATAAGTGTAAGGGTGTACATATGTGTGGGCTGGTTATAATGTTGGGATGTTATTTTATATCATATCATTGAAATTTCCGTATCAATGTAGTTTATTTTAATTTTCATAAGATAAAAAGGAAAAAAGAACAAAGAAAAAAGAAAAAAAGAAAAAGAAAATTTTAAATAAATATATTAAGGAGGAACTGCATATGTGTTGAAAAGTTGTTTATTATTAATGCATCATCCGAAAGTTGTGATGAATGGGCTATTTCAGTATGTTGAATATAAGGTAGATGCTGAGTTAGAAGGTTCACTCTTTGTGATTTCAATGTATTGTCATCAATTGTGTGAGTGATCCCTTCGGATTCGTATATACTTTCATGTGGATTGTGTGTGAGAGTTGAATTGAGTAATGAAATATAATTGTTACATTCGTCATAGTTGACGGCTCCCAATTTTGTATGAATGTTAACTTGTACACTTGATATTTCATTGAGTATTACTTTTGTTTCACTAGTTTTGATGACTTTCATGCTACTTTACCCAAATACATCTCACCTTACCTTTGCCCATATTATAACCCTAAAAAGTCCTTTGATTCATGATTTTGCATTTAACTTTTAGTGGTAGAGAAATGAAATGATATGCAAAGTTGTGGAATGTCTTGATCATGAATAGTATTAAGTGTACCCATATGTTGGGACCCGATCCGGGAACCGGATCCCAACCAAAAAACGGAAACGAAAAAACGAAAACTAATCGGAGCGAAACAAATACTCGGATAACAAATTGCGAAAGATCACAAATCCGACATCCGCGC
>JANZXV010000006.1:11604686-11630139 GCA_027576455.1 Erythroxylum roigii
CACCAACACAGATATTCCCAGCAGCACACAATAAATTCGTAAATAAATAGTCAATCACCTTGAAAACATTTTTCCATCCACATAGACGTTCATAAACATCTTAGGGACATGTCGGTGAAAGCCAATCCGAAAAACAATTTTTCTACAATTTATTCTCGAATTTATAAGCATGCCTGTTCCAGAAATGTTCACAAAAACAGCAACTAGAACAATAGGGAATAAATTAGCAAAACCATATCAAATCACATTGATAAATTATTTCCTTTTACAGACATATTCAACAACATCTTATGAACACATCTGGGCAAGAAAATTTCGAAAACAACATCTCTATACTGATTTCGAAATCTACACAGTCAACATGCATCATCGTCTCAATCAATAGGCAGCTCCAACCTAGTTATCATTTCTTCTTCATATACGACACAAGTGGCTCTGATACCACTGTAGGAAAATTCCGGTGTGTGCATCACATACACACGGTGCGGAAAACAAAATTAAATATTTCCTCCCTTCCCGTCTTCTTTTTCAGACATAATATTTCCTTCTTCGGTGATTACAGACGGAATTACTTTCGTCCCTGATATTCCGTCCCTATTTAATGCATTTTCTTGTAGTGAATGGTCCATGTAATGATTTCAAAGTTTTGTCTAAATGACATTGGAGTGATGAATCTTATATACAATGGGAATCGAATCAATTGGAATAATAAGTAGTAGGGGTTATGGTTCTTAAGGAGGAAACTTGTGATTTTGATTATTAAATCTCATATTTAGAAAGATGTTACAGGTTAGGGAACAAGTTTCAAGGGATACATAAGGAAAATAAAGCAAAACGTGGTCTTTTGTGTATGTTTGATATACTCATTACTTTGGTATTTTGTGTATTATCTTTCAACCTAGATATGCTACACCTTCACGATATTGTCCCCAATAGGTTTTCCTGGATGAATGCCCCTTATGTAAGATTTGTGATGGACTTCACAATCAACTTCAATTTTGTAGTGATTATCTTAAAAATTACTTTATATACTGTGTGCAATAGGAAATAAGGAGAATACTTAGTCAGAAACAATTTTGAAGCCTTTAAAGATAGACAAGGTAGAAAAGCTAAATGCGAAATATGACCTAGAACATGGGCATGTCAAAGCCTATAATCCACTCTGTAGAGAATCAATCCAATGCATAGTTTGTGACACGAACATATTTGCAATAAAAAAAGCCTTTTTAAAAAGATGTATAAACCATAAAAGGACAAGAAAGGTGAAGTTTAGCTTCGCTTCCTTTCATATTATAATTAGGGTTAGAGATGTTTAAGGAGAAAGAGCCCTAGAGTACACATCTTATAGTAATTTTCAATAGGATTAGAGATTATAATCATTCTAAGAAAGCATATCAATTTAGAAGATAGAGATCATCATCATGGGATACCTTTGAAATGTGGTTTTCTTTCTTTTATTTATTTTTATTATTTCAAGGATGATTTTTATCTGAGTTTTCTTTTTAGATAGATTATAAGTAATCATATTTTATCTTGTTATAGATTGTTTTTTGTTTTTTAATTAAGATTTCTATATCTGAGATATATAGGAGTTGCTCTTAATGTTATTTAAATATGAGTGAAAGCTTAGACCTAAGCTTAAATTACATAAACATTTTCGAAAGGACCTATGTTTAGATTAACTTAGGCACCTATATGTTGGGTTAAATGAGGTGCTAGATATTTAGTTATATGATGATTCTAGTATTAAGGTGGCATTTTATAAGGATTTATAGAACTTAGTATATTCTTAGAAGAGATTTTTATATATATGAGGTTAGTATGTAATGCCACTACGTATGAAACAATTATATCATCTTTTTAACTTATGTTTGCTAACATATTCTATTAGGTGGCACTCTTGTACAATCGTTATCCCTATTCCTTCACCATACACATCCACTTCTAAGATATTTATTCACTATGTTGTTCATATATACCTCTTAAACCATATGTTTGCAATGAATTAGTTGGTTGATGGAATTGTTATGAATATGTTAAGCATCATATGTTGTGCTATGCTTCAATTTCTTACTTTGACTTCAGTATTTCCTTTCACCATTTTGAATTTGTATCGTTCTTTTCATAGGGTTGGTCATTTTGGTTTGGCATAATGACATTTGATGAGGTAACTCTAAAGTTTCACCATACGGGATGTTTTGTTAATGTGGCTAATAATGTTAAATATGAGGGTGGTTTTATGGATGAAATTCAATTTAATCCTAACTTACTCGGCTACTCTGAACCAGATGATGTATGTAAGAGAAATGGACATAACAATGTGAAAAGGATATTTTATCTTATTCTTGGTTTTAAACTGTGTAATGGTTTGAGGGTTGTACAAGATGATGCTAGTGTGTTAGATATGGTTAGTCAGATGATGGGTACAAGTGGTATTGATATTTATATTGAATATGGTGTAGATACCCCTGTTGAAATGATTGAGGATGAATGTAATGAGCTTAATCAGGATAATGTAGTTGAAGATAGTGGTGAGGATGTTAATAATGTAGGGTTTGGAGGTAATATAGTTAATTTAGACGATCTCTCAAATGTGGAGGACGAAGATGATGCAGATATGGAGAATGAAGATGATACAAATATGGAGGATGAAGAGGATTTAGAGCAAGGAGATGAAGATAACGGTCCGGATGATGGTGATGGAGATCGTGGACAACATGAAGATGATGCAAGTGATGAAAATGAGGTAGTTTTGTCTAAATATTATGACAGTGATGAATATGGAGAACTTGTTAGTGATATAGATGATATGGTAGATGATGTTACTAGGAGGAAAAGAAAATACCCTATTTATGATGAAAATGCAGCTAAGCCTTACATTGAATTAAGGATAATTTTTCTTAATCATTTTCAATTTAAACGTGTAGTTAGTTTGTTGTCTATAAAAACAAAGAGGGCTACCATGTTTACCAAAAATAAGCCCAAATTTGTCCAGGGTAAATACCGAACAGAGAACTGCCCTTGGTATATATATGGAGCATTTGATAGGAAACTGCAGTTATTTCAAGTTAGGAAATTTAGGAACACTCGTGACTTTAATAAGGTAGAATCCTAGGATGAACACCAACATCTTATTTGACTTGTTGAAGGATAAGCTTAGAAGGGAGCCATTTTTAAAGAATACTAATATCAAATTTTACATTAAGGATTGTTTTGGTGTTGAAGTGTCCACGATTATGGTGAGAAGAGTAAAGAAAAAAATAATAGACAGTGTTGTGATCAATATTGAAGAAGAGTTTAGGAAGCTTTAGTCTTATGCTGAAGTGATTAGGCAGACCAACCCAAGAAGCACTATTACATTGACAGTGTCTCGGCCAATTCCAACATCTCCACCTAAATTTGAAAGAATGTGCATATGTTTAGAAGCTATTAAACATGTGGCATGGGTGCAGGCATTATCTTGGCCTAGATGGATGTTGGCTCAAAACCATAACTAAGGGTTAACTTCTATGTGATGTGGGAAGAGGTGGAAACAATCAAATGTTTCCTCTTGCTTGGGCTTTGGTTAAAGCTGAGTCGACTCTCACCTATAAGTGGTTCATTGAAAGGTTTCAAGAAGATTTACATCACTTGGGCTCTAGAATTGATTGGACTATAATGACTGATCAACAAATGGTAAAAGCTTCAAATCAATCTTGTTTTTACTTTTATTTTTCTACTATTTATGTGCATACTATAATTATTATGAAATATGCATATTTGTGTCCAGATACCTATTGAAATGGTTATGTTTTTCCTTACAGTGACTTGATAGAGCCATTGTAGATTTGTGTCCAGATGTTGAACATAGGTTTTGTGCTAGACATATTTATGTGAATTGGCATGGAAGAGGGCATAAAAGGGAAGAGATGAAGGATCACTTTTGAAAAATTGTAAAATCCTTCACAGTAAGGGAATTTCAAAAAAAAAATTGGATAAGCTAAGAGCCAAGAAGGAAAGGGCAGTGAAAGATATTGAGAGTTATGCACTAGTTTAGCAATGGTGTAGGGCTTTCCAGAGGGCAGATTATATGATTGAGTTATTTGACAATAACTTATGTAAAGCATTCAATAAGATTCTAGTTAATGCAAGGAAAATTTCAGTTTTAGGGTTGTTTTAGCACATTAGAAGAGAAATGATGAAAAGAATTATGAGAAAAAGAAAAGAGGTTGCCAAGTGGAAAGGAAATTTAGGGTCAAGAATATGGGAAGCTATTGATAAGAGTGTCATGATTGCCCAACATTGTTTAGTACATCATAATGGAGGAGGGCATGAGATTGATCATGGTGAGAACAGATATGTGGTGAGGCTTCAGGACAAAATATACTCTTGTAGGAGATATACCTACTCTGGCATTCCTTGTGCACATTCCATATGTGCTATCAAAGACAAGAGGGTTAATATTGAATAGTACACTTTAAGTTGGTTATGGAACAGTGAATATATCAAAGCATATGGGAAGGCTATTCAACCAATGCCTAGTATGAAGGATTGGCCCATTAGCAATGAAGAAACTATTAGGCCACTAAAATTTAAACAAGGGCTTGGTAAGCCCAAAACAGCTAAAAAAGGGCGTTAATGAGCCTCAAAAGAATACAAAAGTGACCAAAAAGTAAAATGTTGACCGCATGTCTAGGAGGGGCATGATCATGACATGCAACCACTGTTAAACAGAAGGACACAACAAAAGGGGTTGTTCTTGGAAAGGTAGAGAGGTAATTTATAAGCTATTTTGTCTTTTATGTGGTACAGCTAAGATACTTTTCCATAGTAGTAGAAATCTGATAGGTTTTTTTTTCATTTTTACTATTATCAATAGTAGGTTCCAGCTCAATTTCAAAATCCTCATCCAAACCAGTCAACTCATTTCTATATGGAGCAAAACATAACCAACTCATAAATCAACCCCAGAAAACATATCCACAATTCAAACAAACAATGACCCAGTAAATGCCTCTGCATCTATATCTATCAATGTTGAAAAGGGAATGAAAGGTAAAAGAAGAGCAAATGCCTATGCTTATGCTACTATGTCTGTATTTGCTAGTGCCATAACTGTTTCAAGTATTGCCAAACTTGTAAGTGGAAGTGCAAATGCAATAATCTCAGTTGTTCTCCAACACCTGGAGGTGCTTCAAAAACAACAAATATTTGTACATCTTCAAAGGCCACCACCAAAAAGACCACCTGAGGAAGAAGAGAGCCTGGTTATGCTGTTGCAGATGATGGAAGGAGGATGAGGATGTTTGGTGTTAGTAGATGTAGCCTAAATTCTCAAGTTAAAATTTTAGGAAAAAGGCCTGTCACATACTCTGTTGCACCCCATTTTTGGAGCCCAACATCTGAGTTGTGAAACGTGAGTCTCTGATACCACAACATGTGTTGGGCCCCATTTCCAGACTATTCTTATACTGAAACAGTATTATGTTCTCAACTTTCATCCAAAAATTGCAATTCTTAGAGACTTAATTAGAACTCTATTTCTTCAGAAAAATTTCAGCCCTATGTCTCTAGTTTATTTTGAAGCAAGAATCATCTCATTTAGATCTCTACAAACCACGATATCATTAAAATACTGAAGAATGTTATAAAAAATATCCAATTCATACTTTTCAAAAATATCCAATTCATACTTTTATGTAAAGATATATAAATGTGTAAGGAATCCATTGGTTCAAAAATCAGGTCATTTGGAGGTCGGATGACAAAGTTATGGCCAAAAGAGTCAAACATGTTTAGAGCTGGAAAATCCTTTGGGTGCGATTGCGAGGAACGAAGATGTGATCGCAAGGAATGAAGGTGCGATTGCTACTGAATCTGTCTCGCATAAACCTCCCATGCAGCATCACTACTTAGAATGGTCATATCTCCCCACTTCGATGTCCAAAAATTTCATACTATATATGGTTGGAAAGTTAGAAAGATAAGCTACAACTTTTTATAGACAACTTTGTCTAATTCAGACTAGATTAGTCTAGATTTTTCCCTGAAGTCAGAACACAAAGTTTACCCCTACGAAAAACTTGAAAATGCAATGTACAAAATGGGAAGATCATGAGCAAACGGCATATATTTCATTAACCTTAAAAGATAAGAGTTTTACAACGTTTTAGTGGCATTTCAAGCCTCAATACATTAGTTGAGTTCATGAACCAAAAATACAAAATACACTTGAACTAGGAAAACTTGAAATGCGGCTAAAGTCTTGTGTTTACAAAAATCTAGCTGAAAATACAAAAATATGCTTAATCAGAGTGATGCCTTGACCCTCTTTCACTCGATCTTTTGCTCTTCTCCTGAAAATGGAACGGAAAGGGAGGGGGTGAACTTGAAGCTCGTGGGTAATAGTTTTATAATCGATAATAAACAAAAACCATTGTAAAACTCACATTGAATCATGAAACATATATTTCCCAATTCACAATTTATCAAACAATTTATAAGCCACATGAATTATGCATTCAACAAACTTGTCAACACATTTAAGCACATAAGCACATCAAATTGGTTGGGGTGGATTCAAAAAAAGAACGTACTATACATTTCCACATAATAGTCCTATATAATCGTGAACAGAATGTACTATCGCAATCCCACTTAATAGTCTTGCGTAGTCGTGAACTTAGGGGAGTCCTGGTACATAGATAGAGAATAACATCTTTTTGGTTCAAAACTCCTCAAAAATTACATCAGGAAGGGTTTAAGTAAGAATTGTGACATTAAAGTGACAATAAAACATTTTACTTATTGGATCAGAGCTTGGTCTTGAAAATATTGCATGAATTAGCTTCCATCCTAACTTTTGTTAAATAGATTGATCAATATATAACGACAATAACTTATGGCATCTTAATTAATAGAGAGTTGACCAATCTATTCTAAGGAGAAAGGGGATTGATATAAGGGGACCCTCTTTCTCCTTAACTTTACACTCCTAGCATGGAAGTACAAATCAAATTAGTTAAGTATAGGATTAGTTAAGAAAGAAAGATGACCTCATTCTCTTTTCCAAATTGGAAACTAACTTAGTAAGTGCAGTAATGACTCCTCTAAATTCTTTTAAAGTCCTATCTAGTATTGCCATCAATAAATAGAACAGTGCTTCTTTGCTCGGGCACTATTGATAATGCCGATTGTATAAAATGTATAATAGGTCTGAAAGCTTCCAAATCCACCTAAATCTATCTTAGGATCCCAATTTCCACTAAGAGACATTCCGAAAATAAGTTCAAACTACTCAATGAAAGAATTAACTTGAGAATTACAAGCTAATGTAATAGAAGTTTGCCATTAGTTGGAAGAGTGTAGCCTTTGAACTTGATGTTAAATAGCATCCAAGTATAATGGACTTTGTATATCTGGTTCCCTAAGAGCATTAGCAAGACCATAAAGTAGACATTGAGGAGGTTTATATGGTTTTAAAATGCCAGCTAAAGTAAAATGGCGTGAACTTCGCTTTCCAAAGATGTGGGTTAAGGATATCGCTTGTCAAAATCACTAATTAGTTGCAGCTTATTAAGAGGATCTGGAGAACTATGAAGGATAAAAATCATTGCGTGTTAAATGGAACGTTTATTATAAAAAGGAGGGGAATTTCTGGTGCATAAGGCCAAAGAAGAATTCTTTTTAGACAATGATTCATACTCTTAAGCTTAGTGAAAGTGTGAGGTTGAGCATCAGTCACAAGCTGGGAGAAGGGGAATCAAAATCCTTTTGGCATTAAAATTTGTTAAACCCTTAAGTGAACTTCTGCAGGAAAGAAGTCCTCATAATTGTGTTTACCATATACAATCTTATAACATAACGAGAATCATTAATTTACGACTCCGTTTATATTTTATAGAAAGTATATGCAACCTCGTGTCAGAATTTAAAGAACAATCATTTCAGACTAAGACTTGTCCATAGGTCTAATAATTAATAATAAGCCTCAAAATATAAGTTTGTCTTCCAATCTCACATAAAAAGAGAGAGTGAGAGCATTGTAAGAGTCCATCAAGGAACTATGAAACATCATTCACAAATATAACAACTGAAAGTTTCCTTTGATCTCCCTCCTGGGTGGTAGCACGAAAAAATTCAGATTTCAATAACATATTCCTTCATTTCATTAAGTCTGTATCCCCTTCAGAAGCAAGGCCCACAAAACTACTCATTCTTCGTCGCTTAGCCCTTCCTGTAGAGTCAAAAAGAATGCAGGCGAGGTCAAATCACATTAAAATTTCACGAGTAAATTCCGCAGTCAAATGATCATTTTAGTAGCTAAATAATACCTCATTCAAATTCTCAGTATCGCAACACCAGCCAAACCTTTAAATAAAGCTAATTGGGCTTGACATTTTTTCCCTCATAACCATAAGAAGGAACCATCCAAGCATTGTTTCAGCCAGAACTTTAATTGAATGTTGTAGTTTCAAAACATAGACATCAGGGAAAAATATAACGCAAACTATATAAACTGTAACATTGGAGAATATGTAAGATACTCTTTTATCCTAGATTTCATATTCAACATAGTGAATGAAAATCAGTATCAACAACTAGTTAGCAACCCATTAACACATAATTCAGGAGACTATAACCATCAATCTAACTACAGACGTATGTTCATGATAAAATTGGGACAGGCCTTTGTTTGAACAAGAATGACAAAGAGCATGGTAACTAGAATGGAAGAAATGCCCTCTATTTAGTATTTTTTAGAAAGTAGGTAAAAAGGTGCTTAACATCAAACATAAAATATCAAGGATACAAAGGAGGATACAGATGTAGTCAAATTGCTGAAGTCTGGGGAATTCATACTGCAAAGTTTCGTGAAAAAGATAAAAGTTAAAAATAACTCATATCATATCCCATCAAACATCTCTTCAACAAGGAAAATAAATAACCAAGTGACTTACCCAACACTGTGAACCTAGTCAGAACTTTTCAAAGGAATCTGGGAATTTCTCTGTGAAATAGTTGATAATTTAGTCACAAAATTATCCTGCTATTACATGCTCCCTGACAAATGGTCTTCTTCCTGCATGTCGAGAGATCTCATAGGATCATATCTGTCCTTAAATGCATTCTCAGCCAGAAGATTTGATCTTCGACTCTGAGTTGAGTTCCTATGATCCCTGTTTCTGATAACTAATTTCTTGTCATCCTTTTCTGAATTGACATTATTTGTCAGATCTGGCACAGATTTTAGAGACTTGTCCACATGATGATTCGACCTGTTGTAAATCCTATTCTCAGGATGCTCCACTCTCAAATATTCCAAAGCATCTCGCTCCCTATTGTAACTGCTTCTATTATGTGTCCAACTGTGACTCCTACGTCCTTCTGAACTTCCAGAATGGTACCTTTTACCATGTTTTCGTGTCTGAGTTTCTAGATGCTCATGGTATTCATCATTGCCTTGCTGCACAAACCCATAATCACGAGAAGGAACATCCTTCAAAGCTGAAGCAGTTCTTGTTGCTTCATCAGAGTTACTATTGTTCTTTCTGAACTCATTAACATCCATAGTGTCGTTATGGATGAATATTGGTTCAGAAGACTTCCCTTTGTGTTCATCTCCTTTTCCAAAGCAGCCAATCCCTCCAGCTTGCATAATATCCTCCATATACTCATCAATTATATCCCTCATCACCTACGATAAGATCATAACAAAAATATAAGCTAGTGGTGAGCCTCATCATATTCAGAGAGAGAATGTGACAACAGACACCAAGCATTTCAACAACAAATAGAATTTGAGGAGCAAGAAAGATAACGTTCAGATGCAGATGTATTGCAATTTAACCACAATTAGGAATTTGAAGAATGGGAAATTGAATAATTGCAAGAAACAGATATCATTTTCAATTAATCATGACAGTTTTGCTTCGAAGGAAGACATGGCAAACACATGCACAAAGGTACTTCAGACCATGCGACTGTTAAGATCATAATATAAAAAATAAACCTCTTAGTTATAGCAACTCCTGTCTAATATTCAGTCTGTTTTCATATGAAGAAAGATGTTGAGAAATTTGGTTATGCGTCTGAGTGACATGAACATAAGATGAGACTGAAACAAGCACTCAATGATTCTGACACGACTGCACAAGTGCACATTAATATTCAGATGTATTAGAAAATAAATGAAAAAGATGAGGAATAAAGATTTATTATGAACTGTTATCCTTATCAACATGCAAAAGAATTCAGCAAGTGAAAGAAACTAAATTACTAGCATAAAGCAGCAATCTGCAAGATCCCTTTGTCATAAAATGATAAAGAGCACTCAGCACCTTTTGATATTTTCTTAATCCTGGAAATGATAATCCATACAAAGACGGAATTCAGCTCAAACATCACTAATCTCAGCATTTCAGTTAATAATCATTAAGGACCGAGCATTAAACAATGTTTATATGAAACAATCACAGCATATGAGCTCAAAAGGAATGACAATTTTCCACCTGTAATGTTGTTCGTTTCAGTTTTTTCCCACGATAGGACATTCTTCGGCGTTTGTAATCCCTTTCTTCAGCCAATAACTCTTCTTTTGTCTTGGCCTTATTTGAGTCCTTATGCAGAGACCAAAAAGAATTTAAGAATAAAGAGCTTATTAGTAATAAAGCCTCATCAAGAAAAAGTAAACAAGGGATAATTGAGCCAAAAACAATTAAGCTGTCATTTGTTGAGTAAAAAAGTTGAGACAAACACCCAATTGAAAACTATCAACAATAAAATTCCTGTGTTCACATTGTAAGATTTCAGGTCAGAAAAGAAGCTAAAATTCATGCACGCCCTCTCCAAACTAGCTGGTTAAAAGTTCAAATTGCTGCATACAAAAAGGCACTCAAGAAGTACATTTCCTTGAACTTATAACCAAATTTGTTTATGTTAATGATGGGCCAAAGCCAGCAGTCTGTTATGTTTATCAAAGGAGGAAGGATAGGGGTTTCCCGAGAGCTGGATCCATTATGGAAGTCTAGAAGGAATCTGTACTAGAAGAATAAAAGCAACATGTGCGATGATTGCATTGTTGATTTACGCAATGGGAATGTCTGCTGGTTTATTTGTGGGTTAGGCCAACGTGGCAAGTTTGTTACAAAAGTTGTTTCTTGTTTGTTAGCCAACAGTAGTATATAGATGAGAGGCAGTAGAAAGGAAAAGTAAGGAAAATGATATGTTGTATTGACTGAAGAGTAAGGTAGGCTCTTGAAAACCTACTGGAGTCATTTACAATTCAATACAAAAACATTCTCTACTCATTGTTTACATTTCCAGAAGTTTGATTCTATCAGTTAAGCATCAAACACCAATAAGAATACAAATCTCGTACTTTCTAACTTTTGAATAGATTGACATTGATGAAGAAACTGCTTCATTATGCTCTACTTATCACTTATTCAATGTAGCACAAGTCCAAGTGTGGAAAAAGAATGATTCTCGTTAAACAATAACAAATGTAACTGGCAATGCCAGTTAGGGACCCCATAATTCCTACTCCTAATGTTTCTGTTTATATAAAGGACTCAAATTCAGTTAAGTCACATGTACATGTAAATAACTATCCTGTACCTGATTAGAAGTTTGCTTTCGAAGAAGACCATCATGCTCAATAACAGCCCTGTAATTGCCACGCTTCTTCCGTTCTTCATCAGCTCTTTGTGATATACAAACATGTTCAGCCACCCTGTAAGTAGAATTCAATCACAGCTACAATACTTTCCAAGTGGCAGTTCTACATAAGCCAATTGAAAGTTCTAGGGAACATAATTAAAGATTGCAGAAAAAAGCTCTAACTATTGATCTGAAGGTGTATCATAGTCCAGACAAGAAAGCAAAGAGAGAGCATAGGATAAAAGCTGACATGAGGGGACAAGACTAAGCAGAAGACAAGTTAGCATCAAACGAAGCAATTTAAAAGTCATGAAAAAGCAAAGGATTTTTTCTTTCTCTGAAAAATTAAATTATAATAGATTGCATGAAAATGAAATAAGGTACATATGGTTTTTCCCCAGGAGGATTATCCTGCCCTTAATTATTACATAGATTTAAAAGGTGAGCCGGCAGCATTTGCTTCCTAGCAATGAGGTTGAGGTCATGACATCGTTTGATGACAAACGTGTAGCATCAAGTGACTTCCAAAAGAGGCAAAAAATTACTCTTGGTGGATATGCGATTAGGGCAGAATACCAAATTCAACTATACTCTCTACGAAGCCAAAGTTTTGGATTCTCCAAAATTTTGAAGGCAAGTGCTCTCTTAACCAATTTATTATGACGAAAATTAATTCTTCAGCTTTCCTAGCCTGGTTCTTGAAAATTCTATTGTTCCTTTCCAACCAAAGAGTGTGTATTCATATATTTCTTGATTCTTTCTTTGGTATTCAACTTCCCCTTCACAAGAAGTCACAGAGTCGGGGAATATATTTCTGTTTATGGTCCTAAGCAACTCTTTAAAGAACCATAAATGTGAAATGCAATAAGTATAGAGACTTCTTAGAACGGATTTCACAAGTTGTACTCTTCTAGCCATGGATAACATCTTACTCTTCCAGCTATTCTCCCATGAGTTCTATCTATGAGAGGTTTGAAGTCTAAAATAGTTGGTCTCTTAGTGGTGATAAGAATTCTCAAATAACTGACCGGGAGTTTATTCCAATCCAACCCAATAAGGGTAGACAGGGAATCGGCTTTCTCCAAAGCACCCCCAACAATAAAAAGTTGGCTTTTATTCTTATTCATAGCTAGACCAGACATCACACTAAAAGATCCTAGAACCCCATTAGTGAGAAGATGGATGATGCCAATTGATGGATTTCCCAAACGATAAAGGTAGAAATAGAATCGATTATTAAGAAGAAAAAGAGCCAACAACCCTAACAAAAGAGTGTCCAGAGCCTGAGCTCCTCCCAGAGAGAATATCCCTCTGCTGCAACAGAAAACTTTACCAAAACTAAAACTTTCTCCCGTATTCCTCATCCCTCTTATTCTCTCCTTACGTAACTAACTTTAGCTCAACAGATTTATTTTTCACTCTACTTATTCTTCCGCTTATAAACTTTCCACATCTTGGGTTTCACATATGTTGGCCTTAATAACTAGTCTTTATTACTGCCATCGTCTTCAAATTCAGCCTTGTCCTCAAGGCTAAAGTTAGGAAATTGGCTATTAAGAGTCATAGCATCCTCCTAAGTAGCATCTTCCTCCGCACTTCCCTTCCACTGAACCAATAACTGCTACTGGTTGACACCTGCCACCGAAAAGTCCCTACGTGCCAGAACCTTAACAGGCTCAATAACTCCATCAGCAGCAACTTCCAACTTTGCAGGCAATTTTGCTTTGGCAGTATATTGTCCAATTGCTTTCTTCAACTGCGATACGTGACAAACGTGATGAACCTGTGACTGTGGTGGTAAACTTAAGCAATATTTCACATCACTATACTTCTCCAAAATCTGATAGGGGTCATAATTACAAGGTGCCAGCTTCTGATTAATTCTTCTCACCACGGTTTGCTGTCCATGTCGGCGTAGCTTCAAAAAGACCCATTCTCCTACCTCAAACACGTGCAGTTTTCTGTGTTTTTCAGCATAACGCTACATCTGCTCTTGAGCTTTCAACAGATTATACTTCAGTTGTCCCGAAATTTCATCACGGTCCTGTAATTCTCTACTCACAACTTTCCCCTAACACAAACCTCACAACAGTGGGAAGCTTTCTTCCGTACACAACCTCAAAGGGCGTAATACACAGAAATATGAAAGGTGGTGTTATACCACAATTATGCCCAAGACAACCAACCTTGCCATTCCTTGGGTTTGCTCGGATGTAAACAACGTAGATACGTCTCCAAACACCTATTAACCACCTTGGTTTGGCCGTCGATTTCTAGATAATAAGAAGAAGACATTTTCAACATTGCTCTTTGGAGCTTGAACCACTCTTGCCAGAAGTTACTGACAAATAAGAGATCTCTGTCATTGATGATTCACTGTGGCATGCCATGCAAGCGAATGATCTCTTTAGCAAAAATGACAGCTTGTTTAAGGAGCACAAAATAGGCATACTTTGACAAACGATCCACCACAACTAAGATTGCATTATACCCCTTAGATTTTGGCAACCTGATAATGAAATCAAGAAAAATATCCTCTCATACTTGTTGTGGAATCGGCATTGCAGTAGCCCAAGTGGAGAAGTCGCAACATACTTTTGCCATTGGCAAACATCACAACTTCTCACAAACTCTTGAATTCGCTTCTTCATACCTACCCAATACAAATTCCCTACGATGCGTTTATAAGTCCTAAGGAAACTAGAGTGACCTCCACTTGGAGAGGAATGAAATTCTTCTAATAGTATAGGAATAAAGGTAGAAGAAGGAATAACCAGTTTGCCCTTATAAAGCAGTACGTTCCTATGCAAGTTGAATCCGAGTCGAGGCTGCATATCGACCTATAAATCTACCACAATTTTCTACAAAAATGCATCATGTAGAATCTCTGCTTCCATAGCCTTCCTTTGATCCCAAACTGGTGACGACACCAAAGTGTGAAACTCCCCTACTTCATGTATGCGAGACAAAGCATCTGCAGCTTTGTTACCAGGGCCTGGCTTATAAATTACCTCAAAATGGTATCCCAACAGCTTTGAAATCCAATTTTGTTAATCACAACTAGCTACCCTCTGTTGCAACAGATGTTTCAAACTCTTTCGATCGGTAAAGACCACAAAACTGCAACCCAAGAGATAATGTCACCAATGCAGCACCGCCAAAACCAAAGCCATAAACTCTTTTTCATACACCGATTTGGACAAGTTCTGATTAGCCAAGGCCTTACTAAAATAAGCTATAGGTTTTTTGTCTTGCATCAACACTGCTCCTACACCTTTACCTGAAGCATCACATTCGATTTGGAAAGGTTGAGTAAAGTCAAGAAGAGATAGTAACGGTGCAGAAGTCAAGGCCACTTTCAATCTATCAAAAGCAAATCGTTCTTCCTCTCCCCAATGAAAACCCTCCTTCTTTGTTAATTTAGTCAAGGGCTTGGCCAATTTACAATATATCCCTTGATAAATTTACGATAATAACCAATTTAAGCCCAAGAACCCTCTAACACCTTTAACATTGCGAGGTACCGGCCACTCCACAACACTTTTAGTCTTGACCGAATCTACTGACACCCCTGCTCCTGAAATCACATGACCCAAGTATTCCAATCTGACCCCAAGCTCCCTACTCTGAGTAACTGGAAACTCCAAAGC
The DNA here is from genome assembly GCA_027576455.1 of Erythroxylum roigii. NCBI lineage: Eukaryota > Viridiplantae > Streptophyta > Magnoliopsida > Malpighiales > Erythroxylaceae > Erythroxylum > Erythroxylum roigii. The sequence goes on from JANZXV010000006.1 coordinate 11,619,977, forward strand.
AGCAGCCACCTGGGGAGAGATGAAATTATGAGTGGCACCACCATCCACCAAAACCGACACAGGAACTCCCTTCAATTTCCGTTCTAACTTCAATGTCTTCACTTCCTCCATAATTTCGTTGGTGATTCCACACAAACCCATAGCCTTACACCCAAGAGATTCCTCATCGTCTTTTTCGTGCCCGTCTGTGACTCTCATCATCCACAATCATAATTTTTTTTCTAGACACTGATATAATGGGTGAAACTTATCCCCACATAGAAAACACAACCCCTTAGATCTCCTCTTCATCAGTTCTAGGTACGTAAGGTGTTTTAACCCCCTAATTCTTGTCTAGTCGTAAATGAGAAACAGAGAACGACGATGTCGTTCCTCTTGTTATTAGACCCAAGGGAACTCCCCAAATGTGATTTAGCCCTATTTTCATTCGTTGATCCCCAGCCTATGGATCTGGCGTGACCCAATTGGGTCCTCCCCTCCTGTTCTCTAACCATCAGGCTACCTCGATTGTTCAAATGAAACCCATAAGAATGACCAGAAATGCATGGTTTCCAAACACCACAATCTCTAGGTGACATCTCTACCTCCAAATCGCGAGCAACCTTCATCATCTGTGAGCGAGTCTGTGGGTTAAAGATATGCACCCTACAACGTAGTTCAGAAGAGAGACCTCCCATAAAGTACCTAAGATATTGTGCCTCTACAAGCGACTAACCTGTGACGAGATCAGTTCAAACTCTGCGATATACCCTACACTCCCAGTTTGACGCAAATCGAAAGGCTCCTCAAACGGATTGTCATACCAACGACCGTTGTATCTCTCAATCAATGCTTGCTTCAACTTGAACCAGGTGAGATGGTCCTTTGTTTCACACAACAAGTTTAACCAGTGAATCGTTGGTCCTTCCATACTGAGCTTAGCTAGCTTTACTTTGACATCATCGGCAGTGTTTTGGACCTCAAAATAGGTTTGTGCCTGTGTAATCCAATGGGTTCTCACCATTAAACGATGGCAGTTCTATCTTCTTCACTGCCATACGGTACTCGTCAAAGTTATCCCCCAAAATTTGGGAGACACCGCCTTCATCAAAACCACCTCTACTCCCACCGGAATGGGAACCACCACCACCACCAGAGCTTCCCCCAGTCTCACGTCCCAACCCCTTGCTGATTTCCAGCAATAAAGATTGCTTGAAATCCTCCAACGAAGACTTAACGAAATCCTCCGATGTTGTAACTCAATTCTCCAATAAATCCATCCTATCTGTCATTTTTTAGGGCATTGGTGAACTATTCGGCAGGTTAGACCAATTGATGGATTTCCCAAACGATAAAGGTAGAAATAGAATCAATTATTAAGAAGAAAATGAGCCAACAACCCTAACAAAAGAGTGCCCAGAGCCTACACTCCTCCCAAAGAGAATATCCCTCTATTATAACAGAAAACTTTACCAAAACTAAAACTTTCTCCCGTATTCCTCACCCCTCTTATTCTCTCCCTACGTAACTAACTCCAGCTCAGCAGATTGATTTTTCACTCTACTACTCTCATCTCCCCTATTTACCCTTCTTATTCTTCCGCTTATAAACTTTCCACATCTTGGGATATGTTGGCCTTAATAACTAGTCTCTATTAAATTAGCTTTAGTAAAAGTCAGTAGATCATTTGAGAATGAAAGCAAGACAATTCCTAGAACCTTGCACTTAGAAGGCAACTTAATTTTGCCTTGATGGAGTGTCTTTTTTAGCATTTTGATGAGAATCTCCATTGCCAAAGTGAAAAGGTAGGGGAAAGTCCCTTAGCACCATTGAACAACTTTATTGGTTCTCCATTAAACAGTACCCCATATGAGATTGTATTTACACACTACCAAATCCATCCAACAAATTCATCAGGGAAGCCAAATGCTTGTAAGGTGTTGAATACAAAAGCCCAATCCAAGGAATCAAATGCTTTCTGAAAGTCAACCTTGATAGCACAATTCTTAGGTTTCTCCTGTTGTAACCTTGAAGTAATTCCTGACTGATAAGTATATTACCTCCAACTGACCTACTTTTGACAAAGGTCCCCTGTGACTCATCAGCGAAGAGCTCAACAAGAAGTTTTAGTCTATTAGTTAACAACTTGGAGATAATTTAGTAGACTACATTGCAACGGGAGATAGGTCTGCAGTCAGTAATAGAGTTGGGGGATCTTACCTTTTGGGATCAACTAATGTAAGTCTTGTTGAGCTCCTTAAGCATTTTACCCTTTTGGAAGAATTTAATAACTGCATCATGCACTAAAGTTTTAACCAAATCCTAAGACTTATGAAAGAAATAGGCGTTCAAACCATCTAGAATAAAGGGTTTCTATGGATTGAGTGAGAAAACCCCTCAATTTCAAATATTGAAATGGGTTGCCTTAATGGATCTACCATTTCTAGGGGCAATTGTAGATTGAAAATACTCTTTTGGTTTTCGATGGAAGAGTTGGCATGCAAGGCTAACCCTAGAGAGTTTTGAAAGTACTTCTTGAGTTCCTCATATAGATCGTCCCTGTTGTCTAAGCTAGAGCTATTCTCATCCACTAGAGAGAGGATCTTATTAGAATTGCTCCTGTCCAATTTAGTTTTATGGTAAAATTTGAAATACCTATTACCCTCCTTGAGCCAGGTAACCCTCTGCTTTAGAATCTACACATTTATTTCCAATGTCTAGTGTGGCTATTAAGAGCTAATGCTTCTTTTTCCCTAAGTTGATGGTTCATAGGGCCCTTATAAAAAGCAACTTGGGTATTGATCAATTCCTTCTTTGTCAGTGCTACTTTTTCCTACGTGTTACATCCCTAACCCTTGTTCAATCTCTTACGCTCCCCTTTTACTACTTCCAACCTCCTCATTAATAAGTACTACTTTGTGCCTTGCACTTGCATCCCAATTCCTAATCTATCCTTAAAACCCTCAATATATGTGAGAAAATTGTTGAATCTGAAGGGAAAACTTCTTTTGTGATGTAGAAAAACATTTTGAATAAGGATTGGGGAATGGTCAAATAATAGACTCCTACTGAAGGATGCAATCCTTTTAGGAAAAGTGTGAAGCCAAGCCCCATTTACCATAGCTCTGTTCAATTTTTTCCTAATCTGCCAGTGATTCTGTTGTTTATTTGTTCATGTGAAAAGTTGCCTCTCCATCCTAAGATCTATAACTTGAATTTTGATAACACAATCCCTCAGTTCTTCATAATGATTCCTTGTGCGAATAGTGTAGCCTTCAGCTTCATTAGCATATAGTGCGTAGTTGAAGTCTCCTCCTACTATCCAAGGCTCCTTCATACCACTTCCCAATCAAAGTAAGGTATTCCATAAATCAACTCTTTGTAACTTATGGTTGAACCAATAGAGTCTTGGAACCCTTCTCTAGAGCATTTCCTTTGAATTTTTTGGTGCATCATTTGCCATTCTATTAGTAGAAGGTGCGCATCCACCTCATTAGTACCAAAAGCCACAATCATCTTACCATTATAGTGGTAACTGTGGTTAGTTCGAGAACTCCGGTTCCCTTCAAAAACAATGGATTGGACCACTTTTTTCCTCCTTTATTCTGGTTTCTAAAAACCCTATCAAAAAGGGTTTGTGCTCTTGAATGACATCACCCAACATTTTTTGCTTAATGGGGCAATTAAGCCCTCTAACATTTCTGATGATTGTAGACATCAACTTTGGGAGGTTAAGGACTTCTTTCTCCTCCTGGACCTCCTTGTTGTACTCTAACAAAGCCAAGCTCTACTTCCAACCCTTCTAACTCTCCATTCCGTGTGTTCTCCTCCATATTACCGTTAGGGGGTCCTTGTAAGATCCATTGAGATTGAGGTTGTTGGCGTATCCTGGGTTGGACTTCTTTCAAGTACATCATCACGCCTCTACATTATTCGTTCATCTAAGGCCATTACAATCTGATGAGTTTCCACTGCCTTGTTAATTGACAACATTGTCCTCTTTATTCTTAAAATTTTCGTAAAGAGACTTCTCCTTAAACTCTTGTTCATTTTGGTTCAATTCAACATTTTCCCTGATTATGAATTTCCTCCCTGTAAGGATCCAGGTTTGCTTTGTCTTGTTAATTCTTGGTTTCCAGGAATAGTTGACCATAACTTTGTCTTCAAATAGGTTCCGAGCTTCATCCATTCTCATAATAGGGATTGACTCAGGCAAGTCCTTTATAGCCTCCACCAGGACACAAATTCTGATGAACCTGACCCTTTTGAGAGTAACTACTGGTTCATCTAGGTATAGAGGTTTCCCTAAGAAACTCCCTAACTGGCTCAAGCCTCTTATGGTCTAATATTCTAGGGGAATATTATGGAAGCAAACCCAAATAAGAATTTGTTTCAAGACTTAGCTTCTCAATGTTAATACCTAGCCTCTAGATTTGAAGTAAAAGTGGTTTATAATTAAGAAGCGAAGGCCCTAGCTCCAAAATCTTGTGAGCTAATTCAGTTGAGCTAAACCTACACGAAAAAATATTATCCACATTTAGCAAAATTTCTTGTAATCCCATACCTTTGCAATGTTTGGAAGCCTAAAAATGCATAGCTTGGTAGGATGGTCACTTGTCCATGAAAAATCTCAGTAGAATAGCTTCCCATTTCTTCATTCCCTATGTTAGAATGTCCAAATCAGGGCTGCTATAGATTTGCCTTCCACATTGCTTGGAGGGCAATAATGAAGTTTAACCGAAGGAGTATCATCATCCAACTCTTGTCTCCAAGTTTTCCTCAAAGGTATTACCTGATGGTTCTGCAATGTTGGTATTGGGTTCCAAAGAGGGCAGGGCCTGGGTTGGCTGGGTAGTGTTCAGGTTTGGAAAGGTAGAGGGTGTATAGATTAATAGTCTTTGGATAGGGTAGAAAGTTATTGTCGTATTGAGATGCTTTTTCTAACATTTTGGCTTGGTTTATTCAGCGGTTAATAACCAGTTGCTGTGTTTGCAAGGAAACGAAAGGAACAATGAGGAACAGAAGAAGGGAGGAGAGAGGGGTGGATGAAGGCATTGCAAAGAAGCAATCAGGCGACAAGTAGGACAGCGGTGCACAACCTAGTTAGGAAACGCACTCAGAGAACCAATCTAGTTCCACAAGGATGAATGTTTCCAACCAAGGAAGATAAAGTTTTTCAGACAAGATATGGCAAATAGAAGTGATGGCAAGAAAATGGGAAGGAGAGAAAGGAGGAAGGAGTAGGCAACAAACAGTAGAAGGAGAGCAAGAACAGGGATGTTGAGGAAGCAAGAAAGGGGACTATTGTTAGACTTTAAGTCCTAATAGCAAAATCGTGCAAGCATTGCCAAGCCTAACAAGCATTGTCGATAGTAGCTGGAAAGTAGGTTAGCATTGACATGCATTGGTGCACATTAACAAAAATCTTCGATGAAATACAAGATTCAAATTTGAATCAAGACATGAGATCGAGATGGACCTTAAATTGAAGGTTAGCTTAATCATACACATGAGGGAGGCATGCGAGAACTCTAAGAACTTAATGTGTGCTCAAATAGACGAACTATGACTAATGGACTTGACATAAGTAAGCATTGAACCAAACCAATACGCTATGAAAGGCTTTGGACTTAGATGATTCATCATCAATGGATAGAGATAAAAGAGAGGTTTTGAATGATGTGACAGATAAGATTACAATAGATATATATCAGCTCTAAAAGATATCTAAAAATAATAGAGTTCTTCATAGACATGGACGTTTTCTTAATTAAATGTAATTTCTTATTTTGATAGTTGTAGTACAGCTAAATCTTATCGGATAAAATCCTATTTGGATGGGGTGTTATTTAATTAGTTAGTATTAAGTAATTTTGATAACGATGAAATATAATCTAGTTAGATTAGTTCAATTAAAGTTTTGAATTATAAAGCTAGAGTTAGTCTTGCTCCTTGGAACAAAGACAGAGGGGAAGAGAACATATTGAGAGATTCTTTTGTATACTTTTGGAGAAGTAATAAAGGTTGATTTTTACCTTAACTCGTGTGTTTATTTTTGCCTATGAATATCCATTGTTTACATAGTATTCTTGTAAGAGTGTGAGAGTAAACATTACAAGGGTCATTGAGGGGTTCGAAAACAAGTTAGATGGTCGACAGTCACATGAGAAAGTTGAGTCTTGCTTAAATGAATTTAAATAGATTGTCGTACAAAAGAGTAAGCATGACTTCGTTATAATTTTGAATTCTAAAAAAACCTTTGTCACAACTAGTATCAAAGCCAACTTTTGATATGGCCGGAGGCAATAATTTAATTAAGCGTGTCAACAGAGAGGAGGCACTTATTGAGTCAATTTCTAAAGGAGAGGAAAAGGTCACTTTCTACACATCTAGGTTTGAGATTTTGGAGGCATAGATCTAATAGTTGCATTATCAAATCGCGGATTTGATGAAGGCACAAGAGGAGACTATGTTCAAGATGACAATCCTAAGACTATTGCAAATGCAGGGCATTGGGTGTATCAAAAGCACTTTGGTGAAGATGTGAGAGCTCCAAGTTTTCGAAGGCAAACAGAGTGCCAAGGAACACGAAAATTTCTTATAGGACATGGAACAATACTTTGCCGCAAATCGAGAACCTCAAATTAGTTAGACCTTCCATTAACACTTGTAAGAAAATGAAGAATGAACTAACGGACTAGGTCTTCCCCAACAACACTTCTTGGCTTGTGAAGGACGCTTTGAAGAGGTTAAAGACAAATCGGTGCTAGAATACATGAGAAAATTCACATCCTTGATGTTGAATGTGCAAAACATGTTTTGAGTAAGACAAATTATTCAACTTCATAAACGGCTTGCAAGGATGAGCACAAACGAAGCTTTGGAGGCAGAACATGAAAAACCTTTTAAGTGCGATACTGGCTGCAAATGCGTTGGTAAATCTCCAAATGTAACCATGAATTCGAATGAGCAGTGAAGGCAAAAAGAATGATGGGACATAGAATAGCTCGGAGAAAGTTAAGGAAAAGACGTGAATCTTCTCAATGTAAGTCCAAAAACAAACAAAACAAGATATTGCTTGTTTCATTTTTGAAGGGCCACGCTTTGCTCATAAATACCCAAAATAGAAAGTGAGTGGGGAGCAAATAAATTTCATGATCAAGAAAGATCAAAGAGGAGAGGATGACTGGACGATAAAAGTCTACCTCAATAATTATACTTTATTAGGAGCAATGGGCCTTGTGAAGGAGTGTCTCAACAAAAACAAAGACAAACCCAACAGAAAGGGGAAATGTTGAATTGGAGATGTGTCAAGGACTAAGGAGTCTTAAAGAGAATCACATTCGAATGAGCACTAATAGATTATTTCGACGAGTGTCAAGTTCTTCCAGTAGGAGTGGATTGTTAGGCTCATAAGTCTAAATAGCATAATTGTGCAATCATTTAAGTCTTCCTCCTTGGAACAAAGATAGAGGAGAGGAGACACATAAAAATAGCATTCTTTTGTATACTTTTGGAGAAGTAATGAATGTTGGTTTTTATCATATCTCTTATGTATTTATTATTGACTTTAATTATCCATTGTTTACGTGGTATTCTTGCAAGAGTGTGAAAGTAAACACTACAAGAATCGTGAGGCATTCAAAAAATCTAAGTGAAATTATCTTGCTTAAACAAATCTATGTGATTATCGTGTAAAAAAATAAGCAAAACTTCATTATAAGTTCGGTGTCTAGAAAAGCCTCTGTAACAACTATCGTGGTGAAGAGCGAGTGATGGTGAGCAGGGAGGTAGAAAGAGGCTATAGAAGCATACTAACTTTATGTGGTGGGCTTGACTCTACTACTTTTCCTTTTTATAACAAATTTTCCAAACTTCGATCCAAAATTTAAAAGATAATAAACAGAATTTTAAAAAAATAAAGACGCCACAAGCATTGTACTTAAGAACTCAAAAATAGAAACTAATAGGAAGCTATTAAAAGAATCAACACTCTATTTTTAGTTGTCATTAATGTAGAAGGTGAACACAACATTCTGTCTTAGAACTGAAAACATTCGAGTACCACAAGAAAAAGAAGTATCAGAAATTGCATACCGATGATATCTTGGCAGTGAATATGAACCTCTTAACTCCTTAATTTTTGCTTCTAGCAAAGACCGCTCATGCAACGCCGCAACTGCCCCCGCCACTCGAGAGACAGAAATCTCCTCTTTAAGCATAAAAGCATCAACTCCTTTGCCGTATTTACAATTTGTAATTACTTCAAGTCCTTCATTAATTTGTATTTCCTTATCGTCATCATGATTAGCATCTAAAGCACTTGGATAAACTTGTGAATTAGATACCAAAGGAAATAACAATAGCTGACATGCAACGTCCAAGATGCATTGCCTAAAAATGCTAATAACAAAGCATTTTGCATTCATTTCACCGTACAAAACAGAAAGCTGAGATGCAATCCATGTCAAAGAGAGAACCAAAACAGGACATTTGAAAATCTTGGTTGTCATATTAACCTCACAGTTTGACAATGCCAAGGCTTCTCTTCTAATTGCCTTTAGAGACAACCCAAAAAGCAGAGATATGTGATCCATCATATACACATCAATCAGCACCCCATGACGCGGAGAATCAGTAATAATCCACCTCCTCAAATCACTGCCCTTAATCAAATGTAATCCCAAAACCGTGCAAAACACACCATGCGAATATTCAATCGGATAATCAACCCAACCATCAATCTCTCTTCTAATACTCCAGGAATCAGATGGGAAAAGCTTAACACTACTACTATCCAACTCCGCAATGTCTCCCTTACTAGTACGCGCAGCATTGGCGCATTCTACCAACAAAACCCGAGGTAACGTAAACAATCTTCTCGGCCTAACTAAATCATTAAAGTTAACAACACCAGGGCAATCCTTATAAAAAAAAGCTGGTGCGAATTCGTCGTGATAAGCATCCAAAGAGAAGCAAACCTCGGTGCTGCAAGGATGTTCCTTGAGGGGGTATTCGGGTGGACAATGGGGGTTGTTGAGAGTTTTTGGATAACAAAGAGACTGAATAAGAGAGGTAGGATCTTCAGAGAGTGGAAACGGGCAGCGAAGAGAGTGAAGAAAGAGGGATTCTGGAGGCATGAGATGGTGTGGGTTGTGGGGGCACGAGACATAGCCAGTCGTAATTTGGGGATTTGTCAGAGAGGAAAGAGCAGTAAGTGTTTGGTGAGAGAGGGATAGGAGATCGGTGATAGAAGATAGTGTGGTAGAAAGATCAGGAATTTGAGTAGAGGAGGTCGTAATAGTGGTAGTAGTGGGTCGTGGAGGATGGTATGGAAATTGAAGTGATGGTGGGTGGTGATGGGAGAAGGAATTAGGGTTACGGTCAAAAAACGGAAGGCTATTGGGAACGGGAGTTGCGGAGGGAGGATTCATGGCCAGAGTGTGTGAGCCAGAGTGAAAGAATTGCAATATTTATGCAATAGCACTAGAACAGGAAACAATCTATCACCTGCCACAACAAAGTCTGCTCTTACGTGACTTGCAGTGAGAGGCAGCCTTATTTTGCAATGGGAAAAACTCTTCTTCTCGCGCCAAACAACTCTCGGTTTTGCAGCTACTCCATTGCATCATGGCATTTAAGGTAAACCTGCTGACTCACTAATTGCTCTCAGATCTGGTTTATCAGCTCTTTTTTTTTTCAAGAGAAAGAAACCAAAAATGCACAAACGTCCTAAGTATTGCAGTGTCTACGGTACAAAAAGCCGTGTTGATCACAGCATATGTGAGCCCAGACTGATGTTGGAGGCTCTTGAAAATAGTGAAAGCCTGGGTTGGCTAAGACTGCAAGTGAGGCCAGGCTATCTGCACTCTAGCTCCCTTCGCGAAACACGCGTTGGAGCTGCACTTCTCATGGTTGTCGTAGAAGATCTTGGATACCTGCCAGGCTGCCACCAAACAGTACTGAACACGTGTTTATGAGCTCTTTTAAGAATATTAGCCCTAGGGGTGAGCATTCGGGTAATTCGGGCCGAAATTTCATTGTTTGGGCTGAGCCCGAATTACCCGAAATTTTTTTCATCTTACCAGGCTCGAACCCGAACTTTTCCTAACCCGAGCTTACCCGACCCGAATTACCCGAATTACCGAATTATCCGGCCCGAATTACCCTAATTACCCGAATTA
>JANZXV010000006.1:11636682-11660483 GCA_027576455.1 Erythroxylum roigii
GTAGCTAGATGGGACCCAGGGGGGTCCCTGGGCCCCCCAAAAATTTTTAAAAAATAAATATTATATATAGATATATATATATATATATATGAAGTTATTTGAGAGTTGGGCTTCCCTAAAATTTAAAAAATTAATCATTGGGTCCTCCTACCTTACATGTCTGACTTCGTCCCTATTTGAATTGACTTTAAAATGAAATTTAAAGTCATTTTTTCTAAAATTATTTATCATAAAGTGAGGTGGATTAATTGAAAAATGAAATGATTAGTCTTTGAAATCTTTTGTTTAATGGATATGAATAGGCTTATCAAAGATTAAAAAAAATATTCTTTAATTAAATGATAAATGAGGGAAACATGAAATTTTGAAAGATGAATTGCCAAATAAATATTGAAAACAGGTAATTAATCATACGAAATCATACAAGTAAGCCGGTTGAGTAGAATTTATTTATTTGACACCGTCTGCAAAAAAGATGGAGTCCACGTCACTGAACTGTGTTAGTTAGTGGAACGAAGTCATTATTCTTCGAAAATCGCGTGGACAAGGAACTCGAAATCATCTTGTTCGCCAAGTTGTTGATTAATGGCTTCGTAGTTTCACCTTGTTCGCCAAGTTGTTGATTAATGACTTTGCAGTGAAGTAGCTTCAATCCTAGTTTGTTGTCCGTTTTTCTATATAAATAGTCTAGTTCAGTTCAGTTTGATACATCAATTGAAGATTTAAAGCTCTTCGACAAGGTAACATTTTTTTCTACTTCCGTTAGTTTAATCTTGAGTGGAAGCTCAAATTATTACAGTTATGGGTTTTGTAGCTCCTGGGTTTTTCTTTTCTTACTTCAATTAGTGGTCACTTAACTGGTTCACGTTTGTAAAAAATCATAATGGGTGTTTGGAAGACATGTGGAAGAAGTTAACTTGATCAGTTGTCAGGTTGGTCAGTTGTTTATAAGGTCCTTTCAATTGTAACCGTAGTTCACAGCAGAGTACGACTAGGTTGATAGGTTCGTTTGGGGTTGTCACTCTTTTGAAACCAAACTACCCAACATTGTCTGCAATTGTATATTGGCGATTACTGGCTGCGCTATTGACATGTTTCAACTATACAAGTTGTATGTTCTGTTCCAAGTACTACATACATTATACCTTTTCAATATGACTTGTTTCTGACGTGATCAGGTTGCATAGAATTGCTACTGTTTTTCATGGCTTACGTTCCTCCACACAAGCGGCTTTTAAAGGACAAGGGCAGGCCATCACCAACTCCTGAGTTGCTTGTTCCACAATTTAGGAAAAATCTGAATTTCAAATCGAGTGTCTCTAACTTAGGTAGGAGTGGGAAGATAGTATATGCCAATCACGCTATATCTACATGGTTTGCTGTTGGTTTGGCTGAGAATGGCCAGTTTCCATCCTATATTCATCTCGATCCAATTTCTTTGGAGAACATTGAGCGCAAAACAGGGGAAAAACCTCTCATCTTGGTTCGTAGTCATTCAGCTGCAGGTTGGCATTCTATGTTTCTTGTACCTATCTCTTAAATTTTCTTACTTGAACACAAACAGTTGGCATTGACTTTTGTTTGTTTTGAACGTGTTGTAGAGGATACTGAATTGAGACAGCTTTTCCCAAGAAGTCCTTGGGTTACTATAGCAGAAAATGTACAAGAAAACTTGTTCTCTTCTTTAAAAATTTTAAGGATTGAAATGGAGGATCAAGGGGTGGAAAAAGTTAAGCCAACATTGGTTGCCCGATTTGGAAAAATTGTTTTTCACGGGTAAGTGGTTTATAGTCATTGATTGTTATTGTTTGATGAGCTTGTCAAGCCTCATTGGTGTGTGTTAGATTTTTCTCCCTTTTGATTACTTTAAGTTGCTTCCTCTTGCTCTCCAGTGTAAACGTCCAAATATTTGCTTTTTATTACTTCGCTATTAAATGGCTTGTCTTTGTTTTTTCTGCTAACCCTAACTGAGAATGAACAGAATTGTTTCTTTGTATACGTTCATTGGACCTAGTGCAAAAAAGTTGAGTTGAGTCCTTCATGTCTATGATTGTTAAAGTTTTGATGAATGCACTCTATGTTTCACAACTAGTTAATCAAATTGATCTATTTATTCAGGAGCCCTTCAGTTAGGCTAGCAAGTGTTGAAAAAGATCTGGTTACAGAAACCATTTTAAGGCAATTGAAAAAGTCATTTTACACGAATGTTCCTTCTTCATACATGGAGAACATCAAAGATAAAGTAGCCCCAATGATTGGACTTGATTTTCAAGAGGAGAAGGACGTATACCATGTTAAGGTATTTTTTAAGCTATGCAACTTGTTCCATAATTCTGATTCGGTACTGACTTGTTCCTCTTAACATTTGTTGTAGTTATCTGATAATTCACGACCAGATTCAACAGTTTCATGCAAATGTAGTGTAAAGGAGGATAAAAAACTTCAACTCTACAAGGTAGGTTTTCTGTTGCACAGCTGGACTGTCTTTGAATGGTTATTAAGCTACTTCATTAACATATCAAGATGGCTCTTCATATAAACCTTTCTGTCATTTGTAGGGAATTGAAAAAACTTTTCCCAGCCTCCTGATTTTGAATTAGTGTCTGCAATGTTCACATAATCTACTTTGTTCTATTTTATGACTGTTTGATTAAAGTAAAAGGCACATGCTTGCAGGTTGAATTGAACCAAGTGCGCCATATGGTTACAGATGTATCATGTGTTGACAAGAATATAGACCTAAGGCTCATGTTATGTGCTAAGAGGATCTTAACCGCTTTAACCGTAAGTTTATTCACTATCATTGACTGGGAACTGCTAATAGCTAGGCTGTACCAGAAACTGTTAACTACTGTGTAGTAAACATTCATATACTGTCTAAACCTCAAGTAAATGCATTACCTTTGTTATAAAGATACATTAATTTAGGCCATCTTTATTTTCTTTTTGATAATCATTAGACTGCCCTTAGAGTTCGTTTTTCTGATGCAAAGGATGATGAGACAAATTCACTGCTACACAAAAGAAGAAGATATCTTCCCATGTTGATTTATGAGACAATATGGGAGCTTATGTAAGGCTAGATGTCACTTGACTCAAGTTATTGATTCCGAAGAGGGTTGTGGGAAATGAATTTGGAAACATTCAAACACTATTCTATCCTATGTTACCCTCTCAAAAAACAAATTGATGGTTTTCACTTTTTCCTTAATAGGAAGAGATAATTCTCTAGGCATATTACAGATCTGGGTTAAAAAAGAAGTCGTTCCTTTTTCAACTAATCTGACTCCATTTGATGAAAATGATCTAGTTTTCTTATTTGTAAGATATGAAATAAAAAACATGTCTTTCATAAAGTCAATTTACTTCAAACAGAAGACATGATTGGTCCTTCCTGCTTAAAACATATAATACTATATTTCTTTTTTTTTTTTTTTGAACAGCAAGCACATTTGTTAGAACTTTTAACATGAGTTTTGAGGTCAAATCACTTTAAATAGCAAGAGCATGTGTTACCATGTTATGGTGGTCTGGAAGAAAATAAAGATAAGTATGTGAAATTTTGAGATCCAATTGGTCTTATGTATTACTGCAGGATGATGAAATGGATAGCATAAGAGACCTGATTAACTCTGCAGTTTTGGATTCGAACGTGAAAGGTGGATTGAGATGGCCACTGGGGAAGGAATCTTATGGAGATAGATATACTGTTGTAGGGGTTTGGCACACCGTTTCTAAAGCCTACAAAAATAAGTCATTCAGGCTGAAAGTTCGACATGCTGATCGATTTGACTTTAGGAATGCAACTGGGGAAGCTACAAGAGAAATGTATCTCAAGTTAAAAGGAATAGTTATAGAATCGCAGGTAAGTTTTATTTGTGCGGTTAACTTCTCTCCTCTTCCTTTTATAGTGTGATCTGTGTTTACACGAGTAATGGGTTCCCAGTGATAATATAATTTCCCCCATTACAAAAAAGAGAAGATAGTTTTATACGTCTTCATATTCATTTTGAACATCTTTTTTCTTGTAAATTTCATATTTTTGTTGTTATTGTGTGGAAACTGATTTATTGGATAAAAGAACAAACTTAATTGCTAAACTATGGGAGCTTTGTATTTGTTACTGTCGTGATCCTTTTAACAGGAACAGGGTCTGTTGGGCTAAAAGTTAATTAAACATCTGCATTTGCATAACATGATTTATAGTTTCACTTATAATTGTTGCTGCATTTCAAATCTATGTGCGAGTCAGAAAATTTAATAATTTACGTGCAAGCACATCATCTTCTTAATTCTTTAATTGATCTCATTTCTCTGGTTCATATTGTAATCTATGATGAGTGTAAAGCTTGCTACACTATTTTTGTCAGGGACAAAATGCTGAAAGTAATTCCATCCGTGACATGCTTGAAGACAACTTAAAACTGATATGGGAGCATTTCTTTTGCTGCGAGCGCTTCCTAATGTGAACAAGATGTTTCCTGGTTTTCTTCTCTCTGCGTATGTATAGTAACTAGTGCGTGTTGTTTGTTGTCTTACTGAGATAACTTACTTAAAATAGGTGTGAAGTTAATATTTACTTCTGATCTTTTAATGGCCATTTTTCATAGAACTTGTGGTTTGGTGAAAGAAAGGCCGTGAAGATGATCTATAATTAGTTTGTACTTGGTATAAACCAAGTCTGATCCTATAAATGTATGTGCTTTGAAGCTAGTGATATACTTTTTAAGCAGTTTCATGATTCAATTAGAAGTGCATGTTTTTTCTCAGAAGAAGAAAATGGGATGTTCTATTCTACTCTCGCTCCAACAAAACAAGTACCAGAAATGATTGTTCTTACACTTGTTGAAAATTAGTTTATGCTATTTCCCTAAACGGCGTCACTTACGTAGCCACTAGATACGTCGATGCTCTTTATTTTACTTAGACCGTTGCTTCCCGCGCTTCTCCTTCTTCATTGTCCTGTAACAACACCCCCGTCTTCGAAAACCTTGTCCACAAGCTTCGCTTCAGAGAAGTGTTTCTGCAACTCCATCAAGGATTCCCACGTAGCCACCGATGGGGAACTATTAGACCATTGCACTAGTACCTGGGTTCGGGTCTTGTTCCGCACCTTTACCATCTTGTGATCCAGTGCACTAGATCCATCTGTTGGATTACAGTAAGTTACTTCAGGAGAGGGTAAACATATACATGTGATCAATAGCTTAAACCTCAGCTTTGGACAGGCTGGAGTTGCTACAGTTGTATAGTAAGTTTTGTGAGAAGAAAATTTGAATGACTGTAAGTCACATAAAAACATACTTAAAACAGTGGATGCGGTAATTCCATCTGATATGATGGACCTTTAGGTTGCTGGATACACAGTCGCCTGGTTTTAAGTTTTAAGCATGAACGTTTCCAAAAGGAAAGACCAAGCTATCTTGAGACTCTCTTACTTTCAGCTTGTCGGAGGAAATGTTTCTCCTGATTAGCATTCTTTTAAATAGGTTTGATCTGCTTTCCTATCTCTTGATTGCCATTTGGTTCTTTTGTCTGATAGTTGACCATTTCCTTATTAGACAACCATCTCTGAAGAATCTCTTCCATCTTTGGTTCTGGTAAGTAGTGATTTTCTTTCATTTCTTTATTATACTTGTGGGCCTCATCCAACTTTCCATTCAAGAATAAACCATGTATCAGAACCAGATATGAACTTCGATCAGGACTTATCCCGTTTTCACTCATCTCATTCCACAACTTAAGTGCACTATCAAGCTGACGACATCGACAAAATTTTCTAATCAACATGATGTAGGTGTCATTTGTTGGCCAGCAGTTCATTTTTCTCATCTTCTCCAACAATGCAAACACTTCATCCTCTGTTCTTAACATACGGAGGAATGGATGATAGGTCTTTATGTTTGGAGGAAGACCATGGTGTAGCATGTCATCAAAGACCTTTCTAGCCTCATCTATCTTTTTAGCCCTACACAAAGGTTTGATCAGTGAATTATAGGTGACAGCATTAGGAGCTATACCCTTCTCCTCCATTGTTTCCACCAGCTTGAAGGCTTCCTTTACATGCCTACCCTTTGCAAGAGCATGAATGACAGCATTGTAAACTTTCCTGTCAGGTTCAATCCCCATTGACTTCATTCTGTCAAAAAGCTTAAGCACCCTATAAAGATTACCTGTCTTGGAATAGCAAGATATTATACTCGCATAGGACACAACATCATAAGCTATACCCCTCTTTCGCATCTCCCTCCATACTCTCTCAGCTTCACGCGGACTACCAGTCACATTAGACCACCCATTGAGCACAATATTGAAGCTCTTAGTGTTAAAGGGAAACGCATGTTTATTGCAAAACATCAAGTGCTCAGCATCTTGCACATTCTTGTATCGGCACAGAGCAGATAAAAGGCCCTGAAACTCATCCATTCCAGCTTCCAATTTAAAACGCTTAAAAGCATAAAAGGTGTGGATAGCCCGACCTACATCATGCACTGCACAATACTTCCTAATCATAATTAACAACGTCTGCGGAGTCACACTGGTCTGAGCCCCTCTCATCTCATCAATTAAGGACCATGCCGTATCAAACTTTCTCATTTTGCCAAGAATAGATATCATGCTATGGTATTCACGAATAGAGTGAGAATAACCTGGCTGCCTTCCAGCCCACAGAAAGAAAGTAAATGAAGCTTCCCAATTGTTCCGCACCCGTGAAAGCACCTCAAGTACCAAAACTTGTGTCACCTTAACACCGCATTGCTCAATCTTATTTTTCACTTCCACTGGCAATCCACGCAGCATGTTCATAATGATCTTCACATCTTGTACAAGTTGATCATCTTTAATACTCGACTTCGCATCTTCAACAATTTCATCATCTTTAATACTTAACTTCTTAACCTCATAGTCAGTATCATATGAACCATCTTTGCGCATTTGTGGGTCGTCGTCTGAGGCACAACGAGTAGGAATATTCAGGGAGATGGAGAAAGAAAACACAGAAGAAAGTTGAGAACTGATGGCTCTAGTAGGAAGGGTACCAAAAACTGGAATTCCAACTTGGAGAACACCAATATCGGATGCATATAAAGAATTACGAGCTAGAACAGAATACAAACTTGTGGTTGGTCTTAGAATTATGATTCCTCGCCTAGCTAGAGATAACATTGAACTTACTCAAGATGAACGTAAAGTGTTTGTGGAAATGACCCACTGACGTTTGCTATGAAGCTAAGAAAATTGAATAACGACCTAGGAACTTAGGATACCGAGTTCAATAGAAGGGAACGCGGCGATCCGCGTTCTCTTATCGCTTCGTATGTATTGGAAAAACGAATACAACACAACCTCGATCAAAATTAATCTTCTAAATTATCAAAATTTATGATCTTTGGGAATTTTATCGCAGTAGTAATTAGTGGTTCAATATTCTTTAGGCTATATTTGGTTGGTTATTCGAATGAAATAATTTATAACGTAATAGAATATTATCATCGTCATCACCTAGTTTGAAATTTCGCAATGAAGAGAGATTTGGGAGGTCCGGTAGTACACAGCCTTATCCCTACATAATACAGAGGCTATTTTTGGTAAACCCATATGTAAATGAGACAATATAAAAATGATGCAGGATACAAAAACAATTCATTAAAAACATAAAAGCATAAAAATAGTAAAATAATAACAATAATAATAAAAAATAATAATAATAGTACTATATGGAACTAAAAATATTCAGAAAATGAATAAATAATAAAATAGCAAAAAAGTAGCAATACAATTATGCTAAAAATAATTAAATAGCCAACGAATAATAGGGGCTGTAGTAAAATCAGTGAGAAAGCAAAAGATACTAAAAACACCCATTCTGGTTAAGAACTCTTGTTACGGAATTTGGGAGGGATAAAAAGATTCATAATTTAATATAACGCTAGAAAGAATAGTTTATAATGTAATATAATAAAATTTTATCAAAAATTCTTCAAATCGGAAATTTCTTATTTTTACCTTTTAAGATGAAATGAATCTGCCACCTTACCTTGTTATATTCTATTATAAACCATCTTCTCGAACAATGAATAATATTACATTTCATTCTTTTCTATTAATAAACCCTGAACTAAACATAATCTTAATCTTAGGTTGCAAATAAAAGTTTTGGGGCATGAAATATGGCTAAGAAAAAAGACAGAAAGCTAGACTACTGTCCAAAACAAAACTTAAAAGGAGTCATAATTTAAGTGCAAACTTCACTAAAATTGTACATTATTCAATTATTGCTCAAATGTGATTTAAAAAAAAGCAGCTCTAAACTCAATTTTATTTTTAAAAAAAATACTTGCCCTTCGAGTATGCAAAATGACGGAAAATTAAATTTGTTAAAAGTGAGTTTTTCAATGAATTTATAAATCAACAATAAAGTTAAAGCTCAACCAAGTTGTAGAAAAACTTCAAAACGGGAGACCATATTATATTTGCCATTACAAGGTTCAGGGTCTGGTCGCATGATAAAAATGAACCAATAGAATTGAATCATTCTCTCAAAACTCTATAAAATCAGAGCACGCGCGCACTGTAATTACAAATGGAGGTAAATGGAGCTTTCTTCTTTTTCCTCCCTACATTATTACAATGTTACAGGACAAAATTAAGACAATCTCCAAACCTACCAGCCCTAGAGATTGCCGTGCCACTGAAAATCTCCATTGACACTTTTTCTTAAAAAGTCATGCTAATGATGAAATGGCCTCTATTGCGCTGCCTAACGGCCATGCTGCTTCAACAAGGGCATCGTGGTACTGAACCTTCTTCACTAATGTAATTTGTTGCCAGCGATCAAGAGCTGTGGATAAGAATGATCACAAGATAAAGATTTCGCAGAATATTCAGAATAGCAAGCAGTAAATATGTTGAGAAATAACTAAGAAGGATGCGACTTACCAAATCCATCTACAAGTAAGGTGTACTGGTATACAAGATCCATACATAAGTATGGCAGGTTACTCTCTTCCACGTTTGGATAGGTGGATTTTGCATCCTTTAGCTTAGTTTCGCAGGCACGCTTAGCCGCCTCCTCAAAGTCCGCAGGACTAACTTTGGCAACAGGGACATTGGAATCAACAAAGCCAGCCTATACATAATGATCATCTAGTTAGCATTCTAAACACAGGAGTCCCAAACTTCAAAATTTTCCCACGACATGGACTTCAAAACATGTAGTACCTCAGCAGCCCTGTCAAAGAAGAATGAAGCAACAAATAAATTCTTTTGTCCATCACCCCCTCCACCATTCCAGATTCCACCAATTGTACATTTCATGTGTGTGCAGGTTGATTCATTAACTTTGAGAGCCTTCAAAGCCACCCTCCTACATCCTTCTAAGCTTGAACCAGAAGGAGAAGCTGATGCTTGATATTTCTGTCCTCCATATTTGTAGAACCCTTCAACAACAGAATATTTAGTAGTCCAATCTATTGGCAAAGTTGGCACAAAAGTTTGAACCAAAATAATTTCAAACTCCATGTGCCCTATAATTGTGTCAACAGTCAACAATCATATTTGAAACCAACACATAACTGTAAGGTAAAAGTCAA
The DNA here is from genome assembly GCA_027576455.1 of Erythroxylum roigii. Lineage (NCBI taxonomy): Eukaryota > Viridiplantae > Streptophyta > Magnoliopsida > Malpighiales > Erythroxylaceae > Erythroxylum > Erythroxylum roigii. The sequence goes on from JANZXV010000006.1 coordinate 11,646,276, forward strand.
TTCAGATCACATAATATGTATCTTAAACCAGTCGCAAAACAATAATGACATGGTCATTGATCACAATTCTAAGGTCAAAATGACAGCACAGCTTAGTATGTGCAGAAGCCCCGCTTCATCTACAACATGCTGTCCTTCTATTGTAGTCATAATGAGATGGATTGGATACTGTTCAGAGATGATACAAAGAAAGGAAATCACCATGCACTTAGAGCATCCTGCATTTCAAGGGAGTCATTGTACTTTTTCATATAACAAGAGGTGCATTCAAGAAATTTTGAGAATTCGAACATAAAGGTGCATTCAAGAAATTTTGAGAATTCAAACATACTCTAATGGTTGACATTAATATCATTTTCTTATACGCTGTTTGAATCTAGAGACTCTTATTGTGTGAAATATAACACGATGCCAAACCAAACTCCATTAAAACCAATCACTTTGATCTATTACATAACATCAGGATAAGAAAAGAAAAAAAGATGAGCAGAATGGAGCTAGCATTAAAGCACAATGCCTAGAGCTGATGGATTTCCACGAACTTACCATCAAAACCATCCAAGATGCATGGATTGAAAGTATCTTCGGAAACTTTTAGCATTTCTGCTCGAGCTGCTAACAAGCCATAATGCAGGTAACTGAAATATTGAAGATTCGAAGAAAATATCAACCAAAGACATTGGGTTACTATCCCACAAGAATAAAATGTACAGAACATTAGAATGTGTCACAAGGTTCCAAAATAGGGTCATATGTAGCTTCAAACAAGTGAGGACACAACTGCAGATAACTTGAAGAGGTAATAATTGGCTCCCTTCGGAAACCTTGTCTTGAAATCAAAGTTACGCAAAGGATGCGAAGAAACCTGTGCACGTAGAGGTAATAATCGGCTCCCTTCAGATGCATTTTTTTAACATATGTATCCTCGCCATCTGTTACCCTAGGGGCATTTGTACCTTCTTTCTCGGAAATAGCATATGCCATTTGGACAGATCCTCCACCCAGATCAACTACTCCAACCGTACCTGAATATTCCTTCCCCAGATTTCCTAATAGATAGTTTATGGTCACCTGCAAATTGACATGCAGTTTAAGAAAGGATCTATGCATAATGGTAAGACAAATGAAAAAATAAAATCACCAATCAACAAATGGAGAACTCTTTATCTTTCATTTTGGTGTTTTTTCATTTCCCTTTGTGTGACTTAACTTTCCAGAAACATCAAAGGATCCATTATCAAATTAGATTCACTAGGCTCATCCATCTTCAGCGCACTATTATCAAATTAGATTCACTAGGCTCATCCATCTTCAGCACACTTATCATCATCTGGAAAGCAATGCTGCCATCATACAAATGATTGCAATTTTTCTTACAAGCCTTTTACATCCAATCATCTAAATCAATTATGGTAATACCTTTCCTTCTTCTTCCAAGCATCTAGTGCAATTTTTCTTACAAGCCTTTTAATACCTTTCCTTCTGAATAGAAACAATTATGGTAAAGAAAAAAAAACTGAAAATAATTTACTGAACAGAAAATATTACAATTTGCACTAGAAATCTAAGGCACAACTACAAAAGTTAACAAAACATACCCACTGATACGAGCCTTCTTGAGAACCATCCAGAACCCTAACCCCATTTGGATCAGATTTCAGGGTGCTTCTATCTTTTAGAAGATCCCTAACCTTACAGGAAGAAAATCAATTAACTATGAGTACAAATCGTGCAAGTACACATGGAATGGTGTGGAATGGTGCGGGTGGGTAAAGAATACACTTACTGCTTGCAAAATCCTATCAGATGCATCACCTCCCAATGCCCTCAAGCCTGCAGTAGCCTACACAAACACCAGAAAAGCTCATTGTAGTGACTAAGCAAATGCCTACAAAAAAGGAGAATCTCAGTGGATGAAAAAGGTTCTTTTGTTTTTCAACTCATATGACACCCACCCCAACTCTAACAGGTGTCCTGGATCGCAATTCTCTAGGCACCACACTCTCAGCCTTATCAAGAAGGGAAACGAGAGAGCCCGCTGCAGCCTGTGGGTCTTTTGCATATGCACTCAAACCTGGTTTAATCTACAACAAAGAATACCACAGTGAAATCGCAATCTGAATATTGACATATAAACACTGGATCCGACTCAAAATAATTCTGTCAATCCCCAACCCCTCAGCATTTTAACTTAAGTGATCCCTTGAGTAAATTGGAACAATATCCACAGAAAATCTTGTTTGGGAAATGATGTTGAAACTACTAACGCTAAGTTATGAGACAGGATAAAATAAATAAACCTCCCGCAATCACATTGTAAATTTTCACTAAGCTTGTCTGTGATCATACTTACTGAAGTTAGCATTCCGAAACTAGAAATAAATAAAATTCATATTGAAGATGAATAAAAAGCAATCAATTTCATTACCTGGACAAAAAGCTCGAGATCTCTCCCGATATGCACGAGATCCATATTATGATCGAAGCAAAAGACGTGGACTCTACTCCCCGAACTCCCGGCGTCGAAAATGACGGCGTAATTTCTAGAGCCTCTCAAACTCTGCGACATCTTGCGGTTACTGATCTCATAGTCCTGCGACCGGGAGGGCATCACAAACAACACAAAGACAACGAGAAGAATCGGAATGGAGACGACGAGAAGGACGCTGCGGTAGCGGTGGATCTTGTCGGGGAATAAATCGTGAGGCGGAGGGCGTTTGAGCATCTTGTCGGGGAAAGTAGCGTCGGCGGCGCCAGATTCGAGAAGCTCGGCGGAGGAAGGTGAACGGTAACGAATCTGGCCGTTATTAGAGGCCTTCAAGGACTGCGCTGGTTCCTCTGATGGATCCAGCTCTCCTTGTTTTTATTTTTCTTTTCCTGTAGAAATAAAAAGTAAAGAAAACAAGGAATGACAAATCCTAACCTTTTATAGATTGAAACACGTCAGTAACTAGGGAGACGATTTGAATTTGATACACGTATATGAAACGGATGAAAGGCTGTCAAGGATATGACTGGAAACCAACGTTTTGTTGTTGCATGCGTCTGTCAGTAATTGTCACTTCTCTTTCCTAAATCAATCCAACAACAGTTTCTTCTCGCGATATTTATAGACATCTCTTTGCTCGTGGAGAACATTCTCAAAGTTTGGTATGAACTTTAAGATTTGGGAGATTAGTGTCAAGATTAAACAATGTTAGCCAATCCTCCATAAGTGGGTATTTGCTTGTAGGAGTGCTATATATAAATATAGGACTTGATTCTACGACTGTTATATCAACATCTTCTCCATTTTGCTAACAATAAGTAATCTTGATACCTCAACTAAGCCATGAAAGCCGCAAGGCACACATATAAATATACCATGAAAAAGATATCAATCAAGTCGAAGCTGGCATTTCGCCAAGAATGCACAACACACCATTCCACGGACATGAAATGCAAATGGCTATTATAATTATTACTAAAGCGCAGATGGCTATTATAATTATTACTTAGTCCTTGTTTTCTTCTCTTATGTTTCAATTAGATTTTTGTAATCTAATATAGGCTTTATAGCCTTGAACTCATTTTCCTGAAATGTTCTAATAGTTTCATCTATAGTAATACATCATTCATTTATAAAAAAAAAATATTAGAGAAAAGTATGTTTACTATGATCAAGTAAATATAATATAAGACATCAATATGAAAGATATAGATTGGTACACACCTTATTGGTTATTTCTATACAAATATTAATTTTACTATAATTGCATGACATAGTTGTAGCTAGCACAGGCAAGTACGAGTTGATCTCATGAAGACAGTGATTACTACTAATTAGTGTTTCTATTATCTAGCTTACGAATTGATTTTATATTTTAATAAAGAAAATTAAAACTTAAATAATTAAAATAAAGTAGGTAGCAATATTGAACACAAAGAAGCAAGAAGTCACTTAGAAAACATTCAATATCAAGAATTAGTGTCTTCGTTATGAATCCCCCTAAAACCTTTAGATAATTGTCCTTTTTATTATGCAATTGTTTTATTGACTATTGGATCGTGAAAATTTTGATTTTATGCTAATATCTCATTTGAGACTACTAACAACTAATCTTAGGGTTATTAACTTAATTACTCGGGTTAAAGATTATAAGATTGCTTTACTGATTTGTGAATTCCACTATTAAGTTTGACCTTAATATAGAGGATTTATGTTGACCTATTTCTAGGTTTGCAATCAACCCCTTTCAATTATGGTAGATCTATTTATACATAATATTTATCAATCTCTATGTTATAAAATCAGATTATGTACTAATATTCTAGATCTATTAGAACATATATTAAATACATAATTTAATCACAATAGATCAATCAAAATAATTGCATTAAATAAAAGAATCAAAACATATTGTAGCACAAAATATGGTTCATCACACCTAGACACTAAAGATGTTTAGTTACATATGATAGCAAAAAGAAATCAAACATAAGCAGAAAGAAGAACGAATAAAAAACAAAGAGTTCATAATTTCAAATCTCCCTTCTTTTTTATTGAATGTTCTTGCAAGTTCAGGTTTGATGATGTAATGTATTGGATCTTTTGATGATTTCTACTTATTTTCCACTTCTCTAAATCAATATCGTCCATTCTGAATGATATTGACGTTTAGAATCACCTCTGTAAGTTTGCTTCCCCTATTAGTCTCTACTCAGGTCTTTTTATAGTAAATTTTAGGATTTCTAGGAGATACACGGGTGTTTACTGGACTGTGTATAACCCAAAGTTTTCTGGATTCTTGATTTTGCATGGGCTAAGAGACTTACATGACCATAGACACAGTTGTGTATCCCTTATTTGTTTCAAACCTTTGTTTTATGTTGCGATTTCATCTGAATTATTATATTTTTAGTCTATGAAGGCAATTATAACCTATAAATAAACTTGGAGCAAATTAAGTACCAAATATACAATAAAAAGATAAAATATCAAGCAAAAATACATCAAATATGGGGGTATAGATATGGTTAAATGTGCATCTATCAAGTATCCTCATACTTAAGCTTTTGCTTGTCCTCAAACAAACCTTAATCAAAATTATAAATTATATAACATCAATCTTTCATTAATCTTAACTTGTCCATACATACTCTAAATCATAATATCATATTAATCAAATTAGCATACAATTAGATTCGAGTTATCCTAAAACTAACTTCCTAAGTCAATATAGTAATCATATCAATAATCTCATTGAAATCAAAAGTATAAACCTTTACACCCTTGTCAAGATTTCACTTAATGCACTTAAGTATTTAGGGTGAAAAGTTGCGGTAACCTGATTATGATAAGCATTATGGTAATTGGGTATTTTTTGTTTATAGAATAGAGTTTATTTCTTGATTTTTTTAGGTGTTGCTTTGTATTGTGTGATTGCTGGAGAATATGGGATTTTTCAACAATGGTGAGTCAGTTGCGGCTTCGTCTGATTGTCGTGAATCTACAATTGACGATGGCTCCAGGAAGCTTGGAGGCAGCAGCAGGGTTCTACTATGTATGAAAGTTGCTAGTGATGTGAAACACTAAAGGAGCCACCATGGGTGAGTTGCAGCTAGAGAAGGCTGCGGCAAATGGCTTGGAGGCGTGATTGGCTAGCAAAACACACGTGTTGCATGCTGCTAAAGGACCTACCGATGGTGAGATAATAAGCAATGAGTGATGGTGCAAGGATAGACAGGTGGTGGTTTGTGGCAATGGCGACATCAAATGATGACTAGGGTTTATTTATTATAAATTTAGGGTTTCTTAACTTAAAGAAGGAGCATGTTTGGAAATATGTTTAAGATTAGGCATGCCTAGAAACAGGTTTAAGAAAAAGGGTGTTTGGGTATAAAGTTAGCTTATTTTCAATTAAGAATAATGGATTCCTAACTTAGAATAATCCTTGTTTGGGTACATGAATAGGCTTATTCTAGTCCCAAAATAGGGCTTGTTTGATACCTTGGAAAAATTACTAGGCGTTTGGTTTGAGCACTAGGTTGGCTATGGATATGGGTGTAATAGTAGAAGGAGATGGGGAGGGGTATGAAAAAAAAAAAAAAGATATTTGGTTTGTAACTTGGGTTTCTGTATTAATACAAATAATGTTGTTTGGTTTATTGCATTAATGATAATGAAAGATAATACAATACCATTTTTACTCTCAATAAAAATGAAAATAATTCTCCCTTCATATGTTTATTGGGGCTATGTCCATATGTTTGTAAAAAATATTAATCAATTTTGTTAAGAAATTTTATCGCAATTTTCGAGCATTAGATGAGCTATATGATCATTTGTCAACAGAGCTCATAATGCCAACAATACAATTGCAACCATATTTTCATATCATATTTAAAATGGAATATAAAGCATAAAACAATATCAAAGTAAACTTAAAACATAAAGCATCAAAAAATAAAACAAGATTTCTCATAGTACCTAAAACATAAAGCATCAAACAATATCAAAATAAACTTAAGACATAAAGCCTTCACATGTCAACAAGAAGGCTGAGGAACACATCAATCTTGTCTTTATTTGAGCTAAAAATGTTAGCTGCTTTAAAAACATCACCACTTGGAAGGACAATTTTCATTAACTCTTCAACCACGTCTTTCATTTTTTTTGAAGTAGCTTTATCACGTAAATTTTCATCTGCAATATCATTTGCCATGTTTGCGAAATTGCTATTAAGCCTTCCACAAAAGTACGAAAATTGGAATTGATTTCTGGCAGTTGTGCCCCGACATCTAAGGAAGCTGAAATGGACAACATTTTCTTCCTTTTTGCTATATTCCCTCCACTGTTGCTTGATGTTTGTTTCTACTTTGCACTCACATTTCTCACATTTGTGTTGCTTGCGTAAGTTGGAGTTACTTGCGAATCCGGACACACGTCATTGTTTTCTTCGTCAGATAATAAATCATATTCACCAACATACTCACCACCACTTACTGTATTTTCATCATTCTCCATATTTCGAACAACATCCACATATCCCTGAACGCTCAACCCAGTAGCTCTATCTCTTCCATAAACTGATTCAAGTTGATTCAAGTATGGGAATTTAAATTCCCACATTCCTTTTGCTTCTTTATGCGTCTAAAAAAATAGAAAAACATAAAATGGAACTTCAATTAGTATACTTTTGCATTCTATAAGGTCACAAGTATGAATAGCTCACCTGACAGTAACTATCAAACCATTGCTTCTCACATGCAATTTTTTGCTCCACATCATTCCACTGACAACCGCTCTCCCTTAACATATCATTGATGCAATGAAATTTGTTCTTCAACCATTTGATTTTTGACTCAAGATGAGGATTAACTTTCTTCGAAAAATTTGGCATTATTTCTATAATTCTTCGATGTACTTCAGCCATGTAGTTGCTCTTAAACCCGCTATCTGTCTTCCATGAAGGATCGCACGCCATTCCTTGAAGAATTTGAATCAAAACTTGCACCTCTTCTTCTGTCCAAAAGCATTTATTTTTTCCCCGACCTCGATTAGATTCTTCTTGATCCATCCTAAGAAAGAAAACATAAACTTGTTAAAGAATCAATAACTCATATAGTTATTCAAAAAACTAGAATAAAATAACATAATTTAGAGACAACAATGGTAAGAATATGAAACAAGTACACATTTCTAAAGTACATCTCAAACAAATAGAACAGTAATAATTATGTTTATACAAAATGTTGAAACAAGTACACATTCAAGGATTCAATCTCTCCCTCCAACTATTAAACATTTGATTTGCTAAATCATTTCTAAAGTTAACCCATTCTTGTGTTGGGTTAATAAATGATACATAGTCTTCATTATCAAGGGGGTCATCATCTGCTAAATCATCTTCTTCAACTGGCTCCAACTCTTGTGGATCAACACTCATGTACTTCCTTATCAAATTATGTAGGAGACAACTAGCCAAAATGATGCGCACTTGAGTTTCAATTGGAAAAAATGAAGGAGAAGCTAATATTTTCCATCGCCCTTTTAGCAACTCAAAACATCTCTCAATAACATTTCTGGCCTTGGAGTGCTTTATGTTAAAACACCTCAGCATTGCAGTAACCAGAGTCCACCAAGTAATAACAACCTTCACAAGTATACATAGATTAGAGTTTGAATGAAGTTTTTAGTATATACATATCTCTCTATGTGTGTGAAGCACTTATACCTCGAGGAACTTTAAGTCCATCAAGTCTATTGATAGCATCACGAAGTACACGACTATCATGTGCCGAACCCTCCCAACCAGGCAAAACATATATGAATTGCATATTTGGACAACACACACCTAACACATTTGTTGCGATATTTTCTTTTCTAGTGCAATACTGTGGTTTTTTATGAGATGGAGGTATCACTTTAATTAACGTCTCATCTAAAGCACCTAAACAACCCTGTCATTTGAAAATAAAAAGTAAGACTCTAAATGGTTGAAAAAAATATGGAAACCTATAAAAAAATTAACAAGAAGGTACCTTGAAAGACTTCCAGCGGTTGTCCTCACCATCTTCCGTTATAGGTTGAAGTCTTTAAAGCAATATTCCATGTAATTTCAAGATTGCTAACCAAACATAGGATTAGTAATATGTTAGGAATAGCTATGGAATAGAATAGCTATTCCTTTAAACTAATCACCCGTTAGTAATGTTAATATATTTGAGCAGACTAACTCCTGTTTACTTAGAGTTGAAACAAAAAAAGCCAAGTCTTCAACCAACTCCTGTTTACTTGGAAGCTGAAACAAAAAAAGCCAAGTCTTCCTCGCCAAAGTCGGTGAACAACCACACCCTCAATGATTAGTTCTGTACATTCAGAGGATCAAATTCCAGCCGCTTGTCTATCCCATTGAGTGATACTAGCATCTGTTTTGGTGGTTCCTTTGTAAAATGGTGGGATCACATCATCTGTACAAATAGAGAAGCTGTGTATGTCAAATTTCTATTTAGTTTTTGATGATATAATTGAAATGGTTTCTTTTCCAACCATCTAGCCCATCTGTTTATATTATTAGGCAGGACATGTGTCACGCCTATCTCCAGAATATTTATGGTCTGTGAACTGTACAAATTAATAGAAAAACCCTTATCTCACATGGGGTTGTGGTTTTCCTTCTCACTTGGTTGCCAACTGAGCCAATCCGTCTGTTGCTTTTGCATGTTAAAAGGCAAAGATGGGAACGTGGCTAGATGTTATTACACGGATGAAGTTGCCTTTTATATGTAAATCCAACCAGGGCATCTACAACTACTTTTAGTTTTTGTTTATATATATAATTGGGTCATTTGAAGTTAAGATGTATTGCGGTCTAGAGAATGAGCTTATTACACTTTTATCCAGCCTATTTTGTTGGCAAATTGGCATAGTTTGGTTCGACTTTCGAGAGGGTTCACATGCTGTTTAGGTTGTACGCAACACCTGTAAGCTGTAGAAGGCAGGCAAGATATAATGGTGAATGTCTAGTTGATGGTTCCACCACTATCACGAATATTCCATCAACTATTTAGATATAAGACCGTTTATGAAAAATCAACCTTAACATCTTTAGGTGAGATATGGTAATCATGTCTCCAAAGTAAAAACAACCATATCTAAAAAGGAAAAACAAAGGGACTTCCATCCCCATCATCTTTTTGGTTATCCGTTATCGCGAGACGAGAGTTCCATGGTCAAACTTCACCTTTCACATCAGTGGATTGACAAAAGACATTTATGCCCTCTTCCCCTACCCCAGCCCCAACCATAAAACAATCCTTATTAACTAACTTTCAAAAGCGACGAGCACAATCCTGCTTGGTGTGCTGTAACATGTTCCCTCCACAAGCTGTGCTCTAATATCTAATAAAATAAGCTTACGCGACAATTCCTTACTAGCCCAAATCCCAACATTAACTAACAATTTTAGGAGAAGGTCATGGTCGGTTAATTATTAATAATTATCTTAAACCCAAGTTTAACCAAACTTCATCTGCTTCAACTAACTCATGCCTATCCTATATATGTTAAGAATTTGTAAATTGTTTTCCATTTTGAGGTTTGAAAAGGTGGAGAGTGGGGGGGAAAGTAGCGAACTGGAGTCGAACAGATGTCCACCAGAGAATCTCAGAATTTGGCTAGACGCTTTGGAAGGGTCCAATAAAGTTCTGCCACTGACCAAGATCTCAGCAGACAAACTTCTGCCACGTGCCCAATTTTACCTTTATTCGTTGGTTCTCTGGACCCCACTTTTTTTTTCAAATTTTTTTTCTTTTTAACCCAATTAAGTTTTGGCTTTCAGTTTTATATATATATATATATATATACATATTATTTACCTTAGCGCTCTCCTGTACACATTCTCTGCCGCTTTTCTCATAAACAACCGTCAGACTCCGTGCTCTTATAAATTTCTCCACACCTTTCTCGGTTTTCACTTGATAATCATCCAAAACACAGAAATCCCATAAATCTTTCTCTCAAAAGTTCTGTTCTTTGGTGTTTTGACCATGCCTAACAGTACAATTTTGGTCACCGGAGGTGCCGGTTACATTGGGAGTCACACGGTGCTTCAGCTCCTTTCAGGGGGCTACTCCGTCGTCGTCGTTGATAATCTCGATAACGCTTCCGAGGTTGCTCTTAAAAGGGTGAAGGAGCTTGCTGGAAAACATGGCAAGAGCCTCACTTTTCACAAGGTTAGTTGCTTGTTTTATCGAGCTCTTTTTGGGGTTGGTGTGGAGTGGAAAGTTTTTGACTTGTTTTGATGTTTTGTGATTATCTGAAATTTGGGTTCTTGTGTTGATTAGATCCATGAATTTTACCTTGTAGCCTGGTAGTTTTGTTCTTTTCGTATGTTTTATTCATTATTGTTTGGAAGCAATAATGTGTATTAAAATACCGAATTCCTGACATGGAAGTTGTCTAGTTTGTGTCTACTAATGATTTCTATACTTTCTTTAGTTTCTTACCAGTGCTAACGTATAGACTGCTGGCTTATTCTGATTCTTGGAAATATGTTTTGACCTTAAGGTTGACCTCCGTGACAAGCCGGCTCTTGAGAAGATTTTCTTCGGTTCAAAGTACGAGGAGCTCTTTTTTAACCATCTTCTATTGGTTTTATAATTATAATTCTAGCTTTTGGCTAATGTTTTAGTTTTGTTCTGTTTTCACTTTTGAAAATTACTTTTCTGCAGATTTGATGCTGTCATCCACTTTGCTGGGTTGAAAGCAGTTGGTGAGAGTGTGGAAAAACCATTGTTGTATTATGACAACAACCTTATTGGGACCATAACTCTTCTGGAAGTAATGAGTGCACATGGGTGCAAGAAGGTATAGTGAGCCTTTTGTTAACTAATGATCTGTGGGGTTGTATTTGCTGATATTCCAAAATTTGAAATGGTTTCAGCTTGTGTTTTCATCATCAGCAACTGTTTATGGCTGGCCTAAAGAAGTTCCATGTACAGAGGAGTCCCCCATATGTGCTATGAATCCATATGGACGAACCAAGGTATGTTCCTGACGTTCAATACTTGCATGCTAATAACTTACTCTAGGTAATTAATTAGTTTTATATAGACTGGAGATTATTCAGATAATTTTCTGCTTTATGTGCCTCTTGAGTTTTCCTGAAAATATTTCTTCCTTTACTAAGATTCCTCATCTAACAAGGCTGGTTTTTCAGCTTTTCATTGAAGAGATATGCCGTGATATTCACCGCTCAGACCCTGAATGGAAGATTATTTTGCTCAGATACTTCAATCCTGTTGGTGCTCATCCTAGCGGTCATATTGGTGAGGATCCACGTGGAATTCCTAACAATTTAATGCCATATGTACAGCAAGTGGCTGTTGGTAGGCGACCTCACCTGACAGTCTTTGGAAATGACTACTCAACTAAGGATGGAACAGGGGTATCCTTTTATTTTCTATGCGCTGTTCTATTGAATTTTTGGGCATTTATGTATGTCTTGAAAAACGAAAAATGTAACCACCCTTATTTTTCCCAGAATTTGAACCCTATTTAAAGTTCTTAGTCAATTTCTTACCTTTTCAGCATAATGATTAGAAGGGTTAAATTTTAAGATGGGTTTTCAAAGAATTATTTCAAAGATGGGTTCCCTGAATGTTCCTAGGTTTGTTTATTTCTAGATTTTTTCAACCATAAGGGTTATGTAAGGTCTTGCTGTGCTAATTGATATAGAATTTGCCTCATATGTGTTGTCTGCCATGAAAATACATTTCCCTTGGTGGGAAGATGTTTTAAATCCAGTTCTGCATATGTTGAATGTAATCTTCTATTTGAAGGTACGAGACTATATTCATATTGTTGATTTAGCTGATGGGCACGCAGCGGCATTGCGTAAGCTAACAGCTCCTAAGATCGGTACGTTCTTGTGTTGTGATCCATTACAAATTTTGTGATTTATTTTGTCCTTTGGAATAGCTAATTAATATAGGTAGCAAATTTTTTGTCGATTTCAGTTCATGCATTGAGATATTATTTGTTATCTATACTTTGAAGTCTTAGAATATGATGTATCTACATCTTGGTATATGCCATTATCTGTGTGGAGGTTAACATGATAATAATGAGTGAAGTGTCTCGACCTTTGGGTAGTTGTTAGAAGATTCGTCTGGGTCCAACTGGTAGTTTTTTGGCTTTTCCTCATCTTCCTTGATCATGGTTCAACTTTTTATGCAAGTTTCCTTAGTTGCATCATTGGAGGTTTGACCTATTTCATATTGTAAATCGGTTGTATGATATCTGACTGCTATGGGATATTGATCATTGGTTGGTGGAATTTATGTGCTCCACAGGTTGTGAGGTTTACAACTTGGGAACAGGAAAAGGAACATCGGTTTTGGAGATGATTTCAGCTTTTGAAAAGGCATCTGGAAAGGTACAAATTTTCCATTTATACGTCTCAAATTCTCTTAAGATAGTCATGCTTACTACAGCATATATGCTGGTGGATTTGTTTTATTGGAGTTACGATTGCAAGCAGATTTGTTAATTTTGATCTTGTTCCTTTAGTTTAGGTGAAGGCTTCCATATTTTAATCGTACAAACTATTTAGAACTTTCTCCAGTTTGATTTCTGCACTTCTAAATTTTCATTATATATATGATGGTTGAATTAAAAAATAGTGACCAGATCTTTTAGGAGTCAATAAGCACCTTATATGCAAACCATGAAGCTCACGGAGTTGACGCAACTCCATTAAGCACCTATAAGCCAAGAATAAAAGTTATCATCTTATCGTTTCCATTGTATGGCAGAAAATTCCTCTTCAAATTGCTGGAAGAAGACCTGGAGATGCTACAGTTGTTTATGCATCAACAGCTAAGGCAGAACGGGAATTAAATTGGAAGTAAGTTTTGAAGATGTGAACTCTTTGTCCTGTTGTTTCCAGTGATGATTAATTGCGTCTGCTTAGTCAATAACATTAGATTTCATGTCCGGCACAAACATCAGTGTCCTATTCTCTTTAGTTTCACTTACACGAATAATTCGATTGCAGGGCAAAGTATGGCATTGAAGAAATGTGTAGGGATCAGTGGAATTGGGCAAGCAAGAATCCATATGGCTATGGATCTACTGAATCTACTAACTAAACAGGATTCGGCTAGCCAGTAGTTTAGTCTATATCTTGTGTCACCCAAGTTATCATGCTTAGGAGACCTTCAGAATGTAGAAAATGAAGTAGCAGATGTCTTGAAGGTGACAACATTGTGGAGATAGTATAGAACAATAATCTCGCAGGTCATGGGGTTGACCTTCATATAAGTAGATGTGGATCAGGCTGTACTTATTGCAATTTGTCCTTAGTATGGATAAAAATAGAATGATATATTAACCTTTTCAAATTAGCTAGTGTAAATCAATAACTATAGCTTCTTTGGGTTCTTTTTTAGTCTATTCTTGTTCTGTTCTTTGTAGAGCGTTATATAATCTTCTGATCTCTGTTGGGGAATTACTTAGAGGCACAATTTTGATGTGTATGACTACGGGTTGCCAAATGGACAGTAGTCTCATTTCAGTTCGCAGCAGCTGTATTTGCTAGTGTCAACCTGGTCCTTTGTGGCTACTTTTGCAGGTGGTACACAAAGGATGACAATTACCTTCAATCATTTTACTAAACTATAGTGTACATGGTTGGTATAAAATGGAAGGAATCTTCTGTTTCT
>JANZXV010000006.1:11660583-11678339 GCA_027576455.1 Erythroxylum roigii
GTATGCCCAATAACAACATCACAAAAGCGATTTGTAATAATTGGTCTCACGATAGGCGAGCTCACAATTACACAAAATAAATGACAATAGTTCAAAAAACATTCCCCAAGATTGTTCCCAGAGATTCAATTAGCACCACAGTTACAAAAATTAATCATAGAAATCATATCATATAACATTATATGCATAAACGACATCTAAAATTAATTTTGGTGCATAACTATATAACACTGAGAGTACACAAGCCTCCACAAGCCCATATAATACTACGAATAGGTATAAAAATTTTCAAGAAAAAATTCGGAGAGTACAATATATTTTTACTAATTTTAAAATTCGGGAAAAATAAAAATAAAAATTATAGCGTTCCAAAAATTTCAGGAAAAATACCATAAAATAATACTGGACAAGTGGAGCAAGTAGGAAAAAAATTGGGGAAAAATGACCACCGGAGATGGTCTCACGCGCCACCAGTGCGCGTGGGCGAGGGTCAACCAGGTCGGGCGTCATCTTCCTCGCCCGGCTGACTGGTATCCGGGTCGCCAGACCCGGTTTGCGACCCGGTTTAGGAAACCGCCCATAAATCCTTCGTTTTTGATCTGTTTTCAACGAAATTTATGTCAATAGATTCAGAATTTCACGATCTATCAAAGCCCTCTATTAATTTCATGAAAGAAGCTACTAAAAGTGGATCGAAAAAATCAAAGAAAACGTTAATGGTTCGATTCTTAAGGTTTACAAAAGACAACAGCAAATCAAACAACCTACTACATGCTTTGACATCAAACCAAAACCAATCGACATCAGCCAAAAACGATTTCACAAAAAAACTTAACAAAACCGATTTCAAAATCAACAGGTAACGTAAAAGCAACAAAACATGTAATCTCGAAAATTACCCAAAATTAGCAGTCACAATTAGGGTTAACCTGGCTATGATACCAATTGAAAGAAATTTAATACGAAATTTCAAGATTAATTGCATAATTAATTATTTGTGTTGATTAATTATGCACTTAATCTTGAAATTTCGTATTAAATTTCTTTCATATAATACATAAATTTCAAAAATAGTTATAATAAAATTCTTATAAGTACGATTTCTTTGAGGTATTAAATCCTTGTATTGCATTTGTCATAGAATAGAAAGTTAAAATACATTATATATATATATATAATTGGTTTTATTTGATTTCACATATCTTATATATATCATTATACTCTCTTTAATGGCATATAATACAATTTTCATTAACATATATAAAATTTTACTCACTTTTATTTATTATTAATCTGTTTTATAAACACATTGATATAGATAAAATTATAATTTATCTTGATTTTATAATTTATTTATTTAGAATTTTCTAAAGATGTGAATAAACTCATGTTGTATCTTTAATTATTTTATGAACACATTTACTTAACATAATTTATATTCTGTCTCGATTTTTTAAAATTTATTTCGAATAAATATATAGTCAAGAAATATAAGACATTAATTGTATTATGAATCTTATTTAAATATATTCATTATTACATATTTTTTACGGAAACTGAAAAGATTTGTACATTAGTATATAAATCAACTTTAATTTAGTATCTATTTAATTTTGCTTCAGCTTTACAAAAGCATTATATATTATATCTTGATGTCACAAATGTACTTATTTAGCGTAACTAATATTTTTTATGATTTTTTGTGAACAATTATTTCGTACAGACGTAAAACTGGAGTATTTTTTTAATCAGAATGTGCCCGTGTCAAATCCTTGTTGCTATATATATGGATAGAAAGATAATTTTATGGAAATTATAACCCTTCATTGTTTCTTAGTCCATAAAATTTGTAAACAACTTTTAGAAT
Organism: Erythroxylum roigii; assembly: GCA_027576455.1. Taxonomy (NCBI): domain Eukaryota; kingdom Viridiplantae; phylum Streptophyta; class Magnoliopsida; order Malpighiales; family Erythroxylaceae; genus Erythroxylum; species Erythroxylum roigii. Next base: position 11,662,451 of record JANZXV010000006.1, read on the forward strand.
TTTAATATTTTAGTAGCAAACAAGTACTCCTATTCTGATTAGTGCTACGTATTAGAATCTTAATTACTTATAGATCTGTAATATGAAGTGACTAAGCATTTGGTTTGAGTACGAGGTTGGTTATGAATATGGATATAATAGTAGAAAGAGATGGGGATAGGTATAAAAAATAAAAAAATAATGTTTGGTTTGTAACTTGGATTTTTGTATTAATACCAATAATATTGTTTGGTTTGTTGCATTAATGATAATGAAAGATAATACAATACCATTTTTATCCTCAATAAAAATGAAAATAATTTTCTCTTCATATGTTTATTGGGGGCTATCTCCATATGTTTGTAAAAAAATTAACCAATTTTGTCAAAGAATTTTATCGCAATTTTCGAGCATTAGATGAGCTACATGATCATTTGTCAACAGAGCTGCATAATGCCAACAACACAATTACAACTATATTTTCATATCATATTTAAAATGGAATATAAAACATAAAACAAACTTAAAACATAAATTATCAAAACATAAAACAAGATTTCTCATAGTACCTAAAACATAAAGCATCAAAACAACATCAAAATAAACTTAAGACATAAAGCCTTCGCATGTCAACGAGAAGGCTGAGGAACACATCAATCTTGTCTTTATTTGAGCTAAAAATGTTAGTTGCTTTAAAGACATCACCACTTAGAAGGCCAATTTTCATTAACTCTTCAACTATGTCTTTCATTTTTTCCGAAGCAGCTTTGTCATGTAAATTTTCATTTGCAATAGCATTTGCCATGGTTGCGAAATTGCTATTAAAGCCTTCCACAAAAGTACGAAAACCAAAATTGATTTCTTGCAGTTGTGGCCCGATATCTAAGGAAGTTGAAATAGACGACAGTTTCTTCCTTTTTGCTATATTCCCTCCACTACTGCTTGATGGTTGTTTCTGCTTTGCACTCACATTTCTCACATTTGTGTTGCTTGCGTAAGTTGGAGTTGCTTGCGAATTCAAACACACATCATTGTTTTTTTCGTCAGATAATAAATTATATTCACCAACATACTCACTAACACTTACTGTATTTTGATCATTCTCCATATTTCAAACAGCATCCACATATCCCTTAACGTTCAACCCAGTAGCTCTATCTCTTCCATAAACTGATTCAAGTATGGGAATTTAAATTCCCACATTCCTTTTGCTTTTCTAGTGCAATACCGTGGTTTTTTGTTAGATGGAGGTGTCACTTTAATTAACGTCCTATCTAAAGCACCTAAACAACCCTGTCATTTGAAAATAAAAAGTAAGACTCTAAATGGTTGAAAAAATATGCAAACCTATAGAAAAAAACTAACAAGAAGGTACCTTGAAAGACTTCCAACAGTTGTCCTCACAATCTTCCGTAATAGGTTGAGGTCTTTTAAGCAATATTCCATGTAATTTCAAGATTGCTAAAAGGAAACTATTAAAGTGTCGGCTGATAGTTTCCCCGCTATGATGAAACAGTAAGCCAATTGTCCTATTCTTTTTGTAGTGAGCCAACACATATAAAACAAAGCAACTATTTCCTCTAATGAAGACTTCTTAGTGTCATTTAACCCTCCAATATCTCTTATCATCTCACACAATATACCAAATGTAAGTCTATCCATTTAGAGCTCACTAATACAAATAGTATTAGATTGTTTTGTGAGCCTAAACATCCATTTCATGCTCTCATGTTTGATTTCTTCTTTGGTTTTCAATGGGGGTCTCGTAATGTGCAAATGCATCAATAACATTTGATACCAAGTAACAAAAACTAGATTGAATACATTAACCAATGTTGACATTATCCGAGCATTTCGAATTAATTTGCGTCGTCTACTTATGATAGGGGTATGTGCCATAATGTTCTACGTTGAAATTAAAGGTAACTATTACGTTAACGAATATGAGTGCTCACAGAATGAGCAATAATATTGTATGCATATGAATAGGGATATATTCCTAGTTAATCACAACATTATTGTATACATTTTAATTATTCAGAACAGGCAATAATATCTATTTATCTGCCTCTTCCAAGAATTTTAGAAACTAGAATTTTTTTAATATGAATCCAAAAGCACGCAACGTATGTGAAGCTTTAAAACATGTTTATGTTTTATAGATGTTAAACAATAACACCAAATAAACTCAAGAACGTCTTTATACAATTGTTAAATTGTAAAACCAAATAAAAGTAATTCTTCTCTTTATCCAAAGGATAAGGCTTTATCAAAACAAAAAAGGCATGACTTTTATGAAGAAACAGACGTTGGATAAAGATGAAGGGCTTGCGTCTTTATACGAAGGTTAAAAACTGTAAAAAGTGCTTCTGTTTCGTTGTTCTTAAAAGTCATTAAGAGCTTTACAAAACAAATAAACAAACACCAACGTAGAAGACGATTCGCTATGTGTTTTTCCTTTTTTTAAGAGTTAAAATCATATACGAAAATTCAAATTAAATCACAAAACAATTATAAGGGGAAAAAAAAAGCAGATTGCTTTTATGTTTCTCGTTTAATCTATAACCATATGCACTTTCACATCGTCAAACCATATAGCAGATTAGTTATTCTCTTGATTAAATCATAAAATGAGAATATATAAGAAAAAAGGAGCAAAAGCCCCATTTATAGTGAGATGAAACTAGGTTTTATCCAGTTCATTTAACATCAAATTAAAATGAGGGATTTCAAAAAATTTACCTGGAGGCGCAGAACAAAAAATTGCTTCGTTAATGAGACGTGATAAGGCAGGATGGGAGATCGTAAGAAATTGAGAGGCGATAAGAAAGTAAAGAGGATGGTAGAGCAAAGGATGTGGATAAAAAAAGTAAAAAATAAACGTGATAAAAACTTAAATTGGAATGAAAACTCGATATCCACCCCCCTTGGTGGGTTTAGTAGATTCCCAAATTTAATGGGATAAATTCATTCCCCTATAATTGAAAACCCAAAGCAAACACTATTTTTTACAATTATTTCATTCCTTCATTCTCAAACCCTCAAACCAAACGCCCCCTTATACTTGGTGGAATAAAGTATTCCAAGACTACTTTTCAAATAAGATTTGAATTTGTTTTAAATTTTCAAATATTCAATTCCAAAATTAAATGAATTATTTTTATTAATATGATTAAGAATAACAAATATGTTGATTCCCAATTTAGAATTAATTAGCTTTAATTATTGAAATTAATTAATTAGAATTCTTAATACTAAAAAAGTGTTTTCTAGTTAATTAAGAAAATGTGTCTTAATTAAATTTATTTATTTCAATTTGATTGAGAGAAATTAAATTTATGATTTTATATTTTAGAGAATCATTGTTCAATTTATTTAGAAATTGTTTCTTTATTTATGAATAATAAGCTTTTTGATTTATTAGAAAATGTATTTTTCTTGGTTAAATTTTGAAAAGTGCTTTCATTATTAATTAAGAAAAATGAGCTTTCTTATTTTTTTTAAATAGTTCCTAATTTATTAACAACATATTTTATAATTAATTAAGAAATTAATCTCTAAATAAATAATATAAAGGACTTTCTTAATTAAATTTAAAAGTGTTTTATTTAATTTTGAAAGTAGTTTCCTTTAGTATTAGAAAATTAGTTTTCTAATTAAGTAAAAGTCATTTCTAATTAGATTAGAAATAATTTTCTAATTGGATTAGATTGTGTAACTTATATAATTTGGAAAAAGAAGTTTTTTTAATTAAAATAAGTAAGAAGCATAATTTACTAAAAATTGTTTTCAATTAAATGTTGTTAAAGGTGTCAAGATAATTGGAAGTAATTTCTAATTGGATTTGAAATTTGTTTTCAAATCAAATTAAATTTATATTTGTAATAGGAATTTAATTTATTTAGGAATAAATGAATTTAATCTAATTTAATTTTTCCAAGAAGTTGGAAATATTATTTTAAATTATAAAGATCAATAAATAAAATCAAACGAAGCTTAATGTTTAAGCATATAATTTGACTATGAGTATATAAGTTGCATGTTTGAATATATGATTGATATATTATGGATATTGAATTGTAATTTTATATGTATGATATTTTATATGCAATTTTTTGTTTGATGAGACGAACAAAATTAAGTCCCTAGTTAAAATATTAAGTACATATTGAGAACGTGATTGATGTCTTCCATTATTATAAGAATAAACTAGAGTTCTGTTTATTGTTAAGCTTATTAAGCAAACTCAAGGTCCTTTAAAGCTGAATATGTTTATTCTTATAACGATAAGTCTTACTTAACTAAATTTATGTGATTTGGATGAACAAACTCATTATCACATGAATTTAGAGGTAGGGTTAGGAATAACATATAAGATATGTTTTGGCAAGAGTTGTTACCTAACAGATCTATGAGTCACATGAGATATGATTGATAATGTTATTATCTACCTATTTTAAGTTTAGTTGATTTTTTTAGCAAACTCAAGATCAATAAATTTTGAATAAGATCCTAGCCGACTAGAAAGATTAAATTAATCTTTTTGAATAGTAGTATGAGCTATTATTTCAAATAAAACAATGTTAGTAATCAAATATGTAATTAAAGTCCTAATTGTCAAATGTTTATGTCAAGATATGGTTACTGCTATTATTGTTGTAAATATGTACTTTCCTAAAAAAGGATCTGCTATAATTTGGAATATTATTGAGGAGTTGATTTGCTGTAATTAACGGATACGATGTGTTGTACAAATTACTATATAAATGGAAGGAAAGCTCAAACGAAGGCACTAAGAATTTCCACAAAAATCTTGTTATGTTATTTGTGCTTTGTTATGGTATAAGAGCCCTTCGGGGTTTCTTGTTCTTCAAATTCTTTGTGAGGCATTTTGGTACTTCTCTTGACATTGTATTCATGGAGAAATTAGAGATAACTTGTATCAAGTTTTCTGACAAGAACTACTTTATGTGGAAACTTCAGTTTCAGATTTATGTTCAAGGGAAAGAATTATGGGAGATTTTTTATGGCACAGATAGTAAGCCTACTGATTTGAACAAAGCTATTGAGTGGACAGCAAAGGATGCCCGTGTCAAGAGCTGGTTGTTGCATACCATGGATCCTTTTATTGTCGTCAATCTAAGACCATATAAGATAGCTAAAGACATGTGGGATTATCTCAAGAAAATGTGTCATCAGAATAGCTCAGTCAGGAGGTTTCAACTGGATTACGAAATGTCCAATTACATGCAAGGAAACCTGTCTATCCGGGAGTATTATACAGGTTTTGTGATATTGTGGACTGAAAATACTAACATTGTTTATGAATCAGTTCCAGATACATCTTTAGAGATTGTTATAACTCTTCATCAGACTAGTCAAAGAGATCGATTCTTGATGAAAGTCCGACCTGAATTTGAAGTTGTGAGATCAAATTTATTACTAAGAGCTCCTTCCCCATCTTTAGATGATGGTTTGAATGAACTTCTTCAGGAAGAACAACGTCATGTGACACAGGCTACTTTAGAGCAACAAGGGAATTCCACCAATGTTGTTGCATATGCTGCACAAGGCAAACCGAGGGTTCGAAATATGACCAATACTCAATGCTACAACTATAAGGGATTTGGCCACATTGCAAACCAACATTCCCAAAGTTTGCAACTATTGCAAAGTTAACAGACGTATTATTTCTGAATGATGGAGGAGTTCATAAAATCGTAATCCTCGTGCTTTTCACGCCTCAACTGCCAATGCAATGACAAAAATCACTTCAGAAATTGGTTATCCTCAATAACCAGTTCCACATCTTACTCAAGAGAATGTTTAGCAAATGATTGTCTCGGATCTTTCTGCTTTCAGCCTTACTGGTAAAAACAAATCCTTATCTAAAATCTAGCTTTTTGACTCAACTATTTCAAATCATATAACTCCATTATCTAATAATTTTCTTAATGTCAAACAATATGATGGAAACTTGAAAATTGAGACTGCTAATGGGAATCAAATTCCTATTGCTGCTACTGGTGATATTTCTGTCTCTCCATCTATGACAAATGTCTTTATTGCTCGTGATTTGTCTACTAATCTACTTTTTGTTGGAGAAATGGTAGAGAATAATTGCAAAGTTACCTTTTCTTCTTCTGGTTGTGTTAAGCAAGAGTTGGTGTTAGGGAAGATAGTAGCTAAGGAACCTAAATGGGGCTGACTCTTTCCTCTTCATCTTGAAGAACCAACCAAGTTTTTGAGTGTGTCTTCGTTTCTTTCTTATTTTGTCCAACCTAAATTTAAGTCATGACATGTGAAGTTAGGCCATCCAAATGATAGGACTCTTTCATCTTTGTTGAAATTTTATGTGTTAGGAAAGTATATATTTACAGCAATAATATCAGTAACCTTATGTTGATAGCTATATTTGACACTGATCTCAACTGGTAGTCATGACATGTAATTAATTAATTTTTTTCTTGCATTTATATTATGTTATGAGCGGAATTTACCTTGTTTAGTATAGTTGATATTAAGTTAATGACCAAATTTCTGAGACATAGATTATGCTTGAGAAAGTTCTCAAAATTAGATAGAAAAGTTGTATGTCTATTATACAATTTTGCTATAATCCCTATTGAGGATTCAACAATCAAGTTTTAGAGATAAGTTAAAATCATATGGATGACTAAATGTATTAACATTTTGACTTGACTAATGTCTCATAAATTTTGATAACAACATGTAAGATGTTTGTCAACACCATGATAGTAAGATGCAAGAGGTTACATAAAGTAGAGCTGAAAAGTGGAATACCTTACTCTATTAAAAGCAAAAACATGAACATCAAGTAACGTCTTTACTATAGTACTATAATATTTATCATAAGAATAAAATGATTACATGACTTTTCTTACCTATATATGATATGATAGAGGTCATATGTATTTCTAGTTCATGCTTGTGAGTATTTGATACTTAATTCAAATTCAACATTATTATAGTGTTCAATGTATGATAAGAAATAGATTGTTGAGTAAAAGTAGTTGATCGAAGTTTATACTAATAGTTTGTATGTGTTAGATCAAAGGAGACTTATGATTAACATAAGTGGCAAGAATACAAAGTTTAATAATCAAGACTATTCTTTTATGCCATGTTGGTTAAATCAACATGATGAGAATCATAAAGTTACATACAAAGATACATATATCCTTTTGATTATGAATTGTATGAAACTTGTTAAGTTGAAGACTAAACAAATCAATCTTTGGTGAAAGATGATGATGGTATTGAATTGTTAAATTTATACATGTGATGTATTAGATAGACTAACAATTCATAAAAAGATGATACTTATATTTCATTACATTACTAATGAATTTATGTGATATAATCATAGGTATTAAATAAAATGTTGATTTAAAATTTTGAAAAGTTCAAATTGTTTAAATCTAAGTAGAAATTAAACATTAAGAATGCTGAAGCACTTCGATAAGATCATTGTATTAAGTTTTAAATTTTCGATTATCTATAAGGAATGAAATTCTTCGATGCGTAACTTCGCGAAAAAATTCCATAAAAGTATAGATTTATGTAAATAGGAAAATACAATATAAGATATTGTATAATGCAATATTATTTTTCCTATAGTTATGCCTAGTACAATGACTTAACTTCAATAGTTCCAGTTAAATCAATTAGCAAGATTTCATATTAGATATAAAATGCTAAGTATTTGAAAGAGTCAAAGTTAATGATTTAAGGATTTGATGCTTAGCTAAAGCATGTATTATTCACAAAGTTTATAACTAAATTGGGTAATAAAAGGTTATGAGATATCCAAAAGGTTCGATATGATCTTATAGACCTATTAAACAAATTATTTGTTCAATGTATGCTTATAGAAGAATGGTTCTCAAGATAAGTAATAGGAGTAAGATGAAATTTAAAAAGTCCAAATCTCATGATAGTATATCCAATTGGAACTAGTGCATTTGTTAATACATTTGATATATAGTTGAAAGAGTACGAGATATTGAAATATTCACTTTCATGATGAATTGAAAAGGTTTGTTTTAAAGATGATTATGAATTTATCATATCTACAAGAAAGCTGGTGGGAATATGTAGAGACATGTTGCTTATAGAAAATAATAATTCTAATTTTCGATTGTTGAAAATATGATTGTCTAAGAACAACTCTTGTTGTATATGAAAAGATAATAACTTAGTTATGCGTATTGCATCTATAGAGATATATTGGAAGTTGTTTACGTATTATAGGTCTAAGTGTAACAATTGTTGCTAATTAAGTCATAACACATTTCGTTTAGTAGAAATGATTAATTGGATCAACAAGTTTTTTTAATAAACTTGATATAATTCCTTACATTGGTTAAAATAGTAATGTATTATAGAACATTATAGCCATTAGACATACAAAAGGAGTTAAGTTTTCATCAAAGATCTAAGTATGTATTTAGGAAAATTTTCTTAATTATGATGATAATTTTAAGATGAAGGTTGTAAGATTTAAACAAGGGCTCACTATAGAGAATCTTATAGAATTCTCTCATTAAACCACTGTCCCAGCAGTAACATGATCTTCATATAGTGATATGGTAATGATACTTAAACGATTAGCTTAGTGCAAGAGTTAGGTTGTTAGTTTATGCCCTGTAGCCAATCAGTTATTGACAAAATAATTTAAAGGAATTCCTTATCTTATATATATTTATATGTATATAATAAAGTCCATGAGATAATTATACATTGCAAATGAAATTATGATGAGATTACAATTATGAGATTTATATTATATTTATGTATTATCACTAAATTGTTCCTAATCATTTTTCTATTAAGAATGGACATTAATAAAACATAAAAAGACACAAATGTTATGTTTTTTCTTATGAAGGAAGTAATCAATCTTATAGACTAAAGTATGGTGATACTTAAACAAACGTGTGAGTACTTACTAGAGAACAAGTTCACTGAACTGACCTTATATGAGAAATCCATTTGGAACATTACTCGTATGTATGGAAATTCTCATTCTGATAATTGTATAAGTGATCCTTTTATTTGAGATCTCTAAAGTTATCTTTTATAGAGATTGCTATGTTTGATACTACTTAGGACCTGATATAGTCAAAGATAACTCTGTCGTGGATGTAACATAAACTAAATAGAGGTACTTGAGTGATCAATATATGATTCATTATCCTAAAGTAATTAGGGAGAATATTTCAATGTTCTCGATTATTATTGACTTGGAAAATCCTTAGCTAAGGCGAAATGACGTTTTGTAAATAATTTACAAATGTCTTTAATTGAATCAATGGATAATGGTGAAGAACTAATATGATAGGACTCAAAATGTAATAGACATTAATTTATGCTCTATGTCTAGTCAGAATATTGTATGACGGAAGGATTGAATTATATATAAAAATCATGTATGGAAAGGTTAAACAAAATCACTTTAACATTCTTAAATTGTTTAATTAGAGAATTGAAGATAAATTAAAGGAATTTATTTTTAATTATCTAATCCTAAATATGATTTAGGGTTATAATTTTTATCTATTATCAATATATTTAGGAACTAATAGGTTGAAGAGAGCAAATATATTTTAATTAAATTGGATTTGATTGTAAAGTTTGAGATATTTTATAAATAAGGATAACGTATTTGGACATAATTGGTATTTAATTAGAATTATTTGTAATTCTAATTAGAGTTTAATTGAAATTAGAATTTAATTTCAATTAAATTACTGAAGTATCCAAAACCTATTGTAAATAGTAGAGATGTCAATGGGCTGGGTTGGGCCAACTCGGCCCACCATATATATATTTTAAAGAAAAACGTAAAATCAACGTCATTTTTAAAGTAACGATCGGACCAACCATGATCGGCTTGTGGCTTGGTCAACCCGGGCCAAAATCAGGTCAAGTCCTTTTTAACATCCCTTAGACTTAAGTTATAATGGAGTTAACACTTCCTTACCTAACCCTCTCTGTAATAGTTGTAGAATTCTCTCAACTCGTTTTGTAAATATTGTTAAAAGCTGGACACTTGTGTTGTTATTGTCGTTGAAATGAGCCAATTTCGAAAATAGTTTAAAAGATATAACAAGAAAATGATCAAATTTTGGAATAAGATACAAATTATTTATGTGTTAATCATTTTATATAATTTTAGTAATCTTAACTTTTGGAAAATCAAACAAAAAAGTTTCTTAATTTTTCTATTACAGTCAAGATCAAATTCAGTCTGGATGTTCCAACAAATATATTTGATGTATTGACTACAAAGGAAGATGTTGCGGTAAACAACATGAATAAGACAACCTAAACTTGAAATATATTTATCCATACGTTAATAATAATAATAATTTTTATTAGTATTTTGTATTTGTTTCTTTATTATTTGTATTGAGTGCTTCGTATTATTATTTGTGATTTATTATTCTTACTTTTTTTCGGCATCTATTGTGTTAATTTGCATCATTTTTATATTATCTCATTTATATGTGAGTTTATCGGGAACAATCTTTCTACCATATAAAGGTAAGGTTATGTACTATCAGACTTCTCCGAACTCTATTTCATTGAGAAATTTCTGACTTGATAATGACGACTGCGACGACATTAAAAGATATTGAAGATATTCATTTCCATCGGATAAAAACAAAACAAGGATAATGAAGAAAAGAATAAGTTTAAGCCCAAACAACTAAAAAAGGAAAATGTAAAATGTGAGGGAAGACGAGAAGAACAAGACTACGTTACAGGTTTAGCTTCCACACGATGCCTTATCCAACTTCACTCGTTTACATACCTCGCCCCACTTTTGTCGTCGTCTCTTTCTTGTTCTCTGTTCTCTACTTTGCACGCATAGCTCCTTGCAATATCACCCGCTTCCTCCCTTTTCTCCGTCTCTTTGTTTCGGTTCTTTTTGAGAAAACCACACTGACGAAAAGGTACTGCATTTGTACTTGTAATGCTTTTGCTGTTCTTTGGACCAAATATTTCGTTACACTGTTGCTGGATGTTTCGTTTCTTGAAGTGGGTTCTATTCAGCATGCTCTCGTTGCGCTTTTATATGAAATTTTACTTTATATATATATATATATATATATATAGTTTTTAAGGAGTCCTGTTTCAGTCTTCTTTTGTGAGGTTTTCGTCGTATGAATTGATGTCTAGAGAATTTGTTGTGTAACGTCTTTATGAGAAAGAGAATCTTGATATTGTTAATGTCAACTCAAAACTTCAGATTTCTGTTCCAAGCACCCCAAGTGTGGATGTCCCTTTTCATTGCGTTTATCTGCAAGTGGGCCTAATGGTCCAGTAATCGTAATTCACATGCATGATAAGGGTGCAGTATTTCGGTTCCGGCTGGATTTTTTTTAACTGTTGGTTTGTGCATGAACTCAAGTTGAAGGAAGTCAAGTAGGTGCTAATTAATAGTTTCAACTCGTAGCTTTTTGGATGCTTTGTTTCACACACAAGAGACAAAAATGGGGAAATAACTATTAAATAAGATTCCATCGTTCTCAGATAGCACTTGGGAGTCTGGAGACTGGATCATGGCATTGGCTGCAAAGTCATTCTTTCTGTCTCGTAAGGAAATTGTCTGTAGTGCCGAAAGATTTTTTCACAGGGGACATGTTCACCGGCCAATTGTTTTGAAGACTCCACTGGATTACAGACTTCGGAGTCATGTTCAGCTGACAAGATCATTTAGAATTTTTCATGGTCCGTGGGTAAAATGTTTAAATAGGTTTGGAGATTTGACCATGGCAGCTTCTTCCACATGCATTGCTAGTGGAATTACACCTAAGGTGGCTCCTGATTAACTTTTGACTCAAACTTTCACGGTGAAATTTCTCACTAAGTTCTGCTTCTCTTTTCTTTCCTTTTCTATTCTTTTCTTTAGGCAAAAGAGGTACTTAATTTTCTGGCATCAATTATATCAATTGCATTGCAAGGACAGAGCCACTTGCAGTTCATAAAAATAGCAGGCGTAGTCTTAGGTGCATTATTGATCATACCATCAGCTGATGCTGTCGATGCTCTCAAAACCTGCACGTGCTTATTGAGGGAATGCAGGTAATCCTAATTCCTTACTGGCATTTATGCTACTGGTTATCTCTCATCTTAACTTAAGGACAACGAGTTTACAATTCTACTGCAATACAGGCTGTCAATCTACTTAAGTTAACTCTCCAAGTCTAGATGCATTCTGACTTTAGTTGCATTAATCTTAAAATGGGACAAACAAGCTCTTCGTGTATGATGCAAGCTTGCAGTAAAAAAGTACAAGTTATTATGGAACTGTGTGTTAGGGATTAATCGTCTTAGGTAAATCAACCTCTTCCGCGAATGTTATATTGAATTTCTAGTTGAACTCCATGATGTTATGAATTCAATTTGCTAAGTTGTGTTGATTAGATGTAACTGGTATATGGATTTAGCTGCTTATTAGGGTGAGAAAATGAACAGATTAGAATACTTGTTTTATCTTATCAACACAACACTTTTCTTTTAGCATTGATTTTGTTTGAAACAGTTCATCAAATATGTGGAATACTTTCTTAACTGCCAAATTTACTTTCTATGACATTAATCCTTAATTAAACTTTTTGTTAACTTTGCTTCAAGATGTTTGATTACTTCATATGGCTCCTGAATTGTTAGAAACTTATCATTGACATTTTAACATGTCTATTTTTTGCCAGGATAGAGTTGGCTAAGTGTATTTCAAACCCATCTTGTGCTGCCAATGTGGCTTGCCTCCAGACCTGTAATAACCGACCGGATGAGACTGAATGCCAGGTTAGTTCAGTTCTGGCGTCAAGCTGTTTACTGATACATCTATAGTTGGATATGTGATCTCTTTCAGCTAAAACATTTTATATTGATGTGGAAAGTTCGGCAGCAGGATTTTTCTTGAACTAAAGGTCCTGTTCTTTAGAAAAATAAGGCCTGGCCAAATTCGCTATGTTTAATTTTGAACTTTCAGACCTAGTGATTCTTTTCCTTTTTAATTAAATGCGAACACCTATTGACTTTTTAAAGTATCTTTGAACCATATGGTAACTAGTTTTATCTTTCCCCAATTTTCCAGATCAAATGTGGGGATCTGTTTGAGAACAAGGTTGTTGATGAGTTTAATGAATGTGCGGTCTCACGAAAGAAATGTGTACCACAAAAATCTGATGTGGGGGAATTTCCTGTTCCTGATCCTGCTGTTCTTGTTAAGAGCTTCAACATTGCAGATTTTAATGGGAAGTGGTTCATTTCTAGTGGCCTTAATCCTAGCTTTGACACTTTTGACTGCCAGTTACATGAGTTTCATACAGAGTCCAACAAATTAGTAGGAAATTTGTCATGGAGGATACGTACTCCTGATGGTGGCTTTTTAACACGATCAACTGCTCAGAGGTTTGTTCAAGATCCATTGCAGCCTGGAATTCTTTCCAATCATGGCAATGAATACCTTCACTATCAAGATGACTGGTAACCTCCTCATCATGTTTTGCCATCTTTTTACTGCATTCCTCTGTTGCTGCCAATTTTTTTTCGGGTTAATTGTAAAAATAATTTCAAATTTTACTTAATTTTACAATATTAACCCAAAATTTAAAAAGCAGTACAAAAATATTTCAACTTTCAATTTTTAGCAAAATAGCCCGATGTTAAGCGATTAATGTGGATGACGAGGTGGGCTACATCATATTGATAACTTTGCCACGTGACTTCTACGTAATGTATTTGTATCATGTATGAATTTTATGACTTAATAAATTGTAAATATAAAAAATCCTAAAATAATTATATACTATTTCATATGTTTTACTTCATAATTATTATTTGTAGCATAATGTGATGGTATCAACTTTAAGGTGCTCTTATTATGTTGAGAAACCAGGATTTTGGGCTGAAGGAGTTTACATATTTGATAAATTTATCAATCTTAATTCACGTCAAAAAGAGTATTCAGATGAATCCAAAACACTTGGATAGTTTAATTATTCTTTTTTTTTTCCTTCCATTGTTGTTGAGGTCATTGCCATGAAAATTTCATGAAAATATTGTGTGGATTTCATTAATGCTCGCTAATATGCACTTAAAACCGGATATCAGTTCACTATATGCACAGATTTTCGTAAACCATGGCATGTCTATTAGCAGTCATAAGCAAATTAGTGGTTATTGATCTAAAAGTCTCTTCGTGAAATGCTTATGAACAGCTCTTAAGTGAAAGGATCTCGATTTTATCAAACACTAGCTTTTTGCTGGTTGTCATGATTGTTTAGTTGGTGCATTAGGTGTGTCAATTAAAATGCTTAAATACCAACACTTTGTTGTCTCAGTTATGTGTATGCTATTTACAAACACTAAAGCAGGTAACTGGCATGCCTCAGGTACATCCTATCATCTAAATTGGAAAATAAGCCTGATGATTATGTATTTGTGTACTACCGGGGTTCAAACGATGCATGGGATGGATATGGCGGTGCCGTTGTGTACACTAGAAGTGCCATTTTGCCAGAAAGTATTGTACCTGAACTGGAAAGGGCGGCTAAGAGTGTTGGACGGGACTTCAGCAAATTCATCAGGACCGACAATGTCTGTGGGCCTGAGCCTCCCCTTGTGGAGAGACTAGAGAAAAAAGTGGAGGAAGGAGAGCAGACCATAATAAGGGAAGTTGAGCAATTAGAAGAGGAGGTAGAGAAGGTGGGCAAGACTGAGATGACCTTGTTCCAGAGATTGACAGAAGGTTTTAAAGAACTCCAAAGAGATGAGGAAAATGTCCTGAGAGAGCTCAGCAGAGAGGAGATGGATATACTAAATGGTCTGAAAATGGAAGCAACCGAAGTGGAGAAACTCTTTAGAGAAGCACTTCCAATAAGAAAGTTAAGATAGGAGTTCAGACATAATAATGCTTACCTGTATTAATTATTTGGTAAACTTATTTCAATTCCATGAGTATAAATTTCTTCGTTCCTCTCTGTTTCAATCACGTAGTTGCCTTTTGCCTTCATTTTACTCTTGTAGATCCAGTTCTCACTAGCAGAAGAATGTTATCTAGCCAAATTTGGTGTCCTTGTTTATTGTTAAGGTGATTATCAGATTTGGTAAAGTCAATAATGACTTGTCTTTTTTTATATAGAATCAAAATACAACCATGAATTGTTGTTCTTCTATTTTCTTTTACTTTTGTATGCCAAAATTCTAATTTCATGAGAATGAATCTTAGAGTAACTGATAAAGTTGTTTTTTTTTTTTGTGATTATAAGATCACATGCTTAATTCACAAAAACAAACTTTTTTGTAAAATTACAAAAAAAAGGTTGCATATACATTATAATTTTTTTCTAAACTCTCGCAAAATAGTAAGCCTTATTTACTGAATACGTTTCTTTTGCTCTTCTTAAGGTCGACAGAAATTAAAATGGACAACCTTTATAACGACGGAAATTCTTAGAATGACTTGGGATAGTGGGTGCTGATTTGTACAAAGTTCCAAGTATTATCGCGTAAATATTAATTCACAAAACCTTAATATCAGTTTTTCCACACCCTTAGAGTGATTTAGTGCTTATTTGGATGAGCATATGTCAGTACAGCTTTTTTTAGAATAGTTTTTCTAAGAAGTCAATTGACTGTTTGCCTGTCAATTAAAAAAATAACTTTTTGAAAAGAGCTTCATACAGTAGACTGTTTGATAATATAAAAATAAAAAGCATTTTTATTAATTTTAACTATATTTTATTTTGTAATAAAAATTATTTATGCATATAAAAATTATTTAAAGTATATTTAACAATATGCAAAGTACAATATATTAATTATTATATAATTTTAAACTATATGAAACATAAATGAAAATATATCTAAC
>JANZXV010000006.1:11686690-11701864 GCA_027576455.1 Erythroxylum roigii
ACTGTTCGTTTGCTTTGATTCGAATTCGATTTGTTTTCGTTGACTCCGAGCCCTTTGTTTCGCTTTCGTTTTGAATCTGATTTGTACTTCGCTTCTGTTTCCGATTCGATTTCGCGTCGGATTGGATTTGTTTGCTTTGACTTCTTTAAGTTTGTGCTAAGAGGTTGGGTCTCGATAACGGGTTCCAACAATGACATTTGTAATCCATTAAATGAGTATAAAAGCAACATTTTGCTTCTTTTTTTGACATAGCCTTAGGAGTGAATGGAGATTGCACGTGAGAGTGGAAAAAGAAGAACAAAAGAAGAGAGAGAAAGGTAAGTTACGGCCATTAATGAGGGAAAGGAAGGAAGAGGGGAAAAAAGAAAAGAAAAGAGAAAGGAGAAGAGAGGTTCGACTATGGCTATGGAGAAGTGATCCAAAGCATTTTTCATGCTCTTGTAACTCCAATCAAGCATCCAATAAGGTTCCATAGCCATCCAAGTGAAGAGAGACAGAAGAAAATTGGTATGTTTTATTACATTGGAAGCAATTGGGAGAAGAAAATCAAGAAAACCTAATGTGTGAAGCCTTGGTCAAACTTGGTCAAAGGTTTTCAGATCAAACAATGAAACCAGCTGAACGATTTCAAAGTGGTGAAAAGGAAACTAGCAAGTTGTGAGTGTATTTTAATTGTTTTATATGATTAAATTCCTTGCAAAAGAATTGATGACATATGAGTGTACTTTAAATTGAGTTTATGCAAGTGGTTTTCATTTGATCATGAAA
The DNA here is from genome assembly GCA_027576455.1 of Erythroxylum roigii. Lineage (NCBI taxonomy): Eukaryota > Viridiplantae > Streptophyta > Magnoliopsida > Malpighiales > Erythroxylaceae > Erythroxylum > Erythroxylum roigii. Next base: position 11,687,459 of record JANZXV010000006.1, read on the forward strand.
TGAATATTTAAGCTGAATTTTATGCAAATGATACTTTACAGGTGAATATTGCTAGCTTAAGTGTATGCTTTGGCGATATATGAGTTTTAATTTAAAAGTTAAATTTTATATGATTAGGAGTTACATTGAAATAATTCAATTATGAGCCCTCCCATACTTGATTTAAAAAATAAGATTGAGTCGTAAATGTAATAGTTGCTTTTTCCTATCATACATCGCTAAGGTTTATACATGTTATTATACTTGAATATTTACAGTGGTTAACCGATTACGGGTAACCGATGTCGAACCAGCTTCGTAAACATTGGTTAACTAGTTAAGGATAAGCAATGTAGATTTAGTTCCATGACTTGTTACAGGTAAGCAATGCAGATTCAGCTCCGAAACTATTAATTTATAGCGGTTAACCAGTCATAGGTAAGTGATGCAGAACTAGCTCTGTGTCTTTAGGCTTAGTGTACCGTATGATAAAGAAACTAGTGGTGGGCTATGTTGAGTAAGAAAAGTCATGTAATAATAATATTGCCACTATTTATTTTTAAAAGTGATTTGAGAGGTACCAAGTAGTACCAATTCTAGTGGTGGGCTTATTTTTAGTATAAAAGTTTTGACAAAATTATTGCCACCTCTGTTTATTGTTTAAAAAAAAGGAAAATGGAAACTTGTATAGTATAAGTTTAATTTCAAGAATCATTTTGGAATAGTATTTCAAAAAAATTGAAATTGTGTTTTACGAAATGTTATATTACTATCAAATTTGATGATGCACAAATAAAATGGTATGGGAAATTCTTTACCAAGAACTTTTTGATTGTATGGGGATATTGCAGTTATGTTGGTATGAAAAGTTCAATTTTTTAGTAAACTGAATACACTCACTGAGTTCATTTAGCTCACCCTTATTTTTATGTTTTTAAACAAACCACCCTAGGTATACATACAAGTGTTATAGTAATTGGGAATCTGCAGCAGGATTATTAGTATCATCAAGTACTACTATGCTTGTGTCATTTTGATATGTACATTTGTGTAAAGAATGGATGTTTATAAAGGTTTTCAAATGAAATGCATGAAAATGTTTTATTTTTAAAATTTTATTTTAGTGATTATTGAGAATTATTTGTTTGGGGTTACTTGTGAGTGGACTTGAAGTCCAAAATATGTAGTTTAGAAATTGGTGTGAATATAGAAGTGTTTTGAACTCTTACAAGACTTTTGAAAATTTTGGGAATGTCAAAATATAGTCGTTGTACTGTCAAAATTTTTAATAAAATGATATTTTAAAAAATTCCCATTATTTTCCACACTGTTAACTTTTAAAATATGAAAGGTTTTTAACAGTTGATCAACTTGGCTTTATGGAAACCCTTTGATTGAGTTAGATATTGATTAGAGGCCTACCATGGGGTTGCTAGGAGAGCTCCACTCAGTTTTTGTAAGGGAAACTCTAGGAGGGGTCCTTTCAGGGAGTATCAAAGCCTGTTTTGAAATATAGTTGTCTCTATACATGATTTGATTTCATAATGTGATTTTACGTGGTTTTTATGAACTGAGCAACCCAGAAACTTTTGTTATTTTCCATGCATCTGAGTTTATAAAAAATTCTCCAATGTTATATAGTTTATCGTTGAGTTCACAGCATAATGCACCGATGAAACCTTAGGGATCCCAAAGCCACATTAGAGGCTCTAGCAATTAAAGTACCTTCATCTCGGGAGGTTAAGCACATGAATGGTTCAACAAATGTTTTTCTTTATGAATCAACCCCGTTTAGAATAGTTAAGACTGGCAAAACTGTTGGTGGAATTTTGTTTTTACCTTGAGTGAACAATACAAATACAGGCAATGACGATGTGTTAGCCACGAGAGGCCTTAGTAGTGTCTGGGAGTTTGATAGAGTATATTTGTAAGTTAGGCACTGTCCAATGGGAGAATAAACCCCGAAAGTGCTCTAATTTGGTTAGATTGGGATAAGAATAATAAATTGAAGTGGTTTGGTGACAGAAGGATGGGGCCATGAATATCATATAGTTATAGGTCAATTGGACCACATACAGTGCCCAGGGACTCCTAAAACACTAGGAGCTCAATACCAAGGTATAGCTAATGTGGAAGGAGACCACTTTCATAGGTTGGTGTAATTGTAGTAACCCAACAACATGCTGAGGATACATCCAATATTGTGATAGCTATCGTTAGTGATGAATATATTGAGAATGATCCTAGAACTATGCACTCGTATATGCTAAAATAATTCGTTAGATGGATTAGGGTGAAGTTGGAGCTTTTAATGTGTCATTTGATAATAACTACTTTCAATAAAACTACTTCTATAGCGTAGAATGTTCATAGAGGCAGTTACATAGTATTGAGAGTTATAAGCTCTCTAATGAGTTGATGTTATTAGATATCCATGACTATGAAGTCATAAGAGGAAGAAAATTGACTAATAGTACATTCTGTTGATGTGGATTGCTTCTAAAGGAAGTTAGGATTGGTACACAAGGGAAATTAGATATAGTATTCAGCAGGAAATGTAGAATGCTCCCATCTTTTAGCATATTGGTCATGATAGCTAGAAAATTACGAAGAATTTAGTATACAAGTTATTTAGTTCTATGACTCAATAATTTCAAAAGTTTATTAGGTTCTTTCATGTTTTTTAATACTAGAAAAGTAATTTGTGAATAAATCTAGAGGATGAAATTGCTTATTACAGTTGAATTAGTTGAGGATTTATTCACTACAAGAAAAGCTTGGATTAGCGACGGAAAAATAGCGACGGAACGTAAACCATGTGCAATTAGCGACGGAAAACACATGACCGTCGATGCAGTAGACAAATATAGCGACGGGATGAAAATTTGTCGCTATATTTGGAGGGAAAAAGTCACGACAAAGAGTTGCGACGGAAATATAAGGATGAAATATATTCCGTCCGTATATTCTGATGGATAATTGATATCAGTCGGTAAATTTGTCGTTAAAATGAAAATGTTTGGCGACAAAAATGTATACCGTCGGAATTGTTATAAAAAAAACATCGTCCTGTCGAACGTTATGTTTGAATGAAAACGACGTCACATTTAATTGGTAAAAAAGGCGTCGTTTTGTTTGCTCAGGGGTGAATGAATTTTGATATGTTTAAATGTTATGACCTTATGGAGTGATTGTTTAAAATAAATATCAAGTTTAGCATCAAAATTTTGTGTTTGAGGTCAAGTCTATTTTTGAATGTAACGTGATTTGTGGATTCGTACAAAGTAATGTTATAGATGACATTGTGATGTAATATTTAATCAAAACTAATGGTTAAACAATATTTAAGAGCAACTAGTGACTGAATTTTGACATGTTTAAATGTTATGACCTTATAGAGTGATTGATTAAAATAAATATCAAGTTTAGCATTAAAATTTTGTGTTTGAGGTCAAGTCTATTTTTTAATGTAACATGATCTATGGATTCATACAAAGTAATGTTATAGATGACATTGTGACATAATGTTTAATCAAGACTAATGGTTAAACAATATTTAGGAGCAATGATCAGTTTGATGTAAGCTTTTAAATGTGCATATATTTAAGTTTATTTTTATGTAAGTCAATTGTTTTATTTTTTAAAAATAAAATGAGTGAAAATGGTGGTAAAATTTTTAAGGAAATGTGAGAGAAAAGTTTTTGATCCATAATGGAGAATTGTCTCATTAGAATTTAAAGCTATTATTTTACAGATAATTATAATTGATGATTGGGAGAATGATAAGAATTATGTATGAGACCTTTAAACAGGTATGACATTGAGATTTTAGATTATTAAAAAAATTAGTAACTAATAAAGTCCTAGATTGAGTTTTGAGCTACCTGAAATCACATAAGTGTTTTGTGGTATTAGAAATGGACAAGTAAAGATATCTTTATTAAACATCATAGTTTCACAGTGGAAGTATGTGGTATACTCCTTATATGGAGAGATTTAGGTTTGATAAGCTCAAAATTGCATTATAATTTAGTAAAATTTGAACTCTAAGGTAATTGAATGGTTTTTATATAAATAGGACATTATGTTAGTGTCTTAAGATATGATCTTAAATGATTGATTTGCTTCTAAAGAGCATGATGGGAAATGACAAAAGGATAATATATAATTCACTAGTGATTATGGATTTGAGATTCGAAAGCTAAGAAGTCCATATAAGGCATAAGAAATACAAGAAAATTATTATTGAGTTTTGTTTATAATTAGAGACAATGAGAAAGTAGATGCTTATTATTCACAAGTATATGAGAACAATTGTTTTGTTAGAACCCCAATCAAAATTTTCATTAATAGAAATCTAAGGGGATGTTTGTTTTTGCTTTTTAAAGGTTTTTCGTTGTGGTTTTTGTAAATTAAGAAATAACTCTTAAAATCGTGTTTGGTTAAACACGTTGGTATATTTTGTTTTCAAAAATAAAAAAAGCAACTATTTTACGAAAACATAAAAATAATGTTTGCATGATTTCTAAAATTAGGTTTTCATAAACTTTTTTTAAAAACAAATCATATTCAGGTTTTTCTCTCCTCTATGCCGTCTTCTGCGTTTTTACCGGTGTTGCAATATAACCAGACTTGTTTTTATTTCTATCTATTGCTTCTGCGATTTCTCTTGTCTCTCTTGTCCATAACATCAGACCCATAACAAAATAGAGAAAATAGGAGTGATGAAGGAGAGATATGAAAACTGTGAAAAGAAAAAGAGATGAAGAAAATAACAGTATTATAGATGTAGCCATACTTACTAAAAGCAACATGTAAAACTTATGCTTTGAGCATAAGCTTCTGCAATTCTTTGTGATGATAAAGAAGATGATGCACTCTCGTTCTTCCTCTGAACAATAATTTTTCTAACTAGAATAAGTTTTCGTGCGACGTGTTTTAGCTCTTCAGTTTTTGCTTCACCTCTTTTGCTCAACATAACAATGACTTCATCTGATTCTTTATAAAGAACCAACATAGAACTATGAACGCCATGAAATAACGAGAGGAAGAAGAAAATAGGTATAGCTATCCAAGAACACTATTTTATTCTTGGACTGCACGTTATTCTTTCTCCTTATCCTCACGTCTTTATTGCTATTTTCTTCTCAACCTCGCGTCTTTAGCATAATGCGGAGCACAGATGGCATAACGGGGAGTAGTTGAAGCCTATTCTGTCTTCACATCATTTAATGTTATTTAATGTAGCAGAGGCTTTATCTTTACAAAGCGAAGCCTAGTCTTCACATCATTTAATGTGGCAAAGGCTTTATCAAAAGTGAAGCCTAGTATTAACATCATTTATTGTGAAGCTATTCTTGTCTTCACGTAATACCTTATCGTGGAGAACCAAAACATTATGCATTTGTATGTGAGTTCTTCACGTCATTTATTGTGAGGCCCATTCTTGTCTTCACGTAATAGCTTATTGTTGCTTATAACTGTGGAGAACCGAAACATTAAATGCATTTGTACGTTAGTTGAATTTGATATATATGTAGCTATACTTACGTTAAATGCATTTTCTTATGAATCCTTTTGAATTTGATATATATATAGCCATACTTACGTTAAATGCATTTGTTTGTGAATCCTGTTGAAATGGCTTATTACCCCAAGCTGAAGCCAAAATGAAGGAATGTGTAAATAATTTACTGTAGTGGTTTTGCTACTAGGTTTTCACATATAGTGAAATTTTAATTTGTGTACAAGTTTAGACATCAAATATTTTTTAGAAATTATTATGGTTGTCACATGTTTATTTTAAATTATATTTAGCATTTAATACTTTGTAAAAATTGTTGTGATTGATGTCACTTATATGTTATTACATTTAGTGATGGAAGGCTTAAACAATATGAATGATTTCAATGAGTGTACGGAAGTAAATGAAAAAGATGGGGTATGTAATGATACTATAGAGATGTATTTAATCTCCTTGATGGTTGAAGAAGTGAAGAAGGAAAATCAAACCACTACCACCTTTTCCAAATCTAGTTGGAAGAATATTAAAGCAGGGCTTTAAAAAAAATTCAATAAGGAGTATACTGATATTCAATTGAAGAATAAGTATAATGGATTAAGGGCTAGATTGAAGAATTTCAAGAACTTATTCAAAGAAACAGGAATCAGTTATAACTCTTTTATTAGTGAAGTTAATGCTACAAGTGAATGTTGGGAAAATCTATTCAAGGTAAAATATGTCTTGTGTTTTATTGATATATCATATTATATATATTCATTCTTATATTCCTTTTTCACCATTATAGGTTCATAAAATGACTCACAGATTTAAGAAAAAAGGATGTAAGGAATTTTTAGACTTGCGTCACATTTTTGGAGATACTACTGCAACTAATGTGCATGCACATCTATCAACTAAACATCCATCGAATAGTACAGAAGATGAACATGGAAATGATGTTGATGAAGATTACTCGTATAATGAAAAAGAAGATCAAGATAAAAGTTATCTAATAGAAAGAAATCTCCTAAGAACAAGAAGGCAAATAAGACACATTCTAACATTGTAGAAGAAGCCTTACTTATACTTGGTGAACAATCAAAAAGGAAGAATGATTTACTTGAGAAAAAACTAAGCGAAACATCATCCATTGCAGAGAATAGAACTCAAGAGTCTAACATAACGATGGAATGTCTGAATTCCTTAGATGAATTGGGTTTTGACGATGTCCAATATGGAAAAGCTGTGAAGGCTTTACATGTTTCTCCACTTTATAGGGATATTTTTATGAAGATAACAGAAACAAGAAAGCTGGATTGGATTAAGTCGTTTTAGTTATATTTTCATATTATTGCATATCAAATTCTTATTGATTTGACACTTTTATATTAAGCAATATTCCATATTTTGAATATTTTAAGTTTATGCTTTGTATTAATATTTGACTTAATTTTAAGTCTATATTTTATAAGAATATTTTTTCTATATTTGATTAAATTGACTTGATTGAATGTTTTATTAATTATTTAATGTTGGTATTTTAGATACATGAATTTCTTATCAGATTTCGAATCAGATTCTGATGATGAACAGAAGAAGGTAATCATTATTTTTGTTGCTAGGGAAGAGAACAAATATTTTCATTTACAAAAGCAACCATGTAGAACTTCTGCCCTACCAGGTCATGATTGGATATTAGAACTTTTGAATAGAAATCCTACAAGGATTTATGAAAACTTAAGAATGAGAAAGATAATCTTCTTAAACTTATGTGATGAGTTGAAGAGTTTAGGAGGCTTAAAGGAAACAAGTCATTTGATTGTGGAGGAACAAGTGGCAATTTTCTTGATGACTATAGGGCATAGTGAGACAACTAGAGTCGATGCAGAACGCTTTCAACATTTGACCTGGACAATTTGGAAGTACTTTCACAAAGTCTTATATGTAGTTAATCATCTTACAAAAAGAGTCATTACTCCACCATCTTTTACTAATACACCTTCTAAGATTCAACATAATTCAAAATTCTTTCCATATTTTCAGGTACATTCATATATGTAATTACTATTTTAATTATGTCCTTATGATTAATAATTATTTTAATATATTTTTAATTTTTAGGATTGTATAGGAGTAATAGATGGTACACATATTGAAGCACATGTTCTGACTGATGAAAAATACCATATAGGGGCAAAAGAATTAAGTCAACCCAAAATATTATGTTTTGTTTCTCATTTGACATATGTTTTACATATGTAATGGCTGGATGGGAAGGTATTGTAAATGACTCTCGAGGTTTTTTTGGAAAAAGTGACAAATCTAGCGAATCAATTTCCTATACCTCCACAAGGTATTATATTATTTTAAATAAACACAGTAATTATGATTCATTTTTAATATGTTTTTGTTAATATTATGTTCTTTCTATATTAGGTAAGTACTATTTGGTTGACTCGGGCTACACTAATATGCTTGGATTTCTTTCATCATACTGAGGTGAAAGATATCATTTGCGAGATTGTAAAAACAGAGGAAGACCTCAAGGTCCACAGGAATTGTTTAACTACAAGCATTCTTCATATAGAAATGTTGTTGAAAGATGTTTTGGTATTCTAAAAGTAAGATTCCCTATACTTAAAAACATGCCGAGTTATGATATGAAGAAACAAAAATACATCATTATTGCTTGTTATTTTATACACAATTATATTAGAATATATGGACAAAGCGATGAGTTATTTGACAGTTGTGTCGAAAATGAAGAACAAATTAGGAAAAATGAAAATGAAGATGCAAGTTCTCAAGTGGAGTATAATATCACTTCAGCACAACTTCGAGGTATATCTTGAAAGCGAGATGAAATTGCTAAGCAAATGTGGAGTGATTATATTATTTCTAATTGAATTATGTTTTTTTTTGTAAATGATAATACTATTACGTTATCAAGAATTATAATATGATGGACATCTTTTATTGATTAGAATAACTTAATATAATTTTCTAATTTATATAATTTTATTATATACAATTAATGTGTAATTTTTAATTACATTTAATTTGCATATATTTTAATTTTAACTATAATGATAATTAATTAATTTAAAAATATAATGTATTATATAAAATTATTAATATAAGAGTATAATTACAAAAATAAAAACAGGATGATAAAATCAAACGTGTTTTCGTCTTTGTTTTTTTATTACTAATCTCAACTAAATAAGTTTTTGTTTTCAGTTTTTATATTAACCAAACAAGTTTTTGTTTAAAAAAAATAGAAAATATAAACTAAAAATCACAATAAAAAAATTGAAGTGACACCAAACGCCCGAAGTTGACGGAACTAATGGAGGATAATTTAAAACAGCCAAATGCAATTCACGAGACGACGATTGCAGAGGATTGGAGTAAGCATATCGTTTCGCGAAAGCACGTGCTCATCTCAACTATTGATCTTAAACAAATTTAATATTGTGGTCAATTGCATATTAATTTAAATAAATAGCTAAAAATTTACTTCCACTCATCGATTCATGTGTATATCAAATAGTCCAGCTGGCTGCAAATCCATATGTGGATTTTTTTTTCATCTTCTACAGTTTGATGTTTTCTATTTTTTTCTTAATTTGTTTTACAAATTACTGATATTCCCTTTTCTTGAGGTCACTCCCTATATGACGTTTCTTAGAAGGAATTAGACGTCGAGAGAGCACCAATTTCATTTTCAACAACCACTTGGCGTAAGGTTTAACATCTGATGTCTTCCTTTTCCGATTTATACGACTCAAGGTTGTGTTTAGGTTTTTTTTTAAGATCATTATATGTACATAAGTTTTACTGCTTTCCTTTTTTACACCAGTGAACTTAAAGGGAATAATGGTAGCAACATTTGAGTTTGTTCTGATTTAAAACCAATTTAGATATCAATTAAAGGGAATCAAGAAGAAGGTTAATTTTTAGGCTTAAATCCCAATTTCTATGTACGCTTAAGTTTTTTGTATTTTATATCAATAATGATAGTACTACAATTAATTTTAATTAAAATTTCACTTTTTTTAAAAAATGCATAAATTTAAAAAAACTACTTGGACTTTAGCTTGAATAAGTCCAATCTCAAGCAATGACTTTAAAATTCAATGGGCCTCGACCTTCAGAGTGATACACTTAATACTAAAATAAAATTCATATGACCCAACATATTGGTAATCAATAATATGTAAAGCCCAAGCTCCCTTGAATAAAATATTAAGGTATATAAAATTAGTTTGTGCCTATGCATAATTTCTTTGTTTTGTGTATCAAATTTAGTTTGGCCCTTTAGATCCATTAAACTTTTTTTTTCTTTTTATATTGTTTTAATAGTCTTTTATTCTTAGGGATTCAAACCTATTAGAACTATTAAGAAAGTCTAGTCTAATCATTTTGTTTGTAAACTATTAGGATTTTTTTAAAGTGTCAAAATATTTGGGTTTAAATTGAATTAGGAAGAAAATGTTAAGGTCTAATTTGACAATTTGTCAAACCTAAAAAGAAAAGGAATTATAAAATCTTAAACCTATGATGAAAGTTTAATGGTTGATGTAGGGAGACAAAGAGAGAGGTATAGGCAGCCCGTTATTTCCATCTAGGCAATTACTCAGGCTTATGATAAATTTTATATTAAAGAAAATATTAAAACGAAAAAGATGAAATTGAACGGCTCTATTAATTAGGAGTAAGTTTGTGTATTACTGAATTGCTCTAGACCCCACGTGCCAGCAAGATTTCTATTGAGCTGTTATTGTTTAAGATAATCAATTGCATTTGTATTTTCTTTTATGGGAAGTTTATTTTTATACTAATAACTATTTCAAATGTTAAATTACCCAATTTGTCCTTGTTATTCCTCTTATTTTTATTTTCATTAATTTTCTTAAAATTGTAATGAAAATTCTAATAAACTTATTTGCCCTAAAATTACAAATAAATTATATACAAAAGCGAAATAAAAATTAATCATTAATTAAACATTATCATGTGTAAATAATTATAATTATAATTATAATAAGACTAAAAAATAACAAAATTGAAAATGAAAAGCAGAGAAAGAAAATAAACCTAATGATGTAAATTGAACATGAAAAAATACAATCAAACACAAATAAAAATTAATCAAGACTAATCAAATATGAGACAATTTAATTGAAATTGATGAGACGGAATTAAAGAAAATAAAATAGAAATAAAATGAGTATAAAAAGATGGGATAAAATTAAGTATGGATACCAATCAAACTTCACTTGCACTTGCATCGTATTAATCTTATTCTTTAACAAAAATACCCAAAAATCCAAAACTTATGAGCTTAGGTAACAATCCAAACAAGTAGGGCAGAATGCCTAGCATCTATCCCTTCGTGTAATTGACACTTGAACTTTAATTCTTAGTCTAGAACTTTTATAGTTTTTTTATATATTTTATTTATTTTTCCTTAATAACATAGAGTGTAAACTATTAGTTTATCAAAAAATTACACCACAAATCCCTCGTTCAACTAAAGGCGTAATAAAAACATCATCCACGTAACTCCTCCGGGAACCTTTTCTACAAGGTTTGTTTTTGGATAATGTTGTTAAAGATCATACAGAAATTCTTATATGGTGTTATGCACGATGCTTGACCACTAAACAAATACTTGAGCAATAATTTTATTTCTTCTCTTTACCATTTTATGTTCCAAAATAACTAGTGACATGACTATCAACTATGTCATATTTGACAATATTATATAAACACTCTCGTTCCTTAAAACATGTCTTTAAATTGAGATATGTAAAATATTGGATGAATTTGGGAATTTCTAGACAATTCTAACCTATATGCCACATAACCAACCTTATATATTTTCTTGAAACGTCTAAACAAGTATGGAGCCAATTTGTGTAAAACTCTCCACTATATATTATGTCATCTATAAGGTTGAAGATTGACAAATACTATTTCACCAATCATAAACTATATCAATTATACACCCATTTTTTAACCTACTTCATTATATTATGCGATCTAAGACATATAAAAATGGATTTATTGCAAAGATGACTCCTTATCTACTAGGGATCCAAAACTATCACTTTAAAATCCCTAGTAAAAAAGGAACGTATGAAGGTGGTGAGAATCCATATAAAGCTTCAAATGGGGAAGTTTGTATGCTTGAGTGAAAGGTTGTATTATGAAGGAATTAGTCAATCTCACAGACTAAAGTATGAAAATACTTAAACAAATATGTGTATACTTGTTAAAGAATAAGTTTACTGAACTGAACCTATATAAGAAATCAATTTGAAAAATTACTTGTATGTTTATGACAATTATCATTGTAATGATTGTAAAAGTGATCATTTAACTTGAGGTCTCCAATTTTATCTCGTATAACGATTGGTATGTTTTGATATTACTTATGACATATTCTAATTATAGGTAGCTCAGTCAAAAGTGTTGGACCCCGAACTTTTGGTGAAAATTAGACTTATTAAAATGAGTTTAATGAGAAAGAAATTGGTGAGATAAATTATGAATTTAAGAAAATTTGATGAATTTAAGAAGAATTGATGAGAAAAGATCTGAGGACTTTGATATTTGAGTACATGTATATGGATTATGAGAGGAAAGTGGATGAGTTGATTGAAAGGAAATTTAATATCAAGAGTTAAAAAGAAAAAGTGTAAAAATTTGAAGAAATTCAGAAAGTTTGACTTTTTGGGAGTGACTGGTTGACTTTTTATTTAGGCAAGATTTGATAAAATGATCTTCATGAATTTGTAGTTTATGTCGAGAGTTTTCCGTGGACATAAAGTTTGATATTTTTCGATATCGGGAGTGAAAGTTATGATTTTTCAAAGTTAAGGTTATTTGGCTTTGTTTGTGGAAAATGCTCATAAGTGTAGGATTTTTATATGCTATGATTGAGATCAATTATGTATTGTTAGGTTATGAATTGAGTTAAGTAGGGTTAAGGAATAAATGAGTTAATGAAATAAAAGAAGAAAGGCATGAAAATGTGTTTAAATGAGTTGGTGAATTTTTAGTTAAGTGTTTGAAGTTGCTGGTCGGATTAGGCGTGCGTCCGAGCTCTCCAGTGATTGCTCAGTCTTGCCGACCGAGCTCTTCCTCGATCGCTCAGCCTTCGCGATCGATCAGCCGTCTCTGTTCCTTCGTTTGCTCAGTGTAGTCGCGCGGCAGTATTTGGCCGACCGACCTTGTTTTGACCGAGCCATTTGCTTGAACGACCGAGCTCTTGGCCGAGCTCTTTGCTGTGATCCGACCGATCCATTTGTTTGAATGGTCGAGCTCTCCTGGCCGATCCCTTTGCTATTCTGGCCGAGCCCATTTGGTTAAATTGAGACCGACCTCTCAGCGTTGCTTTGTAATGCCGAGCTCATTGCTGAGCTCTTTAATTTGTTTCTGACCGAGCTCTTTCCTCTGCTGGCCGAGCTCTTTGATCGAGCTCTGTGTTCTTGCTGACCGAGCGGTCTTAATGACCGAGCTCTTTGGTTGAAGTACGGCCGATGCCCTTGGCCGAGCTCTCTTTGGTTGACCGACCTCCTCCAGTTTTCTTTGATTGTCCGAGCTCATTGTTTGGTGCCGAGCTCCTCATAGTTGTCGAGCTCCTCACTGTTTGCCGACCGATCCGTTATTCGATTCCCGAACTTTATACATGGCCGAGCGACTTTGCATTCTGATTGATCGGTTTGATTGGCCGACCTTTCTGTTACTCCTCCGACCGTTCCGCTCTGTCAACCGACCAGTTTGATTAACTTGCTTCTGTTACCGATCGATCGTTCTTCCAATCGGTCGACTTCTTTCACCCGACCGATCGTTCTCTTAGCCGATCGACTCTTGCTGGCCGACCGATTCTCTGGTCGACCGACCTTTGTTTCGGACCGATTAATTCCTGCTCGATCGACCTGTCTCTTCTGCTTCTGGGCGAACAGTAATTGGCCGACCGACCGACCTTTCTGCTGCTCGCCCAACCGATCCGACCGACCTGATTTAATTTGTTTTGTTTCCGACCGAACGCTCCTTTTACTGGTCGACTCTTTTGACCGACCGAGCAAGCATTTCAGAGATCGATTTTGTTTTAAGTTGAAAAAGTTAGATATTTCGGTGAAAGCAAGACACGTGACAGTCATCTAGTGGAAAGGCAGGAAGCAGAAAACACGTGGTCATCGTTTATGAGCCACGAAGTTTCCAGAATTTGTAACGAAATAAGAGAAGAAACAGAGAGAAAGGTAACAGGAAGAGAGAAGAAGAAGAGACGAAATGAGAGAATGAGAAACAGAGTGAGAAAGTGACGGTGAAGAGGAAGGAATAAGGGTGGTCGGCAAGTGGAGAGAAGAAGAAGAAGAAAGAAAACGTGAGAGAAGAGCCGTGAGAAGAGAGAAGAGGGAGAGCAGAGCCGAGAGAAAGAGAAGATAGGGATGAGCGGCAGTGAGAAGCGAGGGCGCCGACCGTAGGCGCTGGAGAAGAAGAAGAGAGCAAGGAAAAAAAAAAGAAAGTGACAGTAACAGGGAAGCTGGAATTCACAGTGGCCGGAATTTTAGAGAGAGAAGGTAAGAGAGAAATTTGGATTTTTGATTTTCTGATTTATTTGATGATGGATTAGGCTTGAAATAATTATGGATTTAGTTTATTTATGAGAAATTGAAGAGATTAAGCTATGATTGTGGTTAATTTTGGACTAATTGGAAAATTAGGGTTAGGTCAAATTTTGAGAATTGGGGTTTTGTGAAATTGATGATTTAAATAGCTGGGATTAATGATGAATTTGAGATATCCTAAGTCAATTTTAATGTTTATGCTTTAATTGAAGTTTAATTTGGAAAATTGGAAATTTCAGGTTTAGGCCAATTTGGAAAATTGGGGATTTTCAAAATTGAAGA
>JANZXV010000006.1:11715235-11728689 GCA_027576455.1 Erythroxylum roigii
GCGTGTCCAACGCGTGTCCGTGTCGGACACGTGTCGGACACACGGACACGGCAACATTTTGCCGTGTCCGTGCTTCAGAGCTAAAGCTTCTCGGGAGATGGTAAAACCTATTTCTAATGATGAAATCAATACTATTGTCTTTGCTATGAATGCGATGGTTTTTTCTTTCAAAATACCCGGTCTATTATTAGACCTATGGTTAAAGAGGCTATTCATAAGTTTTTTTGAAAAGGGCATCATCCTGGAGGAGCTCGATACAACCTTTCTCTGTTTAATTCCTAAAGTCTTTAATCCCCTCTAGTTTTGGTGATTTCAAGCCAATATAACATGTACAAAATTCATTTATAAAATTATTGCTAAGATCTTGACAAACCGTTTAAAGGGGGTTCTCAGTTCCATCATCATTGAGAATCAAAATGCCTTTATAAAGGATAGAAGCATTGGTGTTAATATTCTTATTGCTCATGAACTGCTAAAGGGCTATACTAGAAGGAATTCTCCTCTAAATTATGTTGTTAAGATTAACTTCAATAAAGCTTTTGATTATACTAATTGGTCTTTCCTCTTTTGGGTACTTAAGGTTTTCAACTCCCTGATATCTTTATCAATTAGATTAAGGCTTGTGTCTCCACTACATCCTATTGTGTTCTAATTAATGGTACCCCTTCTGGAATTATCAAGGAGAAGAGAAGAATTAGCCAGGGAAACCCTTTGTCCTCTTATTTGTTTATTCTATATATGGAAGTGCTCTCCCAAATGCCCAAGACCAAAGTCTCACATAATCCCAAATTCAAGTTTCATTCCAAATACAGAAAAGTCTCTCTTACCTATCTCTGTTTTGCGAATGATCTAGTTTTATTCTCTAAAGCTTACCCTGTTTCTGTTTTGCGAATGATCTAGTTTTATTCTCTAAAGCTTACCCTGTTTCTGTTTAGCTATTGATAGATAATCTCAATGAGTTTTCTCAGATGTCAAGTCTCCGGTGAATCTTAATGAAAGTAATTTTTTTCTCTTATCAATGACGGAATCTCTCCAGAACACTATTTCCTTTCTAATAGATATGAATAGGAAATTCCAACTTTTGCAATATCTAGGTCTACCTATTACTACCAGAAGTCTTTCCTTCAATGAATGCCTTCCACTTATTGAAGGAATTAAGAAGAGAATCAAAAAATGGAAAATTAGATTTCTTTCTTTTAGAGGTAGAGTTCAGTTGATTAAATTTGTATTATGCTCTCTTCACTTAAATTGAAATACGCATTTTCCTCTATCTAAGAAATTAATCAAATTCGTTGAGAAAATGACGAGAGATTTTTTGTACATAAAGTAAATGGAAATGCATCTACTCCTAAGATTAAATTGGCAGATTTTTGTAAACCCAAGGAGAAGGGGTGGTTGGGAATCATCTCTATAAGCGTAACCAATAATTTCCTTTTGATTAAAAGACTTTGGAGAGTGATTCAAGACAGTCATTCCCTGTGGATGAAATGGCTTCATAGCTACTTTTGGAAAGGGAACAACCTATGGTCTCTTTCACCTAGAGCATCCTTCTCTTACTTCGTCAACGAAATTTTAGAGTAAATGGATGAAATTGCTAACTCTCAGGAAAGTTATCTTTGGCTTGAAATTCCTATTGTGAGATTTTTTAGCAAATTCTATAGGAAAAGGGTTTATAGTTCAGAACAAGATGCCCCCTGGTTCAGTGTTATCTGGAATAAATTCCTCAAACCCAGTACAACTTTCTTTCTATGGCTACTGGTTAAGAACATAGTTGCTACTATAGGCAGACTACAATACATTTTAAATCTGGATGAGATCTGCTGTTTATGCAAATTAGAATCAGAAGGTAGGGATCATCTGTTCTTTTTCTATCTTTTTTCCAACTCTATCTGGAATGAGATTAGAGAACTCTACTCACGGTATGAGTCATCTAATTCGCTCATGTAGATAGTCAATATCCTAACCGTAGCACAAGCTTCCGCTTCAATCTAGAAGAAGAAGGTGCTCATTCTGCCATATCATCACAAGAGATATGGATAGAGAGGAATCGGAGGAAGTTCCAAAGCAAGGAACATGAAGTGATACAAACAATTTTACAAAACGTAAAGGAATAGCTTATTTTTTGGGAAATAGAACATGCTTAAAGGAGAAGAAGATTTTAGTTTTAACGCCTACCTAGACTGACCCAGATCCTACTTATAGCACATTCATGAGGTCTTCATGTTGATTCCTTGACGTAGCAAACATAGAACAACGATTAAAGGAAGATGGAGGAAGAAGAGATGCAGCTAGACTGAAATTTCTCACCTTTGGCTAGAAGGTAACGAGCTAAGAAAACAATTTTCGCTAGAATGCCTTCGTTTCTCCCACCCTCAATTGGGAAAGAAGTGAAGAATCGATATGCAAATAGTTTGCCCAATTGCTACGCTATCGGCTTTGCTTCATTTTGATCCGCAACCGACGCATTTCCTCTTTCTACGACGTCGTCTATTAATTTGCTGTAATTGTGTTCCACATTTAACGGGTTGAATAGAAATAAAAATGAATATAGTAAAAAATGAGAATAAAATATAACTAACAATAATATTGTTAAAAATAAAAAAATGAAAGTGTTACCCTATTAATACCAAACATGAATTTTCATTTCATACTCGTACATTTTTTCCGTTACCCCCAAACCAGCACCTCCTCATTCTTGACCGAGGAGAGTTATCCTCAAACGTCTTGTCGTTTTCTATTATTATTTCTATTAATCAAATTTTAACTTTAAAAAAAGATCGTATAATGGCAAATAGGAAATTGTTTATTAATTTTCATTTTAAGGAAAGAAAAATGAATCAAATCTCATTATATGGAAAATGTCATTTTTCCACGTACATCTTACAGCTTAATGCTTCGATCACCAAAATATCAAGCAAAGCGCACGTCTGCACTCGACGCATATGGTTGTAGATGGTCTATCAAATCCAAGAACGCATGATTTTTAACCCCGCAGCCATTCATAGGCCCTTCTCAATATCCTTCCCTTTGCGTTTCCCGCGACAGTTCAAAGGACATGTCCCTCTTAAACCTTCCTCAAGCCACTGGAAGGTTGAACCCAAACCACCACTCTTTGTTGTGTGTGTGTGTTTTTTTTTAACTCAATGTTCTGTTTTTTATGTTTTGATGGAAAGTTCTTTTTACTTTTCTCTTCTTTGTGCAGTGTTTTAGCAGGAAATTAAGCAGATTGGGTTTAACTCGTTATGCTTATGATGAAGTCCCTAACCATGATACTCAGGGAAATTTAAAAGGAATGGAGTTCTTGCACTGGATGGAAGGTCGAGGGGTTCGAGCTAATTTTCAAACATATCATTGGCTTCTGGATGCTTGTATTAATTTTGGGTCTTTGATAGATTGCAAGAAGCTTCACGGGAAGATTTTGAAGCTGGGTTTTGATAAAGATAGTGTATTGTGTTATAAGCTAATTGATATTTATCTTGCTGAGGTTGATTTTGATGGTGTAGTCAAAGTTTTTGAGGATATGCCTGAAAGAAGTGTGCTTATCTGGAATAAGATATTATCTGGTTTGTTGGCAGAGAAAAGGGAAAATAGAGTATTGGAACTATTTCTGAAAATGTTGGACGAAAATGTAAATCCCGACGAATTCATATTCGCTAGTGTTTTAAGGGCTTCTGGTGACAGCGATGTCGGTCTTCCCCTTGTTGAGCAGATTCATGCTAGGATCATTCGTCATGGTTTTGCCACTAATTCGGTTGTCTGCAACCCATTGATTGACTCGTATGCCAAAAAAGGGTTCATTAATTCGGCTAGAAAGGTTTTCGATGAGTTAAGTTTCAAAGATAGTGTTTCTTGGGTGGCTATGATCTCGGGTTTTTCACAGAATGGATTTGAAGAAGAAGCTGTTCAACTTTTCTGCCAAATGCATGTATCAAGAATTCTCCCTACTCCCTATATGTTTTCCAGTGTATTAAGTGCCTGCACCAAGATAATGCTTTTTGATACTGGGCAGCAATTTCATGCCCTAGTTTTCAAGTGGGGTTTTTCTTCAGAAACGTATGTTTGCAATGCTCTTGTCACGCTCTACTCCCGTTTGGGTGACTTCATATCTGCTGAACTAATCTTTGGGAAAATGCAGTGTAAGGATGAAATCTCATATAATTCACTGATCTCTGGTTTATCACAGCAGAGCTTGAGTGTTAAGGCGTTGGAATTATTTGAGAAGATGCAACTTGATTGCTTGAAACCAGATTGTGTTACTGTTGCAAGTCTCTTAAGTGCTTGTGCAGTAATCGGAGCTTTATGTAAAGGTGAGCAATTGCACTCTTATGCGATAAAAGCAGGAATGTTTGAAGATATCATGATTGAAGCTTCTCTACTTGATCTATATGTGAAATGCTCTGATATGGAGACGGCCCACAAATTCTTTCTCACAATAAAGACAGAGAATGTTGTTTTATGGAATATAATGCTTGTTTCTTATGGACAGCTAAATAATTTGAGCATGTCATTTTGGCTATTTAGACAAATGCATTTGCAAGGCTTATTCCCTAATCAGTTCACCTATCCAAGTATTATTAGAACTTGTACCTCAACGGGAGCTCTTGAACTAGGCAAGCAGATCCATACACATGTCATAAAGAGTAGCTTTCAGTTCAATGTATATGTTTGTAGTGTGCTTATAGATATGTATGCTAAGCTTGGAAAACTAGATACAGCTTTGGAAATCCTTGGAAGACTCCAAGAGAAAGATGTGGTTTCTTGGACAGCTATGATTGCAGGGTACACAAAACATGGTTTATTTGCTGAAGCTCTTAAACTTTTTGAAAAAATGCTAAATGAAGGGATCCAGTCAGATAACATTGGCTATTCGAGTGCAATCAGTGCATGTGCTGGCATTCAAGCACTTGACCAAGGACAACAAATTCATGCTCAAACTTATGTATCTGGGTATTCAGATGATCTGTCAGTTGGCAATGCATGTGTCAGTCTTTATGCTAGATGTGGGAATATCCGAGAAGCATTTTTGGCATTTGAAAAAATTAATGATAAAGACAGCATATCGTGGAATGCACTGATATCAGGGCTTGCACAGAGTGGATACTGTGAGGAAGCTCTTAAGGTGTTTGCTCAATTGAATAGAACTAAATGGGAAGTTGATCAATTCACCTTTGGTTCTGCAGTCAGTGCTGCTGCCAACATGGCCAACATAAAGCAAGGGAAGCAGATCCATGCTGTGATTATTAAAAAAGGGTTTGATTCAGAAATTGAAGTTTGTAATGCTTTAATCACATTGTATGCCAAATGTGGTAGCATTATTGATTCCAAGAGAGAGTTCTCTGAAATGTCTGAGAAAAATGAAGTTTCTTGGAATGCCATGATCACAGGGTATTCTCAGCATGGATGTGGAAATGAAGCAATTGACCTTTTTGAGGAGATGAAAAAAATTGGTGAGATGCCAAACCATGTCACTTTCTTGGGAGTATTATCAGCATGTAGCCACATGGGATTGGTTAATGAGGGCCTTGGCCACTTTGAGTCCACGAGCAAGGAGCATGGCTTACTGCCTAAGCCTGAACATTATGTTTGTGTAGTGGATCTTCTTAGCCGAGCTGGTTTTTTGAGCCGAGCAAGAAAATTTATAGAAGAGTTGCCAGTTGAACCAGATGCAATGATGTGGAGGACTCTTTTAAGTGCTTGTAATGTTCATAAAAACATGGATGTTGGAGAGCTTGCTGCACGCCATCTTCTGGAAATGGAACCAGAAGATTCAGCAACCTATGTTCTTCTGTCAAATATGTATGCAAATGCTGGAAAATGGTATTGCAGAGATCAGGCAAGGAAAATGATGAAAGAAAGGGGCGTAAAGAAAGAACCAGGTCGCAGCTGGATTGAGGTTAAGAACACAGTTCATGCATTCTTTGTTGGAGATCGACTCCATCCACTTTCAGATGAAATTTATGAATTCTTGGCTGATCTTAATAAACGTGTTGCTGAAATTGGTTACATCCAAGATCGCAATAGCCTTCTGAATGACACAGAGCAGGAGCAGAAAGATCCGACTGCTTATATACATAGTGAGAAATTGGCTATTTCTTTTGGACTTCTGAGTTTGTCTGAGACAATCCCTTTGCACGTAATAAAGAATCTTCGTGTCTGTAATGATTGCCATACATGGATCAAGTTTGTCTCAAAAATTTCCAATCGAGTGATAAGTGTCCGAGATGCATACCGCTTTCATCATTTTGAAGGGGGGGTTTGTTCATGTAAAGATTATTGGTAAGAAGATTTGGCTGGAGCAACTGTTTTAGACACGATTCCCAGGCATGGTGAGAGCATGGTTATTCTGAAAGGACTTCTCTTGTTGATACCATCCATTGCTGTGTGGTAACGAACTTTATCCTTCACCTTTTAATTGTTCTTTTAAACAGATTCCTCAAATAGGTAAGCTTTTCTACCGTCTCTTAACTTCTTTCATTTACTATCTAGTAACTATTAAATATTCTGGAACTCTTTCGACAACTCTCAAATCTTTTTGTCTGACACTACTGTTTGCTTGTGCAGAGATTACTCGTAATTGTCAGACTATTTGGCTTCTGGAATTTATGCTTTCTTTATGTTTTTCCATTCTTGCCATAAATAGTAAATTACTAAAGAATTGGTGAAAATATGATAGGTTCCTTATCCATAGATAACAGAATCAACCTTCCATTCAATAATAAGGTTGGTCCTTATTCATAGACAACTGAATCAACCTTCCATTCAATAATAAGGTTGGTCCATAAACTCGGGTTCAGAGTAATTGTAAAGTAATATGACCGCAGGGATTGGTTGTCTGCTTAATCTGCAGTCTTGAGCTCTGCTTCAGATCTTTTCAGATCCTGCTTCACTGAGGCCTCACTTGCTCATCTTGCTTAAACCTGCAAGTTTTCTGGTCTGACTGCCAATCTCAATATTTTGCACATCTTTGAAGGTGCAAGGGGAAGTACTTTATCCTCTCACCTTCAGAATATTTCAAGTCTGTATACTGATGCGAAATGAAATCTTATTTTGCGTGAAGAAACTTGGTAATTTTGCTAAAGATGACTTCTGAAAGGCTCAGCTGACTTCCTTCCCATGTCCAAGCTAAAATGTAAGATTTTTATCCTTTTTCATCAAATGTAGCGAACTAACTTGTGTCACTAGTTGTCTTGCACATACTTTACTTCATCCAAGACAATTGTAAAATAATCACATTTAACCTGAGATATCTGAGTGAAACCTTCCTTTGCAGCCTGTCTAACTTTTGACTCGGGATGGGGGAAATTCTTCCTGAACAACCAAGCTAATTCCTAGCATGAAAACGGGAAAAAAAAAAAAGAAAAAGAAAAAACAGTAAGCTCCCTATTTCTCATCTTTACATTACCTTTTTTCGCATCTAAATATGTCTTCTCCTATTAGTGTTTGTTAAGAACTCTGAATTTCCAAAACTTTTTCCCTGAATTCAGTCCTGAGCTTCCTCCCATCTTTTAATTCTAAACAAGATACAAAAACAATCAAGTCCGGTTCATCAAAGATAGAGAATATATTGAGAGTCATTTGCTCACTGTAAGGGCTCTAAGTGATACTTTCATAATCTGTTTTTATTTCTTAATATTATGGATACCATTATTTATCAAAAATTGTAAAAACACTACTAAAGTTTTAAGTCTAATCATTATTCTCTGGATACATGTCAGGATGAGCAATATGAACTCTTGAATTAATATTCCCTCTTGATTTAATTTTCCTTAAATTATTCAATTTTTTACGCTCTACTGATTCCGTTGAATAGGTCATTACATCAGACTTTATTATTTACTCCTCTGGCGCTTTTATTTCCACACTTGATGCCATTGCCAATGAGTACGTCACTCGCTACGCATTACATGTTCAAGCTGTGTTTATTTTTCTGTTAGTGTTGCCAGTTGTCTTTCTTTGACCATTTTCAAAGATCAATACTTGCATCCTCTTTGAACCATTTTCTAGAAATAGCATATGCGTTCATCGGTCCTCTCAGAATCTTGTGTGACGATCGCTCACAAGATGCGTTGACCAACTTGAAAATATTAATAGCTGTTTGGATCGTCACTTTTCCAATTTCCAGGACTCCAAATAGACCTCCTTCAAGGTCTTCATAATGGCAGACGAAGTTCCCAAAGAGACACCACCGAACTCTCCTCTTCCACTTGATGGCCGCGTTGCTATTATAACCGGTGCTTCCCGTGGGATTGGTCGTGCCATTGCCATCCACCTTCACTCTCTTGGTGCAAAAGTCGTGCTCAACTATGCTTCGGGGTCCATGCAAGCTGATTTACTAGCATCAAAGCTCAACGCCTCAGCATCTTCTTCTGGTACCCCGCAAGCAATCGCTGTGAAAGCAGACGTTTCAAACCCAGATCAAGTGAAGGAGCTCTTCGACAAAACTGAGCAAGAGTTCAAGTCAAAGATCCATATCCTGGTGAATTGCGCGGGTGTGTTGGATCAAAAGTACCCAACTTTGGCAAACACCACGTTGGAGGACTGGGACATGACATTTAACGTCAATACCAGAGGAGCATTCCTATGCTGTCGAGAAGCAGCAAACAGGCTGAGCCGTGGTGGAGGTGGAAGAATCATAATGGTATCTACGTCGCTTGTGGGGTCACTTCTGCCAGGATATTCAGCTTACGTGGCATCCAAGTCGGCGATTGAGAGCATGACAAAGATCTTGGCGAAGGAGTTGAAGGGCAGTGGAATAACAGCTAACTGCGTAGCTCCGGGACCTGTGGCAACAGAGTTGTTTTTTGCTGGCAAAACTGAGGAAACCGTCAAGAGAATGGCGGATGCTTGCCCGCTGGGTCGCATAGGGGAGCCTACGGATATAGATAGGGTGGTGGGGTTCTTGGCCGGTGATGGCGGCGAGTGGATTAATGGGCAGGTCATTAGGGTTAACGGTGGGTTGGTCATGTGATCATCCTAATCAAATCAAGTTACAGATAGGACAAGCTTGTTGCTTTGGGACATCTGTACTGTACCTCTCCCACCCGAGACGCTGGGATTGATGTCCGTTCCCTTGTAATAAATCAAAATACTGAAGCTATTTGTTTTTAATCAATTATTGAATTCAGACTACAAATAATGACTTTGTTGTACCATTTTTCTACAATTAATTTCATTCCCAGTTTCAATTTTGTACGGAATCAACTAATGTTTGTTTCTTCCCCAGAATTTGTTTCAATGCAAGATTTTTTCAAGCTACATGGAAGAAACTAGCGCTATGATTATAGAAATAGTTAAAGGAATTCTTCAGTAGGTTACTCATTGGACTAAAAAACGTTATTTATGCTTAGTTCCTATAGTTCCAAATCTTGTTAGTCTCAATGGTTACAAACCTATTGTTTGCTATAATGTAATTTATAGGTTATCTTAAAGAATCTAGCAAACGGATTGAAGGATACTCTTCCAAACTTTACCCTTCTCAGAGAGCTTATGTTATTAGAAGAAATATAGGGGACATCTTGTTTGCACAAGAACTCTTCTAGGGGGTACAACACCAATCAACACATCAACAATTGTGCATTGCAAATAGACTTGACAAAGTTTTTGATAATGTTCATTGGACCTTCTTATTAAACACTCTCCTTGTCATGAGATATCCTAGCATACTTATCAAATGGATTCATACCCATATTACCTCAGTATCCTTTGCAGTGTTGATCAATAGGGAGCCTTCAAACCTCTTTAAATTTGCTCAAGAACTGAGACAAGGAGACCTTTTGTATCCATATCTCTTTCCAATCACCACAGAAGTATTGTATAGGATCACATCACTAAACATTGCTAGTACTCCTTGTTTAAATTCCATCACAGATGTGAGAAGCTGAAATCTCTAAATTGTCCTTTGCTGATAAACTTTTGATGCTATATGGAGCTAACTCTTCTTCAATTGGATTGAAGTTAGTTTCAATGGATACATTCAAAGCTATTTCAGGATTGTGCTTTAATCTAGTAAAAAATTTTGCTTACTTCTCTACACATACTAGAACAAATGTGATCTCCGTCACTTCCTCTATAGGATTGGAACCCTAATAGGGTCCTTTTAAATACCTTAGAGTTCCCATTTCTTCCAAGAAATATAAGGGAGGGACTGTGCTCCTCTAATTTCAACAATATAAAAGAGAATCACCTTATGAAGCAACAAATTTCTATCCTATAGAGGTAGGTTACAATTTGCAATCTCAATTATTAGCAATATGTATGTATATTGGTGCTCCTATTTGGCTCTTCCAAAGAGTGTTTTGAAGAAGATTGATAGACTTATCATCATTTGGAATGGCAAAAATAGTAATAGAAAAAGGGCCCAAAATTTGAATAGAGCATAGTGTATCCTCCAAAGCAATATAGAGGACTTGGAATTGCATCTGCATACAAAATAAAACTTTAATGGCAAAGAGACTTCGGAGACTTTGTGCAGAGAAGGAAAACTTTCTAGACTAAAACAACTCAGTCTGATACAATCCAATAGATATTACACACTAGACAATTTATGCAATCTCACATTAAGCACAGAAATGGAGGTAGGGGAAATAGTAATTTTTGGGTTGATAAGTGGTACTCCTTTGACCCATTATATATGATTATAGACTATCCCTTGTTAAAAGGGTTTTGCACCTGTTAATACAAAACTCCAGCCACTGATTAATAATGGAAGTTAGATTTGGCCATTCCATTCTTCAAGAGGCTTTGATAGCATTATGAAAAACTTGCCAAGTTATTTGCCTGACCAGTCCAATGCAGATAGTGTGCATTGGGAGCTTGATAAATCCATGTCCTTCATAACTGCATCATCATCATCATCACATTTAATCCGAAATTTCGTAATGAAGCGGGATTTGGGAAGGTCTGATAGTATACAGCCTTACCCCTACATAATAGAGAGGTTGTTTCTGGTAGACCCACATGCAGATGTGACAATAAAAGAGTGATCCAGGTTAAAGAGTAAATAAGTAAAATTAACATTACTAACACGTTAAAAAATTATGTAAATAAAATTATAATAAATACATAAATAAATATAAAATATAAAATATAAGATATAACTCGACTTTTAAAAATAAAATATATTTTAAAACTAAAATATAACGAAATATATCATATCTTTATCTGTAGAAAAGTACCAATACGCAGGTGATAAGAGAGCAATAAAGCATCAAAAAACTCTACTTTGACTCAACATGTAGAAACACAAAACGAACCATAAGATCATTAAGCATAAAAATTCAATCTTGACATAAACCCAACAATATCAAATGCAAAGAGATCAACATAATCAAACCCAGAAATCAAACAAAGAAGTTAATATCAAAAGCAAAAAACCATAAAGAACATAAATTTCAGAAAACCCAATAAAACCTAGAAAACACCAAAGTAGAAAAAACTGATTAATCAAGAACCATACTTGAAAAGAGGAGGCTGCGGAGAAGGAAGAGAATGAGAGTGCCAAGAAAGAGGGAGAGCAACATTTACATACCTCTTATTCAATCCTAAAAAAAACCGCATGCTTACATATCTTGTCGAAGAAGAGGGCATAACCTTTTCCTCAATTCGTGCATCGGAGGAGCACTGACCATAATCTTAATAATCTCTTTGCATAAAAGGGCCCAACGCTCTCTATATATCTTAAATTTATTTATAAAAACTAAACTACAAATCAACACTATCGCCAACCAAAATTTCCTTGAAACTTAACTACTTTTATCTCCAAAAGAATAAAAAAATAAACAATTCATCACCCAGCAAAGCAAAATCTGAATCTTGATTCTACACAAGTTACTTCACTTTCATTCACACACAAACATCAGCTAAGGAACTCGATTATGAAGTGAAACAAAAGACATAATCTTTTATCAAAACCAAGTGACAATCCAACACAAATCTACATTCAGGAACTACAGATCAGGCGATCATAGATAAGCTACGGATCATCAGCACAAGAACATGACTAGATCCAATCATACTTCATATCATCAAACTAAAGCCGATGATCTTAAAGAACCAACCTTTCACATGAAAATCAAAGAAGAACTCCAAAATAATAAAACCCAGTAGAGTATATACATAGAAAAAGATTGATGCTTGATTACCTTGTACAGAAACTGAGGACAGAGACTTGGGATTTGAAAAGAAGATTAAGCTAAAGACTGAAGATGGCTTGGTTTGATGCAAATCATCGAGTTCCTGGGTCTAAATGAAAACGATGATAGGACTACAACAGACTCTACTCAATGATAGGACTACAATAGACTCTACTCAAAGCGAATATCAGTGAAATGAACCCCACTGTACCTGCCGTCGCTCTCCGACGTCAATAGTTAAGGTTGAGAAAGCACTCACAGGTTATATGAAATTGCTAATAGATACATTGGAAAATTTCCATATTTATATACTAACATGAGATTGTAGCATAGCTTCATCCCAGTCTTTTATTCTCTAGCTAGCCTCTTCCCAAAGGCTAAGAACCATGAATAGACTGAAATTCCACATTACTTATCAGAAGTTTGCCTTATATGGAGATTACCAAGAATCTCATGATCATTTACTTTTAAATTGCACAATCTCCATTACATTACGAGATCAATTATTAGTACTATTCAACCTGCATTGGTCTTATCAGACCTAGTTACCTACTTTATCTTAGGCATCCAAGATTAGTATCATAGACAAAG
This sequence comes from Erythroxylum roigii, assembly GCA_027576455.1. Lineage (NCBI taxonomy): Eukaryota > Viridiplantae > Streptophyta > Magnoliopsida > Malpighiales > Erythroxylaceae > Erythroxylum > Erythroxylum roigii. The sequence continues at coordinate 11,727,958 of JANZXV010000006.1, forward strand.
GTGGTCACAAGCTCTTCAAAAATGGATTTGGAATGCTTATTTATCACAGTTGGAGGGAAAGGAATGACAAGATCTTTAGCAGAGCAATTGTTGAAATGAATTCTAGCCTTGATGTATTCCTTACTAAGCTCATCTTGATAGCTTAGCAAGTGGTATGAGTGAAGTGTCTTGTGACTTATACCCTGTTTGGTTCATCTTTTGGAGGGTGAATAAATACTTTTTTCTACCGCAAAAGTTGTTTTCAAGAAAACTGAGTGTTTGGTTGTAAAATCCAAAAACACTTTTTTCATATAAATGGCTTTTTTAGAAGGTAAAATACAGTTTTTTGAGAAGCTCAAATTTGAAGCTTAAAAAAAAATAATTTTCTAAGTAGATTTTTCAGATCAATTAATGAACCTATTTTTTAGTCCTATTTACCTTTATCTTTTACACATAATTTTCATAATACCCACAAACACATCTTCACGCTTATTTTGAGATTTATATAATATTATTTTACTTTTTTTATATATTTTAATATTTATTTTAATATTAGTTTTACTTATATTATAATCCATATAAAAGATTTGGTTAGATATATTTTTATTTATGTTTTATATGGTTTAAAATTATATAATAATTAAAATATTGTGCTTTGCATATTATTTAATATGTTTTAAATAATATTTATATGCATAAATAATTTTTATTATAAAATAAAATATAGTTAAAATTAAAAGTACTTTTTATTTT
>JANZXV010000006.1:11751082-11766540 GCA_027576455.1 Erythroxylum roigii
TTATTAAGTAAAATTAAAATATTCATATTAATAATTAATTTTAGTCAATTAAATTAAATTATTCATAGTTTTATTAATAATTACTATAATAAATAATATATATTTAGTTTACAATAAGAAATTAGCGTTTGAGGGCAAAGGTAGATTGGATGTTTAGAGTAAAAGTGATATCTTCGGCCGATATAATATTTGGGATTTTGAAGAGACACAGAAGAAGAGGAGATGGAGGCGATTACAAAGAAGAGGAGACGGCAATAAGGATTAGACTATGTAAATGAGGATTAGACGGCAACGGTGATTACGGAGAGAAAGGGGAGGTGACGGTGACGGTGACGGTGACGGTGATATAGTATTGGTTCTGGTGCGAGGGTGATAATGACGTTAAATTTAAGGTTAACATCAAATTGTTTTTGTTATAAGTTACAAGTTTATAATTTTATTTTTTTTAAGGAGAAAAACGAAACTTTATTAAACTAAAAAAAGATAAACCGGAAAAGAATCCCAAAATATAAAACAAGAAAAAGAAATGAAAAACGAGCCAAACTATGAGCTAGTCTATTGCCGACAGGACTAATCCACTCAACCTTAATGTCAAGGCGTTGTAACAATATAACCTGACATTAATAAATTATAGAACCATATTCGGACCAATTGGGATCCGAATTACGTAAAGAAAGGACGACTCCTTGCGCATCCGAGAAGACCGTACCATTACCTTAATAATTTTGATTTATATTATAAATTAGGTGAATAAGTTTTTTTAAATATAATTTATCGATAATTAATGTCCAAATCCGCCTACATAAGGAAATCAAAATGATAACCGGAAAAACCGAGTAAACCTCGACTCACAAGCCTGTAATGTACCGCCTTAGCCAGTCATCCCTATAAATACGACATGATAGGTACAGAATGAACGCACGCGCTCTGTCCCCTCTCTCTTTATGACCCCAACTCCACACGCCAACCCCAAAAACCACCTCTTAGCGTCTCTCTCTCGCTCTCCCTCTTCTCTCTAAATCTGATCTCTTAGAACTCCTCCTTCTCCTCGTATAAATTCATAATCCATATATAAAAGAAACCTGTTTTCAAATCTTTCCCTCCCTTTTACCTCCATCTATTTGACAGATCTGTCTTAGAACCCTAATCTTAGACTTTCTTTGCTGGGGTTGTCGTTGATTTGGGGTTTTCCTACTCCGATCTGGATTAAATTGTATTTAGGAGTCATTAAACAGAGGTTCTTTTTTTTTTATGTAGTTGACTATGATCGTAACTGAAAGTCTTTGATGAGGAGATCAATTGGAATAGGGATTTGGGTATCTGGGAAGAAGAAGATAAATTAGGGTAAAGCTAAAGACTTGGCTTTGGGCTCTGAGTTATAGACGAACGAACGAACAAATAATTAAAAAAAAAAATGACAGAACAAGGAGGAGGAGGAGGGGGGGAAGGTAGTCAGCCTGTGGATATTTCCAAACATCCTTCTGGCATCGTTCCCACTCTTCAGTAAGTCTCTCTCTCTCTCTCTCTCTCTCTCTCTCGCTATACATTTTTTTTCTTCTTTTTCAAGAAAAAAAAAAAGGAAACTTAGCTGTTATTTCGTTGGCAGTTGTACCTTAATGTACACAGCGATTCACGTATGTTTTATCGTATCTAAATTTTGCGTCGTCGTACTCAATTTGACCATGATTCTTTTTTCTTTCCTTTGTTATTCTTCTTCTTCTTCATTCAAACGAGTACACGCTTCATGAAACTTTGTATACTGAGGTTGTTGGGTAAAATTCTAATTGGTTTGAGCTTGTATTATTCTAGGAATATTGTATCAACTGTAAATTTGGACTGCAAGCTCGATCTTAAGCAAATAGCATTGCAAGCCCGTAATGCAGAATACAATCCTAAGGTATCTAAAGGTTTTCTACAGAGAGTCTTTTCTTTTCTATGTTGAATTAATTTCTAACAATTTGTTTATGAGTGTGCAGCGTTTTGCTGCTGTCATAATGAGAATAAGGGAGCCAAAAACGACAGCATTGATTTTTGCTTCGGGCAAGATGGTGAGTTCTTGCGATCTTTATTATAATTCTTTTGGGCAAGATGCGGCATGAATATGACTTGAACTTATTTTTAGTGAAGTCATCTTCTTATAATCTTCACTTGTTGATTACGTAAGAGTTTTTTTTTTTAAAAAGGTGTGCACAGGTGCCAAAAGTGAACAGCAGTCAAAGCTAGCAGCAAGGAAGGTAAAGGCCTATTTCTTGGGTTGCCTTGCATTTTCTTCTTCATGTATATGATTCTATCTGATATGATATTCTGTTCTTTTAGTATGCTCGAATTATTCAAAAGCTTGGTTTCCCTGCCAAGTTCAAGGTATCAAATATCTCTCTCTCTCTACTCTCTCCTAAACAAATGAAAGTTGCCAAACAGGGCTTTACCGTTCGTTTACATCTTCGCATTTTAATGGACAGGACTTTAAGATTCAGAATATTGTTGGCTCCTGTGATGTTAAGTTTCCTATAAGACTAGAAGGTCTTGCTTACTCACACGGTGCCTTTTCTAGTGTAAGTACTGGCCATTATCTCAATTTAAGTCTCAGCAGCTCTGGAAATGTTCTTCCATTAATAAAAGCTTTATTCTTGGATTTTATTCTTGCAGTATGAGCCTGAACTCTTTCCAGGTCTAATATATCGCATGAAACAGCCAAAGATTGTACTCCTCATATTTGTCTCTGGAAAAATAGTAATCACTGGAGCAAAGGTAGACATTACTTGTGTTTCAAAATCTCTGACGGAATTGTTATTGCTAATTGAATTTGTTGACTAACTTTTCTTCTTTGACATCTTAGGTGAGGGATGAGACTTACACAGCTTTTGAGAACATATACCCTGTGCTTACAGAGTTCAGGAAGGTCCAACAGTGGTACGTTTCTCTCTTACCATTCACCTTTCTTCAAACCATGAAAAAACTAGGGAAAGGTGCCCTTTTTATTTTATTTTATTTTCCTCGTTCCCTTACTAATGTATTCCATTTGCTAAAATGATCTGCAAAAAACTCGCCTTTGGTTTTTGGTACGTTTTGGTGGTGGATTTTAGATATGCCATCAAAATTGGGGGTCTTTGAGCTGTTTTGGATCTTTCGAATGAGGCGGACTCGAGTGTGTATATTGATGAAATGCTGGTATTTTAATTGTGGGTTTCTGATCTTTTGCTGTGTCCTGGGAACACTGAGATTTCTTATTCCGCTCAGCCTGGATATTTAATGGAAAAAGAATAATGCTACGGCAATGTAAAACCTGTCATGTTCTATAAGTTGCGGGGGAAGGAGAGGACACTTGCGAACATGGTTCACAAATCTTGTACTTGTTTGAAAGTGGATAGACTTTATGCTGGACCATGTATTCATGTTAAGGAATTTTGGCTGTATTGTATTGCGTTATAGATGAATTTTCTCAAGTTATGCCTCTAAATACAGCCAAATAGTAGGCCACGAGTATGATTTACTTGTGGGAAAGCTAATGGAAGGCAATGTAAACAGACATTGTACATAACTAACGAGGAAGCCATCTTTGCTGTATTTATTTGCAACGCAAGTTCAGTAGCGTGAAAAAATGACACATCTTCGCAATCAAAAGAACATTAACAGAAATAGCATTCATTATAAGCTGTTTATGTGCAAACAATTTTAACATTGTTCGTCTCGGCCCTCGTGGTCAATTGATCTTGCTGCAAATCGCAATTCACAGGGAACTCATACTAGGTTTCGCAATTCACAGGGAACATTTTTTGGGTGATATTGTAAAGGTTGAAATTTTAAAAATAGCTTAAATTTCCGTAAATGTTGTAAGACGTCGGATGACAATGGGCTGGATCACTTTGAAATATTATTATTTTTTCAAAAAGTTGCAAAATGATGTTGTTTTGCCATTAATCCTTTGGGCCTTAGCTTGGCCGGGCCCGGGTCGAGAAAATTGAACTCAGCTTATTGACTTCAGATCAGGTCGGGTTAGGTTGGGCCTAAGCCCTTTTTCCATCCTAACAAGGCGTTTCAAAATTTATTTTGAAAATAGTAATTAAGTCTGTTAATATTAAGTCCATTTTTAGATTGTTACATTTTGTTACTGATATTGTTGCAATAAGATATATCAGTATTTATCTTTTATACTTAAAAAATTATTTAATAAATTTTTAGATAATTATGATATTAAAAAATGTACCCATGCAAAGGCACTGATTAGAAAATTAGACTACGTGATTGAATTGGATCAATATCATTCAACTAATTTTGACTAAAACAATCAAAAGTATAATATAAAATTTAAATGAAAGTTAAGAAATAAGCTAAATAGAACATACATATGGCTAGTGTTTAAGATCCCCAACCTTTCTAGCCTCGAAGATTATAGGGCCTATTTTATGTTGTAATGTTTTCTATAAGCTAATCTTCTCACACTGCTTGAATTAATCAATCCTGATCAAGGTGCATATAGAGGTGGCAGAAACATTGGTAATAATATTATTCTTTCACAAGAACTCTTTAAGGGATATTCTATCAACAGATCAATTAAAAGTCATGCCTTAAAAGTTAACTTTACTAAGGCTTTTGATTTTGTCAATTAGGACTTTATCTTAATCACATTGCTAACAATTGGTTACCTTGATCATTTTATAACTTAGATCAAAGCTTGTATATCCTCAGTCTCTTTTGTAGTAACGGTCAAATTAGACAATATTAGACACCAGAGAAGAAGCAGTTATGAACAAAGGACAAGTAAATTACAAAGATTATGTCACAAGATCCGATTAAGAGCAACCTTTAATCCAAATTACAAAAAGATGTCAATAGAGACAAAAAGGGGATATAGAATATGAATTCTTTTATTTTTGTTTGTTCTTCTAAATATTCGATATTGAATTTATTTCCATGTTTAGGAACTAATTTGGTTAGTGCCTAGGTATAATGAACCTTTGGTTGGAATGAATAGTATGATATAATGTTTTATTTAATGTAATTTTATCAATTGATTTATTATGATTCAATTACATGTTTATATTATTGAACTAATATATTCAAAATATTAGTCCAATATTTGATTTTATATGATTGAGATTGAGAAATCCTTTCATGCGAATAGATTTACCATAGTTTTTTTTTGATAAATCAGAGAAATTAAATTAAAATTAAAATTAAACAAAATATGTACAGTAACGTTCACACACAAACAAAGCTTAAAAGCTAAACCAGCAGAGCAACAGGGCGGCCAAGAAAGAAAAAGGAAAGCTACAACACAGGAGGAAGCACCCAAACCCACTCTACAAGAGAACAAAAACAGCTAGAAAGTAAGCCAAAGCACAAGCATACAAAGGCAAAGAGAAAGCCTATCTAATACATCAACCCAGAGCTAGCAAACATAGGCGAACTCACAAAAAAGAACAGCAGGGCCATGGCCCCCTAAAAGGCCAAGCTAAAGCGCTGCACCACCAAGGGAAAGCATGACGATCTGGGACGCTCCGAAAAGAACCTCGAAAGCTGAGACCTGGAAAAACAACACCTGAAAAAGAAAGGGAAAAAAGAAAAAACAATTTACCTCCTCTCTGTGTGAAGGCTGAGCAGTTCCCTAACATGGGAGATAACTCCTACAAGTACGCGCTCCTCAGCCAAGGCTTCATTCCTGAAGGTTCTGGCATTGCGTTAGGTCGACATAAACCCTCTCGATTAGGGTCAACCTAATAGTGAAATTCTGAATCGAGTGCAATCTTAAGAGTTTTAATTAGAACGAAATTTTAGTTAATCAACTGAGGATTAGTTTTCAATGGTCTTGAGAAAGATATTAACATAAGATAGAAATTTCCATGGTTCAATAATAAAAAATTTAATTACATGACAATGGGTTGGTGTTTAAGGGATTTTAAGGGGATTCATTGCCTAAATACTACTTATTTGATATCGTCTAATTGTAGTGTTTTCTTTATCCTAGTCCATTATTATGTTAACTTTAGTTTAGTTTTTTAATTTAATTTTTAATTAAGTTCACAACCTGATTTGGCGGTTCGATAATAGAAAAAGAGTTAATGCTAGTACTTATAGTCCTCATAGGATCAACCCATACTTGTCAGTGTTAACTACCACCACATTGTGCACTTGCGGTTAAAATTTATAATTTTTATAAGAATAAAACAAATCAATCATTCATTTGGTAGTGATTAGATATAGTATGAATTAAGTAATGATTAGATATAGTATGAACTAAGTAAGTTAATAATGGTTTTCGTTACTTTAAAATAATTAGGAAGAATCTTCTATTATTCTAGATTAGTAACGACTCTCTCACTAGAGTGAATTGAGATTAAAAAGGTTATTTTCAAATATCAAATATAAATTAATTGCTAATTAGCAAAGATAAACATGATTGCAATTAAATACAATAGACACTACGTCTATGCTTTATGTCCAAACAAATATTAGATGACAAAAGGAATGAATTATATGTAATAATCATGTAACGATATATTAAGCCAAACCTTATTGACATTCTTAATATTTGGGTGGGCATAACATATTATTAGATAGTAATTTTGATATATAATCATAAATTAGGTAATTAAAGAATAAAATTGAAGCGAAAGAATTTTAATATATTTAATTATAATCATCAATTAGAATTAGAATTTATAATCATTATCAATATATTAAAAACTTAATGAGTCATAAATAAAGAACAATTCAAGAGATAAATTAATTTAAATTAAGCTAGATTTCATTATGAAGTTTAAGAACCTTAAAAGATCAATTATAAGATATTTGATATTATTATGATTAAATTATAATTTAATTAAAGTTAGAATTTGATTTTAATTAAGAGATAAAGTTTAATTAAGTTTAAAAGAAACTCTAGTTTTTCTCTATAAAAAGGAAAGATACAAGGGAGTTAGCACTCTTATCAAACACTTTCAATTATTAAGTTCTTTTTTTCTCCTTTATGGATACCATTAAAGTTGGGGCATTTGAATAACTTGTAGTTTACAACTCCATTAGAGGAGAAAAAAATTTGAATGATACTTAATCAAGTTTTTCTTTAATCCTTTCATTTCCTAATTTATATTTCAAGTTATTATATTAAAGATATCTAATGAAAACCGTAAAAATTATTCTGCTAAACCTATGATTTGATCCTAGTTTATTTCTCTACATCAGTGATATGTGATCAATCAAAGGGTTGATATAATAAGGACAACATATCTTGTCAGAATATGGAAAATGAAAGTAAGACAATGTTTATGAGGAATAGAAGTGAAAAGGAATTTGAAGAAAGCGAGTTGAGTGGCTAGCATTATTGATTGAAGTGTTAGTGGCTTATTTGTTTTCTTGTTTCTAGGATTAAGAATTGTATTGAATAGATAAGACCCACATTTTGACCCTTAAATATTCTATTGTTATCAATTACCTCCATGGCTGAGTAATTAAGGTCTCAGGCAAGGCAAAACCCTTCCCCTATTTCTTTTCCATGAGATTATGGAATGTCTATCCTTGCTCTTACAGATCTGTGAAGCAACGAAGCTCATTAAGTTCCTATACTCTAAATATGAGGTCTCAGTTTCCTACCTCCTAATTCGTTGTTCAATCTTTCTTCTGTATTTATTGCAAAACGATTGTCACAGATCATCTTCAGAATAGATGCCTTGTTATGGATCATCTTCAGAATAGATGCCTTGGTATGTAAAAACTATCCTCAATCTTTGTCCTTAGACTTCCTTCATTGAACATATGCTCACGAATTGAATTTTTGGGCCTAGTGAAAATGAAGTGGTGGCCCTACCTATCCTAACTAAGGGTATGTTGAGATTTTGAAAAGAAGCACCCTATGATGTTTATGGCCAATTGGATCATGACGTACTAGTAAGTACTGAAGGGATCACTATGATCGTAACTATATCCGTATTGAATAGATGCAATAAAGTCTTTAGATTATGACTTTTACAAGAGGTTAATAAGTGCAATAATAATGATTTGAATAGAATTATGTAACCTTTAAGAATGAGTGTGGATAACAATGTGTTAAAGTTATCATTATTGGATTCTTTTTTTTCATTGTGCTAAAGATAGAACCCTTGATGGTCATATTTATATGAAAAAGGTGGAAGATTGCAGTGGAAATAACTAATGTGCAGATGTACTTTTGCATTGCATTTCCATGAAAAATTGTTCATAAGCTACAAATATCTTAATGAATGAATATGATATGATGAAACTATTAGATTTTCAACTTTATTTCTCTATTCCAAAGGTTAAAGGTTGTATAGTAGGATCACAAGCATTCCTTACATATAAGAAAATTGATGTTTATGGTTGTAGAGCTTTTGATTGGAAAAGACTTTGTTTGCTTCTTATTGTCTATTTTTCTTGCAAAAAATGTGTAACATTTACACCAAGTTAGATCCAAGTATTTTAGAGTACTCAAAAAGAATTTTAATATTTCAAAACTATTTACTTTTAACCTTAAATTGAGGAATCCTTAATGGGGTCAACTCTTTGTTAGTTAAGTGTCATGTTAGTAATATAATGTGACTTCTTTTTTATTTTAATATTTATGTAGGACTCACAATCACGTGACATAGTGAGTTCTACTTACTTAAATTGCATTTAAATTATAAATAATACAATTAACTCTAATTTCATTTAACCCTAATTAATAATAATTAATTCTAGTTTAAAATTAATCTTAAGTAACCTTAATTTCACTTTTATCCTAATATAGCTTAATTATATATGATTTCTAGAAAAATCTAACTAACCCTAATCTAAAAAGACAGGAGAAATGGCTGAAGTTCATATTTCCATCATCCCTCTCATCCTCATTATGGTTGTCGATGTTGTGCTCTATGATATCACCATTGTCTTAAACATCTGCTGCCCTATTTTGGGTGAGAAAGCAAAATCACTTAGAACCTTAATACCTTATTTCAATTATTGATCTAACATCATCTTCTAGCTCTTTTACTAACCTCATAGCTTAGCACCATTTTTTGTCTACAATAAGCACTTTCCATTGCAACTCTTACCCCATGTGCTATTTTTATTCAATTATGTGCTTAACCAAGCACTAAGATGCCACATCAATCAACCTCCTTTGATAATACAAAAACATATAGAAAAATATTGATATTATGTTTGATTATGCACACAATTGTGAGATCTTTCATCATATACTTTGCAAGTGGCAATAACTAGAGAACTAACGTCTTTGAGTGTCTTAGCAAATGTTTCAAAAATAAAGGACTCTCAACCTTAGTCTCCAGCAATACTAGTCTATGACTCAAATAACCTAGAAGTACTCTAAACATGATAAGGATTGATTGCTCAAAACATAATACAATTAATTAGGGTTACTTAAGAATGATTATCCTAGTGAGTTTGACGGGCTTACTGACTCAGAAGCTTCTTAAAGATGGACTTTTCTAGTTAGAGACAAAGGTCTTGGGTCTAACGTGTGATCCACTCATCGATGATAAGAATTATCTAACATCTATTATATTGTCCAACATCATGTCAATGTAATGTGTACGATAAGGAGTCCAATAAAAAGAATTATGCCTACTTTGCAATATTCTTCTAAGTGCTTTGTAAGCATAATCATTATCAATAATGAACTGGACAACATTTTTTACCCAACTTCATTCATAACTTTATCAAATATCTTAAATAAAGTATCGACATTTCTAATAAGACCAGATACATTATAGACTTTAAAAACATAGTCCCTTTTGCATAATAAACCAAGAATTGATAGTTGATCCTATTTTCTATTTGTTCATTTATCATACATGATTGAACACCTATAAGTAGTGTAAGTAATTATTCTTTCATCTAAATAATTGTTTATTTCATAAACAAAGCTACTCATAATTTTACCTCTATAGTCATCAATTGAAGAAGTTGTATATCCTGAATCGTAAAAGGCAATAATATCTCTACTGTGGCTGATAATAATAAGACTGGGAAACATTAAATGATATACCTGAATCATACCATCATCTAGTCATTACCATGTCCACATTATGAGTCACGTCTTAAGATTGTAAAGTACTACAATTAAAGGTTGAGCTCCAAGAGTTATTCATGGTGTAAAAAAGTTAGACACTTGTCTGCTTTTTTTCCTCATATAAGATGTAACATTCACTTCTTGTTGGGTAGAAATACCACCTTCAACACCCCCACCACCCTGACCACTGCAAAAGGAACTTCTGTTACTAATTCCATGATTCAATCTTTGCATTTATCTTTCTCAAGTTGATACTATTTAAGAAAAGTTTTTAGTTTCCATTTCACATTATAGCTCACTTTCTTACAAGGCTCCATATCACCTGTGATCTTAACAAAATGCTTCTTTAATCTGGTTATTCATCCACCTTTCAAATGCTTATTACAATACAAACAAATAGTATAGTTCTTCATTCCAAGAACTAACCTAACACGAGAGCAAGTTAGATCATCAAATCTTCCTGAACTGACTGAATTATAATGAGTACTAGAAATTCCCTCCATTTATCTATAAAATAAATGAAGACATATGTCAAAATTAAATTAAAGGTTAATTACAAAAAAAAAATTTCTCAAGTTTTTAATTATAGTCCGAACTTTAAAAAGTAGCAATAAAACGCCCAAACTTTTAATTTTTTCAATTTTAGCCTGACGTTAATCTCACCGTTATCTTTGTTGACGTGACACTGCCACATGTCAATAACCTTCACTAATTAGACACATTAGTGTCATTAAGAGAAGCTTATCTAATTAGTGAAACGATTTCGTTTCTTGATGATAGTAAAATGATGTCATTTCAACAACATCGAAACAAGCCTTAGGTGGTCAACGTATTAGAGCTTTGGAAACCTGAAAAGTTCATATTAGAATTCTAGAACTCGAATACTCGTTTTGAATATGACAGTTTTGAGAAACCCATACGAGTAAGAATCAAAATTTAATGTTGGCTAGATTGTGTGTTTTTATTTGCTTGTTATGGGATGATTGATAATAATCTTTGGGTTTTGGAAATCCACAACCTCAAAATAAGTCCGAAAATTTAAAGATGCTTTGAAACTAGAAACTTAGAGGTCCTGAGAGGTTAATCAGGATTTATCGTATGCTTCGATTTGTTATGGATTCTGCAAATTGAATCTGTGTTTATTTTGAAAAATCGTTACAAAAGGAGTTTAGGTTTGGGTGTTGTTTACGTTTTGTTTCTGGAATAAGTAAGGCATGGAGATGCCCAATTATTGAGTTTGATTTTGGTTTTTGGAAATATGAGAGATGAAAACTGGAGCTTTTGAAGAATCTATATATATCTAAAAAATGTAGCTTTGGGGATTCGATTATCACACCTACTACTATTTTTGTGTGTATTGGTTTGCATGTGATTACTTAAAAATTAGAACAAGCCTTGATGGTTAGGGCTGTGTTGTTTGTGTTTTATGTGGAGAATAATCATTCTGGTTTGTGGCTGTCATATGGAATGAGCAATAACTAGAGAACATGTTGCCCACCAGCGGCGAACTCCCACTAGTGATTGTTGGAACTAGTGACAAGCCATTGGTTTAGCCAAGAAACTAGTGGCTTCACCACTTGTTGGACCCTGAAGTTTTCGTAAAAGATTGGAACTATCGAATGAGAAATTTTAGTGATTAGTCACGAGTTAAGAGCAAATGAATGAAAGTTCTTAAACCAAGAAATGATAGACAAGAGTAAAGTAGGGAATAATGAAAGTGGATAGATTCATGATTTGATATGGTGTTTTTAGTGGATAAGAGATTTTTGAAATAGAAAGAATTAAGGTAAAAGTTATAAGTGAAATGAAAGCAAAAATGAAGTTGAATTTATGCAGTCAATTGATGAAGAATACGCATATATGTGTATATTCTGTCATTAGTACTCATGATTAGTCATGGATTATAATTTTCTTTATGGAGAACATTGTTTTGAAATGAAGAGTAAATGCAATAGAAAAAGGTGATCTTGGTATGAGTTGTGTTAAGGAAAGATTTGGAAACAAAATTGGTAGATGATCTGGAAAATGTTCACTGAGTATGCTTTAGTATTTTAGCCACAACGTTTTCTCTAGTTGTCCAAACAAGATGATTCTTAATTTGGATTAAATTATAGATATATGGCTACATTTCATATGAAGACATCTAATTTCAATTCTGCTTCTAAAAGTCTCAAAATTTCATGAAGTTAAGAACTAGGTGCAATACATGGGGAGATGAATGTAAAATTTGTATTATGAATTTTGGAGAAAATATGGATTAATCTAGATAGATTTTGGCAAAGTTTCCTTCTTGAGAGTTGTAGATCTCTCTTTTATCTTTCCAACGGTACATAGTATGGAATTTTTGGACATTGGAGTCAAAAGTTCTGATCTTTATAAGTGGAGATATTCTAGAGAGAAAAGTAAGACGATGCAAATGAAAGAAGGATGAAACTATCGTTTTAGTTACTGTTCATCCTATCGTCTTAGTTACTGTTTATCCAAGACGAAGTTACTGTTCATCATAGCATCTTAGTTACTGTTCATCTAAGACGAAGTTACTGTTCATCCTATTGTCTTAGTTACTGTTCATCTAAGACGAAGTTATTGTTCATCTTTTGTCTTCTGTTCCATTTTTTATCCTTCATAAGATCGAATTTGTCTTCGAGTTTTCATGAGAGTTATAGCTCTTGAAGTCTTATTTCCAACCATCTAAAAAACACCTTAATCCAATATCTGTAGGGAAAGTTATGGCAATTTTTCCAACTTTATATCGTCTGATGACGTCACTTCGTCTCAAAATGACGTTATATCGTCTGTTCTATTTTTGACCCTTTATATGATATAATTGTCTTTAAGGTCTTCATTAGAGTTGTACCTCTTGAAGTCTTCTTTCCAACCATCTAAAAAACACCTTAATCTGATATCTGTAGGGAAAGTTACGGCAATTTTCCAAACCTTGTATCGTTTGATGATGTCACTTCATCTCAAAATGACGTCATATTGTCTGTTCTATTTTTGACCCTTCAGCTGATAGAATTTGTCTTAGAGGTCTTCATGAGAGTTGTATCTCTTAAAGTATTATTTTCAACTATCTAAAGAACACCTTAATCCGATATCTGTAGGGAAAGTTATGGCAATTTTTCCAACCTTGTATCGTCTGATGATGTCACTTCGTCTCAAAATGATGTCATATTGTCTGTTCTATTTTTGACCCTTCAGATGATAAAATTTGTCTTCAAAGTCTTCATAAAAGTTTTAGAGATTGAAGTTATCTTTCAAACCATGCAAATAACACTCTAATCTAATGTCCATAGTGAAAGTTATGCTAATTGTCCCAAGATAGGTTCAATATGAGTAAGGACAAAAACATGTTTGATTCTTTTGACTATAACTTCTTCTCTAGACCCCCAAATGTTCTGATTCTTGAACCATTGGATTCGTAAGACTTTGATCTACTTCTCCACCAAAAATCTTAGCCATTTGATATGAAGTGAGAAAGATTGAGTGAAAAGAATGGGATAGGTACAGTGAGTGTGTTCTTAAATAATATGAACTGGTGTTATCCCACTGAACATACTTCAATATTTTGATGATTTCGGGATCAGTAGAACTCCAAATGAAATGATTTTTGATTTGTGGTAAACTAAAGACATGGAGCTACAAATGATATAGAAATTGGAATCTAATTCAGTCTCTAAGATGTTCAAATTTCGTATGGAAGTTGTGCATAGTATATTATTTTGGACAAGAGCAGTCCAAAAATGTTTGAAATATATCTTTTGAATCACTGAACCAAATTGAATGATTTTGGAGGTATTAAAAACTTAAGATAACAAAGATCAGTTTTCTAGAAGAAAGTGTTATGCCAGAATATTCAAGGGTATTTGTGGCAAGACACTTAAGTTTAAAAGAATATAAGCCTATAAGGAAGGATAAAATGAACTTTTTAGACTCATTAAGGGCAAAATTGGAAGAAGAAGTATTGTCTTGCTTATAAATAAAGGAGAAAACGTGAATGAGAAGATTCTGGAGAAGCAAAATGTGTGGATGAGAAAAGAGATAAGAGAGAGAAAACATGAAAAAGAATGAAAGAGAAAAAGAAGATAAATAAGCTAGGGTTTTAATTTCCTTAGCCTTCAAAAGAGATTTTGAGGTTGTTCAAGAAAGGAAACAAGTAGAGGAAGAGAAGATCTTCCCTTTTAGCTAAGAATCCCTTCATTTGGTAAAGAATGAAGGTAAGATCATTTTGAAACTTTTGAATTTTTGAAAGGATTTTAGTTCATGGAATTTAGAAATGTTTGGGTTTAAGTATTTTGGAACCAACTTTAGTGATGTGCTTTGAGGGATTTTCAAGTGAAAACCCTAATTAGTTGAATTTTTTGTTATTGCATAAAGGGATCAAGAGAGACAAGAGGAACAAGAGAAGAAGCATTTTGAGCAAGTCAAGTCTTTAAGTAAGGAAATCAAGGCGGGTACATGTTTATAATAGAGTAAATAAGCTACTACTGTTTTCTTTAAATCAAAGAAGTTTTTTTATTTCAATTGCATCATAAGTGCTGCATTATTGTTCATAAATGATTTGTGAAATCTGCTATTTGTTTGTTACATGAGTTGGGTGATGTTTTTCAAAAGGAAAAGATCATGAAAGTGATATTTTTGAAAAAGATGCATGTTTTTGAAAGCATATTTTTAAGAAGGGTTTTCAAGATATACGTCAAGTATATGATAAGCAAATTTCAAGAAAAGTATCATTTTGGGCAACAAATTTACAAGAGTTTGAAATATATATGTTATGTGAGTTTGTGGTAATCCCTCAATAATCGTCACGTGTACATTGACCCAAGTATAGGCTTCTCTTGCCTGTCCGCTAGTGGCATGGAGCTCCTTCATGGATTCCCATAAGTTCACGGCTACGTAAAACTATTATGTAGGATTGCGTTAGTACGTTTTGTTCACGGCTACACAGGACCCTTATGGGAAATGTGCAGTACCTTCTGTTTTTGGACTTACCCAAACCATTTGATATGTTTATATCATTGATTTGCATACACATGAATTTCTGTAATGAAAATGAGTTATAAATATTTTGGATGAAAGCCTAAGAAGTGTTTTGTAAACTCAATGACAATTTTTCTATGAAAAGAAAAATGATTTCAAAGGTTCAGGTTATTTTTTTATTATAAACTATTTCCTACGAGCTTTCAAGCTCACTGTAACATCCCACCCTCAATTGGAAGGGTAGAATGGTAATTGGCATAGGATTGGATAGATTGGGATTGCATAGGACTGCTCATGCATAATAGGATTATTGATTTTTGACTTACTGTACTGTTTTGACCATAACTCATTGTGTGGTTATGCAAATGAGGTGAGGTTTGTGCCCACTTAAACTTTGGTTTGTTGGCTACATTTTTGTGTGAAATAGGTGTTGTCCAATTTTAGCTTTAAG
>JANZXV010000006.1:11766640-11776996 GCA_027576455.1 Erythroxylum roigii
TAGAGGTCGGGATCAGTTCGCGTCTGCATTAGTGTCTTATCGAATTGTTTTCCGCAATCATTGTACAACAATGCTTTGTATGTATAATGAGCCCATTGTGGTTTTATTGTTTTTATACATTGACTGATTGTAATTTATTATCGGATGACTGTAATAACTGAAAATGGTTAATTGTGAACATGGACTCAAGATTGTTACTGTATTTTTCCGCGTGAATAAATGGTTTAAAAAAAAAGAGAGAGAAGAAAATGTCATACTGAGTTTTAACCGATTGATGTAGTACGCCACCCTCGCGGGACACGAACTCGGATATCACCAACGATATCGGGTTCGGGTCACTCGAGAGTGGGGTGTGACACTCACCTCCCCTTCTGTCCCATCTTTAGGTGAGAGCTAAGAGATCAAGTGATCGAGAGCCTAAAGGAATTGCTTCATTTGCTATTTGTATTTTTGTAACAAGCCAATGGTGTGGCTTTTGATATGTCAATCATTTTTCAACTCTGATGCTTTAGTAATGAAATGATAGATTGAAGTAATTTCGATTGTGTATGTTCATTTGACTTCCTTGTTAAAGGGTTGAGTTAGAGGAATAAGTTTGGTTTGATGTTTGATTGTTGTGGGCACGCCACCCTTGTGGGATGATGCCTCAGAAGGGTTCGTGGAAATAATCCTTCAAGGAAATATGCACGCTCAAGTTAAGTATGGGGATATTCGCAAGAGTTAGGTTCTGAAAACGGGATTCAACAGTTGTATAAAGACTGTTAACACCCATCGAACAATAGGCAAAGGTGACATAGGTCCACAAAAAATGATGAGGACACGACACAAGCCGATGACAGAGAGGCAACTTCAGTTTTCGGTGACAAAAACAAACAAAAAACCTAGATCTTTGCACAAAGGATGAGGCGCGTGTATTCATCTAAGACGTTTCACTAGTTAGACAAGCTTCTCTTAATGACGCTGACGTGTCTGATTAATGAAGGTCATTGACACGTAGCAGTGTCACGTCAACAAAGATAATTGTGAGACTAATGTTGGGTTAGAATTGAAAAAAATAAAAATTTGGACATTTTATTGCTACTTTTTAAAGTTTGGGTTATAATTGAAAAATTGAGAAAAGTTTAAGCTTTTTTTTGATAATTAACCCTTAAATTAATAATTTCATATGAAAATAAAGTGCTCTTCCAACTTAATTTCATTATGTAATACTATCACAAAATATGCATTGTTTAACCCAAAACAAACACAAAAGCACATCTTAGATTCTAAAAACATATACACAACTTGAACTCTAAAAACATACATGCATCTTTTATTCCAAGTTAATAGTCCAAGTATACTTATTACCAACTACTAGTGACATGAAAAAAATGAAATAAGCTACGTAAAATAACGAAAAAGAAATAGAGCAACAATAGTTCTGAACAATCATATGGTATAGACTTGCAAGTGAATTTTATGAACTTATAAAAATGAATCATTAAGAAAATTTGATATTTAAGTACGTTCTATCAAAAAAAAATTCAAAAATTGTTAGTATAACTACCATACATATCATGAAAAATTTATCTACCAGTACATTTATAGCATAAATTAATTCTTGTATCTTACATTTTTTTTGCAATAAAATTGAACATTACAAAAACAAATTTATTATAAAAATTAAAAACATCATTATACTCTCATAATGACAATCTTATGGAAGCAAATCATATATAATAATTTATTCCATAATGATCTGAAATAATCAATCTCAGCTATTATGAATTATAGAATGATAAAATTATCTCAAAATCTCAATAGTAATTTATTTTAGAATGATAAATTTATCTTAAATTTCGATTAACAAATTTTCCATAATCTTAAAATCATTACATTAAAGCTTATTTTATTACTTGTAATCATAAAGTCACTCCAAATCTAAAATCTAAACTATAATTTAAAACTTATTTTTATTGCTTTAAACAAAATTAAGACACTATTAATTAATCATTATTAAACACAACACAATTTGTAAATTAAACAAAATTCAACCTAATCTTAAATAAAGACAATGTCACAATTGACACAACACAATCTACAATTTGATTATCAAAGCGAGAATTGCCACAAAACAATTCACAACTTAATTTTGCTAAACAAATTCAGTCTAATTGAGTAATTGCTTAAAATCTAAATTGAAGCGCGCACACACACAAATCACAACACAAGCAATTAGCATTTTACAAACACAAGTTTAAAACAACCTAAAACTAATAGAACAAAAGGCAAGCGTGAAGAGGAGCATGACAGATCAGCGAAAACTGAGGAGAGAAGAAAAATTCTAGCATGAGCTGGCTATTGGATTTTTTTTTTCCAGTTTAG
This sequence comes from Erythroxylum roigii, assembly GCA_027576455.1. Classification (NCBI taxonomy): domain Eukaryota; kingdom Viridiplantae; phylum Streptophyta; class Magnoliopsida; order Malpighiales; family Erythroxylaceae; genus Erythroxylum; species Erythroxylum roigii. Next base: position 11,769,005 of record JANZXV010000006.1, read on the forward strand.
TCCACATTTTTAAAACATTTACTAAATTTATCAGTAAATAATTGGTATTTACATTTTTGGTCGATACCATAGTTCGATTTTATTCACATGTTTCGTACTTTTTGTTAATCGGTATCACACATATCAACTAGTACCGATCAGTATGACACGAAAAAATGTTATATCACTTAACTAACATAAAGTTAATGTTATTAAAGTTTTATTTTGGTTTTAACCTACGGGTTGGGGCTCAGTTGGCTGTGCAGGCTGAGCTTGTGAGAAGAGCTCTCGAGCTCAATCCACGCTAAACACACCCGCAGGAAAGGACAAGGAGCCTTAATTATGACTACGCTCCGAATCGGATTAGTCGGCCCAGTGGATTCGGATACTGGTGGTTTACAAAAAAAAAAAAAATTTCCTTTTGGTTTCCATTTTTATGATTCAATAATAATTTCCACATTCTATTGTACAAGATAATAAGAGGACTAATTTTTATGAATACATAAACACCAAAAGGTTATTTACTTCCTTTCTTTAAAATTTTTTCCCATAAATCCTAAATCCCATAAATACCCTCGCCTAGAAATACTAAGCTCACTTGATGACCGGCAATATGTAGATACTATCAAGGGTATCCAAAAAAATTCACAAACAAATCAATCTAGGAAACCCTAGTTCGCTATAAACTCAAAGCCCCCCGGTAGAAAACCCATTACTTGATCTTATCAGAGCAGATATAGGAGTCTCTGATGGGGTCAGCTCCTCTCCCTCTCTTCTTGTGCCTGAGCTGCCCTCCCATGCTTTATGGCCGCCGGTGGCTCTTCTACTAGTAGAGAGAGAGATCCTATTGCTACCCTATTGAGTTCCTTTTCTGTGATGACGACTGCCCGGGATCTGAGCCCTGAAGATCGGGCTGTGATGGTCCTTCGGGCTAATCCTCAACACCATAACTTTTTTATTTCAGGTTATCTCTGTCTGTATGCGTTGGGTTTTTTATTTGTCCTTCGTTGATATTTTTGTTTCACTTTAGTACTAATGTTAAACGGATTGCCTTGTACCAATATCTCTTGTTTTTCTCTTATTCTTAATTGATGAATGGAGTTGAAGTAATTTCTCCGATTGCAACCTTCTGGATCATTGGCTTCATATTTAAATGTTTGACGGGTTTGATCCTGTTGAGTTGCTCAAGTTTTAAAAGCTGAAATTGAAGTTGGAGATTTAAGGGTTTGGACGGAAGTATTTGTTTTCTGAACCATCTTCCTTTAAACGTTATGAATCTAATAATGTCTTTTGTTTGTGGAATAACTTGATCACTATGTTAATTGTATTAGAGACTCAACAGATTCCCTTCTTTAGTCGTATGGTTTTAGCTAGCTTGTTATGTAATATTACGTTTCGCAGAGCTCAGAACTGTAAGCATTCATTGACCAGTAACGAGGTTGCTAACAAAATAAAAGACCGTATGGTAATGGAAGACAGATACGTCTTGTGCACCATTCATGACATTGTTAGTTTTATTGCTGCCCATGGTTAGAGCCCCTTCTTTTTTTATAGAAATCATGCTGTAATGTACGTACGAATCCCTAAATCATAATTGATTACTTGTGGCACCTTTTTTCGGGCGTGTTTATACTGTGTTTTTGTTTGTGTTATGCGTGTTGTCAGAAAGAGTGCCTTTACCAATATTTGGTTGTTTATTCCTCGTTTCCAGTTGCGAATTGGAGCTGATGCTAACGTTTGACTATCTTATTTATTCCCGGAGTATTAGATTTAATGTGTAACTTTCTGGTATATTAGATTTCCCTTCCCGTTTAGATGAATTAATGGGTTTGATTGTATCATATATGCACAGTTTAAAAGCTATGCCAGAATGATTGATATAACGTTTTTGAGGAAAGTAATTGATTTGTTAAGTACCTTGACTTATACTATATGATTCTGTGTTGTGACATGTTTGCGGATTAACTTGGTCGCTAGTTGAATTGTGGATTTCATTTCAATTGCCAGTTTGTAGTGAGCTGAGTTTTGACTACAGTTGATGTATCATGAAGTGTACCATCATCAGCAAAAAGCTTGACGATGTTGGAATTGGGAGCTGCTAGTCAATTACATTGCTCAAATATTTGATGCAACTTGCAGGAGGAGTGGTGAAATGGAACTCAATCGTCTGCTTCTATCCAAAAATAAACCATAGAAGCAGATCACCCTAAAGAGATCATTTGTAATCTTTATAGTTTGGGATGTTAATAGAGTGGAACGCTCCTTGTTCTGTTTTTCTTTTCTAGTGTAGTTCTGATAATTGTATTACTACTTTTCATCCCTTTTGTCCATGCAATTGTAAGTCCGAGCTACCAAAATTGCCTTGCTAATTTCTGAATAATCTATTCCCGATATTCTTTGATAAGATTTTGTAGTTTTTATTTACTCCTTGTTCCCGAAAACTATTTGCTAATTTGTAATAGAACAGCTACCGAACAGTATATATCATATTGATCTCCCACAGGTGATTAATCACATGTCGTTTTCATTTGGAGCAACTGAAGCATTTATGTCCTCTTTTACTGGAGTTTACTACATGATGATGTATTGATGTCCCAAGTGGCATCGGTCATTTAAAGTGCAACGAGATGACCCTGAAAAGATGGCTTGGTGTGATGGAAGACCACGTCCCTTAAAAAGCTTGTTCCTTGGGAATTACGAACTGTTGTTGTGATGCAAGTGCACACCTCTATTTCTTTTGCAGTCCAGAGTGACGCATGGTTATGTTTAAGTTGGATAGCCCACGGTCAGCTGGTGCCGGAGGGTCATCCTTTATGTATTTAATAATTGACATCTAGCCAAGGTGATGAGCTTGTCCCAAAATATAATACTGCAAATTGCTTTAGTCCAGTGATTAACAAAACAGAACCTATTCAGTTGGCAAATTTGTGGCTGGCTTGATATAATCACAAAATTGATTCACAATATATAGTGAATAATCAAATCACATAACATATGGGAATGGCATTTCCAGACTTCAATCTTCATATGTTGGTGACATAACGGCCATCTTCACCATACGAGTCCAACTCCGAACTACCCCATTAAAACCTGAGATGGTTCTCACAAAATATTCTCCCTAATTCGCTCTCCATGCCTCGGAGTGGGAGGAAAAGAAAGAAGACAGTTAGGCCATTACGAGGGGGTCTTTCGCTGTTCAACTAACACTACATAAGTTAACTACTCACGCATTAGACAGTATACAGCTCCAGTCACGCATTAGACAGTATACAAGTTCATAACATCCTGGAATTATCAGTGAAGCTATTAATTGGGAGATAGTTCCTCCTCAGCCTGCCTTGTCTAGACATGTCTATGAAAAGTTTTAATTTGAAAACTGTCGACCTGTAAAGGTTTGGCCGAAGGCCCAGTTGGAAGGAGCCACGCCGTTGGAGACAACATAGCGACCGTCGCTTGTTGTCACCTTAAAGGAGAGAGCTTGAGCATTAAGGTAGGAGCTGCTTTGCCAATTTTGTCCCCAATTGCGAGACATTGCTTGCCAACCAGTTCTAGACCCTTTGATAGAGACGGACACAACGTCACCAGCACCGCCAACGTTTGTCACAAGAACAAGGTTGAAATATGAATGACCGTTTATCGTGAACCTGATGCCTCCAGATTTCATACAAGCAACTCTGCAGGGAAAACATAGATTGCTTAAAATGGTTGTATCTAATAAGCAAATGACTTGGTGTTACCTTCTGTACTGAACGGGGACTATTCCTGCTTTGTAGTGAGCTATGTGTTGAAAACCTGGCTGACAAAGGTCAAAGTGTTGCAGAGGAGGATTGCACCATCCTCCTGCAGCGCTTGGGAGGGCATTGTTTGGTGGGCAAAAGTTTGTTGCTGTGACAATGATTGATCCCGGGAGACATGCTCCATCTCAAAACATGCTCCACATGTTTGTCCATTGTTGAATAGAGCTGTGCTTAAGGCAACCGTGTTCGTCCCATATCCTTGGCTGTAAAGATTCCCATACCCACAAGCTCCTCCTAAAGCATACCAAAATTTGGTTGGAACAAGAACTACACAAGAATGGACATATTTACTAACATATCTTTATTGGATTCGGGCACTTACCCATTGTACCAGAAGCATCACCGCCTCCATAGAAGGTAGCATGGGCATTAGACCATCCATCTCCGTAGCCATTAATTGTCCTTGACATGGTTACTAAAGCTAATAGATATATTCCAAGGAATCCCATTTTGTTGCACTGGAAAACAAAGGAAGTCAAGTTCACAGGCTGGCTATTAAATATGGTTCGTAAGAGGGGGAAATGCTTCCGAGTAAAGAAATGAGGATTGGATATGTACTTGCAGGGCCTAACTGGTTATAGAAACCAACTGGAACAAGAGATGTCAACGAGTAGCGGAAGATGAGGAGAGTGCTGGGATTGAAAACTTATATACAGATGTTGGAGGGATTAGTTTAGGCTAACACGAGCAGCAAGCAAATCAAGAATGCATTAACGTTATCTAGTAGTGTCTCAATGTACATGCCTAAGGATGGAAAAGCCATAATTGACCTCGTTCTGTGTCTAACATCTGATGGAGTAAATTGCTTGATTGAGTAAAAGAAAAAAGAAAAAAAGAAAAGTTCGAGAAGCCATATTTTAGCGGATGACTCATTTTCGACTTTATCTCAACTGCTTGACATCATTCAGTGTTGTGTCAAGTAACAGCCTGGAAAACTTTCCAATTTAACTGCCTCTAGTGCTTAATATTTCCATAAATTAGTTGAAGACTTAAAAATATAAGTGATCAGCCAAAGGGACAACAAATCGAGAAAGATGAACGTACAGCAATTATGAAATGTCACTGGAAGGAACTAGAAAACGATAATCAAGGACTAGAACAAGAGCCGGAAGGAAAATCAAATTCCACCTCTTTTCTTGTCATTGCATAACTTATGGTGCTTTAGTTGCTGTCAAACACTTCTTTTTTTGGTAAATAAAAGAGCTAACAACTAGCTAGAACTAATAACAGAATTAATGTGTCGAGTGCGACTAACACCCATGCGATCATCATTGAGAGTTCGTCCTATAACATCTGGGGGTTGTTGAAAAACCACCATACCCAAAGACACCTCAGGTTTGAGCCGAGCCATAGCATCAGCTGTAGCGTTTCCCTCTCTAAAAACGTGATAAATCTTGACTTGCCAACTGCGTGACAGCAGCTCCCGAATGCTGCAGATGAGTGCATTGTCCGTACTCTCTTGAATATGGTTAGTGAGTCATTTAATCACCAACATGTTATCACTCTCAACCTCGACCTTGTTGATGCCCATACTTCAAGCGAGATGCAAGCCATTGAGCAACCCCCACAGTTTCGCATTTGTAACCGAACAGATGCCAAGATTGTGAGCAAAACCGGCCAGCCACGAACCATTGGTGCTGCGTAAGAGCTCTTCTTTTTTATATGGCCATCAACTCTCAAAGTCTGCCATTTAAAAATATTTAAAATATTATTTAAAAAGTTTGACTATATTTAATTTGAATTATTTTAATGTCAGACCAATTAAATTTTAATTATTTAAACATTAAGTATTACTTCACTTTAGGATAAAATATCATTTTTTTAACTTAATGATAATTTTCAATATTTTAATAAAATTTGAGTGTGTTGAGAATATCCACGTGTGGGTGTCTCATATTGAAAAAAGAAGAGAAAGAAGACTAACATATAAGTCTAGCGGACTACTCCACCTATTGTCAATTAATTTTAGAATTGAGCTTGTGTGTGGTCTAACTTTCTTTCTCGTGTGAGCCCGTAGGTCCATTGCAACTTTAACATAGTATCAAAGTCAATGAAAATCTTGGCCTACTATTTACCCCGGAAAGGAGTTTGTTATTTAAGCTCCCGGAGAAGGAATTAAAATTTGCATGGGGTAAGTGATCCAGTAATATTGTTTGCCCTAGGAAGGGGCCTATTTGATTTCAATCAGAAGTTCAGCCCCGATGAAGATTGTCTACGTACTTCTCTGGATTGTCCAAGTAAAAAAAGACTCACTTGTGAGGGAGAGTGTTGAGAATACCCACATGAGAGTGTCCCGTATTGAAAAAAGAGAAAAAAGAAGACTAACATATAAGCCTAGTTGCCTACTCCACTTATTACCAATTAGTTTTATAAAAGAATCTCACTTGAACTTGTATGTGATCTAATTTTTCTTCTCGTATAAGTCGAGGTCAATTGCAAATTTAACATGTAATGTTTTTTTATGAAATAAAATGAAATGCAATTTAATATAATGCTATACATTATAATTAAAACCGGTGATGTATAACTTAATTATAAAACATTTTAAGCTTAAGTTATCTTTTATATTTTTTATAGATTACTAAATCATGTATTGAATTAAAATATAGAATAGGATGGTTTTTCTTTCGTATCAATCTTCTTTTAGTGGTCGTAAGAATTGTTCGTTGGCTAACGTACGTCGTTGAAGACGTTTGCGTCACCTTTTTCTTTTTCTCTCACTTTTCGTTTAATTCGGTTCGGTACGAAGGTTGAATGTGATTTTCAGATGTCGTCGGTGGTAGACATGTGTGCGGGGGCTCGTAACTCACACGTCCTATCAATCGCTGTAATCGACTGGCGTTTAAAGCGTTTGATTTGGCAATGAATCAAACTTAATTGTTGACGATGGAATGGGACTTAAAGTACGTGAAATCAAAATTTAATAACCGGGGCAAATCTTATCACGACATTCTTAAGAATATTTGCGCTTTGAGGAGCAATTAAAGTGATTTGCGGTGCAATCCGGTGGGTTGACGTAAGTAGCACATATTTTCGTTGCTTAATCAAGAAATTGAGGGTTTGACTTTTAGGAATGCAGCAAATTTCTGGGTCAGTAATAGCCCTCTTTGATTTGAAATGTTCCCGCCACGAAGGGATTAATCTCAGGACTAATCCTTTTTATAAAAAAAAAGTGATTTCCGGTGCTCCTCGCTAGGAGGCTTTGCTCAAAACATAGGCTGGTGCTTTTCACTGAATGCAAAACTTTAGGAAGTGTATATTGGCCTTACACTTGTATGGACTAAGGGATACCGCCGGGTAGAACTTGAAGTGGATTTGGCGGCAGTGATCAAAAGCCTTTCCTTCGCGGTCAACTGAGCTCAAACCCGCAATTCTATTATCCTGGGCCCTGATGAACTGTTCCATCGAAACTGGATTGTTGTTCATCGACATATTTATCGAGAAAACAACAGATGTGCTGACTGGTTGGCTCACTACACAGACAATGTAGATGTTGGGGTCATATATTTTGACACTACACCCATCACGTGTTACTTTTTCCTCTCAGAGAATATATCGGGATTCTATTTTCCTAGACTCATTATATAATGTTTGCTTGATTTCCCTTTAAAAAAAGTGATTTATAGTGACTTCTTAAATGCTTAAAAATGGTTTATAAAGATTTCTTCTTAAGTGCATATTTGGATGGACTTTTTTTAGGTTAATAAGTACCTTTTTTCACTACAAAAGTCTTTTTTAAATAGATATTTAGATATAAAATAAAAAAGTACTTTTTAAAAATATGTGACTTTTTGACAACCAAAAAATAACTTTTTAAGAAGCTTAAATTTGGAGCTTCTAAAAAAAGTTTCTCAAATGGCTTTTTCGGGTAGACTTTTTAGGTCAATTAATGAGCCTATTTTTTAGTCCCTTTTGTCTTTATATTTTACACATAATTCTCACAATACTCACAAATCTATCACGTTTATCTTGCAAACTCATCTTCTCTGTTACAATAAAATGCATAATTTATTATGTATCTAACTATTTACTCAACTTGAATATTTATTTTGGGATTTATATAATATCATTTGGCTTTTGTATATGTTTTAGTATTTATTTTTATATTAGTTTTATTTATATTATAATTCATATAAAAATTGGTTAGATATATTTTTATTTATGTTTCGTATGGTTTAAAATTATATAATAATTAATATATTGTGCTTTGCATATT
>JANZXV010000006.1:11808933-11825076 GCA_027576455.1 Erythroxylum roigii
TTAATTAACGATCGTATCTTGATTAAACAAAACCTAAGGGAAAACTTGGGTTAATTATTAACCCACGATTAATAGTTTCTAGGAGAGTTTAAAGAAAGACAGATTAATAAAAATATGTTTAGTCAGGGTGTAGGGCGAGATTGAACTAAAGAACTGGGTCCCTACCGGATTCCCCACATTTATCATTTTTTTTCATGTTTTCTTTAATTTGATTTTATTAGTTAGCTTTATTTTATTTTCTTATTTCAAAATCCAACCCCCCCTCCCCCGTTGAACCTAAACACCGATTAATTTCATTCTATAAACTTTACGCATACTCTCTGTGAGATCGACCTAGACTCACCACTACTAATATGAATTATTCCAATAATTGTGGGGAAATAAATGAAATGGGGGTATGGAATGATATTATAAAGATGTATTTAATCTCCTTGATGGTTAAAGAAGTGAAGAAGGGAAATCGAATAACTACTACCTTTTCCAAATCGGCTTGGAAGAAACTTAAGATAGGGCTTTAAACAAAATTCAATAAAGAGTATATTGATATTCAATTAAAGAATAAGTATAATGGATTAAGGGCTAGATTAAAGAATTTCAAGAACTTATTCAAAGAAATAGGAATCGGTTAGAACTCCTTTACTAGTGAAGTTAATGCTACAAATGAATGTTGGAAAATCTATTAAAGGTCAAATTTGTCTTTGTTTTATTAATATATGATATTATATAATATTTATTCTCATGTTCCTTTTCATCATTATAGGTGCATAAAATGGCTCATAAATTCAAGAAAAAAGATGTAAGGAATTTGCAAAATTGTGTCATATTTTTGGAGATATTACTACAACTAGTGTGCATGCACATCCATCAACTAAATCTCTATCGAATAGTACAAAAAAGAAACATAGAAATTGATTTTGATGAAGATTACTCATATAATGAAAAAGAAGATCAAAATATAAGTTCTCCATCTAAGAGAAAGAAATCTCCTAAGAATAAGAAGGCAAAGAAGACATATTCTAACATTGTAGTGAACAATCAAAAAGGGAGAATGATTTACTTAAGAAAAATTTGAGTGAAACGTCATCCACTACAGATAATAGATCTCAAGAGTCTAACATAATGATGGAATGTCTAAATTCCTTAGATGAATTGGGTGTTGACAGTGTGTGATATGAAAAAGCTATAAAGGCTTTACATGATTATCTACTTTATAGGGATATTTGTATGAAGATAATAGATACAAGCTAGATTGAATTATGCCGCTTTAATTATATTTTCACGTTATTACATATCAAATTCTTATTAATTTGAAACTTTTATATTAAGCACTGTTCTATAGTTTGAACATTTTATGTTTATGTTTTATAGGAATGTTTGCTTAAGTTAAGTCTATATTTTGTATGAATATTTTGTTTATATTCGATTAACCCTTTTGATTGAATGTCTTATTAATTATTTAATGATGACATTGTAGATACATAGATTTTGAATCAGATTTTGATGATAAACTAAAGAAGGTACTCATTATTTCTCTAGCTGAAGGAGAAAACAAATATTTTTATTTACAGAAGCAACCATGTAGAACTTCTACTCTATCAAGTCATGATTGGATATTAGAACTTGGAATGAGAATCTTAGATTTTGATGATGAACTAAAGAAGGTACTCATTATTTCTCTAGCTGGAGGAGAAAACAAATATTTTTATTTACAGAAGCAACCATGTAGAACTTCTACTCTACCAAGTCATGATTGGATATTAGAACTTGGAATGGGAATCTTAGAAAGATTTATGAAGACTTAAGAATGAGAAAGATAATCTTCTTGAGCTTATGTGATGAGTTTAAGAGTTTAAGAGGCTTAAACGCAACAAGACATTTGACTGTGGAGGAATAAGTAACAATTTTCTTGATGACTATAGGGTATAATGAGACAACTAAAATTAATGCAAAACGCTTTCAACATTCGACTTGGACAATTTTGAATAACTTTTTCAAAGTCTTATATTTAGTTAATTGCCTTGCAAAAAAAGTCATTATCCTACCATCCTTTACTAATAGATCTCCTGAGATTCAACATAATTCAAAATTCTTTTCATATTTTTAGGTACATTCATATATTTAATTACTATTTTAATTTTGTCCTTATGATTAATAATTATTTTTACATATATTTCAATTTTTCGGATTGTATAGGAGCAATAGATGGTACACATATTGATGCACATGTTTCGATCGATGAACAAATACCATATAAGGGTAAAAAATTAATCCAACCCAAAATATTATGTGTTGTTGCTCATTTGACATGCATTTTACATATGTAATGACTAAATGGGAAGGTACTGCAAATGAATCTTGAGTTCTTTTAGAAACAGTGACAAATCCAGCAAATCATTTTCCTATGTCTCCAGAAGGTATTATATTATTTTAAATAAACATAGTAATTATGTTTCATTTTTAATATCTTTTTGTTAATATTATGTTCTTTATATGTTAGGTAAGTTCTATTTGGTTGATTCGGGCTACACCAATATGTCTTGATTTCTTTCACCATATCGAGGTGAGAGATATCATTTGCGAGATTATAGAGGGAGAGGAAGACCTCAAGGTCTACATGAATTGTTTAACTACATATATTCTTCATTACAAAGTGTTATTGAAATATGTTTTGACGTTCTAAAAGTAAGATTCCCTATACTTAAAAATATGCCAAGTTATGATATGAAGAAACAAATTATTGCTTGTTGTGTTATACACATTAATATTAGAATGTTGGGACAAAGGTGATGAATTATTTAACAATTGTGTTGCAAATGAAGAACAAATTAGGAAAAGTAAAAATAAAGATGCAAGTTCCCAAGTGGAGTATAATATCTTTTTTTTATATATAAATCAAGTGGAGTATAATATCACTCCAATACAACTTCAAGGCATGTCTTAAAAGCAAGATGAAATTGCTAGACAAATGTGGAATGATTATATTACTTATAATTAATTTATGTTTCCTTTTGTAAATGATAATACTATTATGTCTTCAAGAATTATAATATGATGGACATCTTTTATTGATTATAATGACTTAATATAATTTTTTAATTTATAGAATTTTGTTATATACAATTAACATGAAAATTATTTTAATTATATTAATTTGAATATATTTTAATTAGCTATAACGATAATCAATTAATTTAACAAAAAAATATTATATTAAAATTATTAAGATAACAGTATAATTATAAAAATAGAAATAGGATGATAAAACCAATTATGTTTTTGTTTTTTTTTTTATAAATCTCAACCAAACAAGTTTTTATTTTTAGTTTTATATCAGAAATTTCAACCAAACAGGTTTTTAAAACATAAAACACTAAAAATCACAATAGAAAAATAAAAGTACAATCATTGGACTCACTCCTAAAACTATTGTTGGGCGAAAGAAAATTATGTCTTACTAGTGAATCTGATTGATAATAAGGTATTGATTAGAAAGTAATTTCTAATTTACTATTGATTTTCAAGATTTCTCCTAATTTTAAGAAAAATTAAGATTAAATAATGTTCAAATTGAAAGGATAATTATTACATTCATTTATTCGACAAGTTAAGAGGAATGGATATTTAATCTTTGAACTGTGCAAAAAATATAATTTATCTTTTATAAATTTTAGAATTTTATTATTTGAAAATTTTTAATTCAAAATTCCTTTAATTTTATTTTAGTATACTTTAAAAAAAATCAGTAAAAAATTTAATTGGAATAGATCTAATTCTCACAATTATGTTACATTTTTTATGGTAAAATTAGGATTAAAATTCTGAGGTTTCTCTACGGTTCAAGAATGTACTTATTATATGGTCTCAAATCATAGCTGAAACAATTTCAGATGTAAACTAAACGATAGTTTATGTACTGGTGTGGGGATTATGAAAGTATCTAATTAACCGAGATTGAGTTTTAATGACCACCATCCATTTGTTAAAGCGCATCCAATCTTAGATTGAGTTTTAGTTTCGACCACAAAAGGTACGGGGAACACCTTACGTTGAAAACTCCAAATTGGGTCTTGTCGGTGTTGAGAAAATAAAACGGTAACCATGAAACATGTCATTTTCTGTCAGTTTCAAGCTTTCGTACCTATTGGTTGCTTACAATTCATCAACTTAAGCTAGGCTTTACTTTTCAATGACTTGGAGATGAAAGTTGATCACATCCAAGCGATTGAGAGGAAAGAAAAATGATGATGTTATACATATTTTAAGGAGGATGCGTCTGTGATTTTTCTTCTCGAACCAATTAAATTTTGACACATAATACTAACAATATAACCTAAATTAAGCAAGGACAAAATTGTAAAACGGAATAAAATTTTCACGTACAAGCATTAGAAAAAAAAAAAAAGTCGTAAATTGCTCAAATAGAGACTATGTATCATTGTCATTTTGTAAGTGGTTTGGGATTCAAACAGTGGTTCTAATACTGGGCTATATATATGACTGGGTGGCCATTTGTTTTATAAATTTCATCTCACCTAGCTATCGTGTAAGTTTTGAAGTTGAATGAATGAAAGGAAAACTCAAACCCTGGATCCAATATTCAATTCGCATGTTACATATGCAAACATGTCAGGAACATAGTCACTTTTCTTTGGTACCTGGAATTGGAAATTTTTATCCTGGGAACTTTCTCAGAAGTTTCCCGTTTGAATGCAACAATGAACAGGATTCGAGAATGCTAATTTTGTTTCGTTAAGACAATGGTAAAGTCAGGGCAGGTGAAAACAAATCATGCATAGTCAGATTCTAGAGAAGGGCCTGTTGGGGAATTTATAATAATTTTGAGAAAGGGTCACTAGGACCAGAAATTAAACTTAATTACTCGTGGTGATTGATCTTTTTAATCTAATGATTTCTTGAGATAATATGCAATCTTAATAGTTGAAATGTTTTATCGTTTATGGTGAAAATTTACGGTTTTATTAATTCCATTGTCGTTTTTGGGATGTGCAACTTCTGTTGTACGTACGTGTTTTTAAGTGACGTGCGATGTCTTTTGAAAGCACGTTTTATCAATATGTTGATATACGGTCTACATAATTGTACGGATAATATTTAATAAAATAATAATATTTTATATAAATGTGTGGATAAAATTTAATTAAATATGATAAAAATAATGTAACTGAAACAAAACGTTTAATGTGCTTTATGTACACGTAAATATGTAAATAAGATTTAATAAAATACGACAAAAATTTCATAAATCTATGCCTTGTTAAAAGTGTTTTTTACCGATACACCAGTTGTCTAAGCATGTGATATTAATTACATAGGAGGGGAAAATTGAATAGTGCTTCCATTCGGTCGACTAAGAATACTGATAATACCTTAGGTGCTATGTATATTGGACAATGGTGAACAGACTTTTTAGTTAATTGTAAGCTTCATGTGCTGTTTAATTAGTACTGCTCATAATAATGAATAATGAGCCACCGACAATTAATATATAGTTACAGTAGAGCTTAGCTATAGCTAGGCAACTGGTACTAATGAAGGTTTTGTATTACAACTCTTCAATTTCGTGAATAATCTCTCTGTTAGCTATAAAAATAAATATGTTAAAAAAATTGGATAAAGATATTTTGGAGTTAACGTCTTGATAGTTGGTACCTCAACAGCCTTGGTACTATTCCTTTATTTCGAGTTATTTATACTGAAAAATATTTAACAATTGCTTCTTACTAAACTTTTTATGTTTATTTGCTTTATTAGGTATAGTTTCTTAAAATTGAAACTTTGAGAGCATATTTTCATGTTGATAGTGATAAAGGACAAAAGTATTATTGGGACTCGCAATATGTGTAATGCGAACTATACTACAATTGCGAATAAATAAAAAACTATAAATAATATGAATGTAATTACAAAAAAATTGAATATAGTTACAAATAATTACAAAAACAATTTAGATTATAATTGCATTATTTATACTTTAAATACTATAAGTAAAAACTCTAATTTCTTCTAATAATAACACTCTAGGCTTGCGTTTGTTTGTCAGTTGGTATTTCAGAAAGTATAAACAATATAGGTGCTAAGATATTCCTATTTAAGACTACACTATCAAAGTCATGAATGACAAAAAAACTATGAAATGGAAGTGAAAGCAGAGATTAACAATGCTGAAAAAGACGAATCTATAGAGAAGCCAAATTACTCTGGCCTCTCTCTAGATTTCCCCTATACTCCTCCCGGCCTTCTATTTTTGAAATTGATTTCCCGCATCTCCTCCTCCATGCATTATTCATCCATTTCTCTTGACTTCTTCACTGGGTGCAGGCCTTCCTAGGCCTGAAGCATGGATAGGAATGGAGAGGCTCCGCCCCCTAGACTCGGACGACTTCCCTGAACTTCTTGCAATAAGCACAAAATCGAGAACGCTCCCCCTGGCATAGATCCACCAGTCCATCCCGATGAATCTCCGTAAACTCAAGGGGCTTAGAGGAACAAATTAAACATCCAACATCATAAAGGTAAACTCAAATACTATCCGAACGTGCTCAAGGATGGAGTTCTATCTCCTCCAAAAGAGTTGCTCCAGATCGAAACCATTATCTGCTCTTCATCTCTAGTTGGCTATTTCTGGTCTAAAAGGCCAGCGTTTTCAGTGGTCAAAGCTTGGGTCGATGCTCGCTGGAGAAGCAAGGGTCTTGAGAAAACACTGTTGATGGAAGATAGTAACTTTTTGTTCAAGTTTTCGTCCGAGCAGCAACTGCTACACATTATGGAATCTAGACCATGGCATATGGGTGGCCAACCACTTTTCTTAAAAAAAATGGTAGCTAGGCATAGACTATGACCCCGGCAATATTGATGCTTTCCCTATATGGGAACATTTTCATAACATTCCACTTGAACTCTAGACCATTGAGGACCTTAGTTACGTAGGAAGTTTTGTTGGCAAACCTCTTTGTATGGATTCACAAATTGACAACATGAAACGAATTTGTTGTGCCAAAATATGCATTTAAGGGAGCCGAAACTCAGCATTCCTAGACAAAATTCGCATCTGGAAGCTAGATGGCAGTGGAGAGCTTCACAATATGGAAGTACCTATCTCCTATCCTTAGAAGCCATCCCCTACAAATAAGCAATGTAAACCTACTGGTAAGCTCTTTAAAACTGGGTGGCATGATGTCCTTAAATGCTAGGAACTTGCTTCTCGACTGCACTGACACTCTACAAAATTAAATATTACATGTATGTCCAACTGAACAACTAACTCATTTATACTTAGAGCCATCAACACCTACTCATACTTTGGCCACTTGTTGTAGCCTAGGGAAACAGGAAGACATTTGTGACTCTACATTGCCTTCCAAAAGCAAACTCGCAGAAAATTTGCTAGGAAGAGGAGTAAGGACAATTCAAATGGGGATCTACCCCCCACTCTCATAATCCTTGTTTGGAAAGTCCGAGGATTTAACGACCCTCATAAGCAAGCTATGGTCAAGGATGTCATTTTGGAACATAAACCTTGCATAGTTGGGTTACCGGAAACTAAAGTTAAAGCTTCCCAATTTCATAAGGTCTCCAAGTCTTTGGGTCAAGATTGGTCTGTTATTCCAATCTATCTTCTCACGTCCGTGGCCAAATCCTTTGCTTTTATCATGCTCCCAGGGTTTCAGTCTAAATGCTTGGTGAAAGTGACTAACATTTACATCTATATTACCTTTTTTGCTAGTACTACCACAAGGTTCACACTCTCTATCATTTACACTTCCAATTTTCAATTCCAATGGGCAGAGTTATGGAACAATTTGTAGCAACTAGTAGAACTACCTTAGTCCCTTGGCTTATGCTCGGTGATTTCAACTGCATTAAAAATACCTCTGAAATTGAAGGTGGTAGAGGACTCCAAATAGTCAATGGAAGAGAACTGGAATCTTTTTTGGAGAGAGTTCTTGCAGATTTTATCTACAATGGTAGGCTTCTTACTTGGTCCAATAAATAGCAAAATTCCTACCTTATCAGACGGAAGCTAGGCATAACTTTGATTAATCCCTTTTGATTATCGACATATTCTCAATCATTTGCTTACTTCGGGGATTCACTTCTATCAGATCATTTTTACATCCTTATTCATAATCTCAATCTTCCTGACACAAGAAGAGCTCCTTTTCGATTTTTCAACGAACTCACCAAATAAGTTAGCTTTCTGGATCTAATTCATGACTGTTGGTAACACCCTATTGAGGGCTATTACTCCCATCAACTCATGCAAAAACTTAGAGAGGTCAAAGTAGCTCTCAAATCCTTCTTTTATATGTGCAAAAGTCACTATTTACGTATATGTGTATGCATGAATATGCCAAAACAATTTTAAACACTCATAACCCGTTCCAAATGACTATTCTACCCTTCCCATCAGTGATGGGATGTTACAATCTTAATAATTTTAATATAATATTTTTTTGTTAAATTAATTGATTATCGTTATAGCTAATTAAAATATATTCAAATTAATATAATTAAAATAATTTTCACATTAGTTGTATATAACAAAATTCTATAAGTTAAATGGGAAGAGGTAACATTTCCAAAAAAATACGGCAGATTAGGTATCCTCTCTAATACTCTTATGCAACAGGTCTAGCTTTGCAAAAAGATATGAAGATTACACGCTGATAAATAAGCCATTTGGATAAAATGGATTCATGAAAACTACCTACACTCTCAAAATTTATGCCAACTCCTAGAGCACACGAGTTGTTCCTGGACTTTTAATCATATGTTGAAAATTCGAGGCTTCGTTTATCCCTGGATCATTCATATTGTGGGGAACGACCAAAACATCTGGCTATTGTATGACAATTGGACAAATTTCAGTCCACTATTACAGAGAGCGTAGCTCACCTTCACAATCGACTACCTTTTACTACCATAGTCGTATCACTCATCTCTACAAGGCATTGATCTGGTACCTTTAGAGGATTTCACCAACTCTCCGATTACTTCCCACCACTCAATCACAGCCAACACATGGATTAGATTACCTGGAAACTCAACGCTACAGGCACCTTCACTAATAAATCTTGATATTGCATATTCCAAGGTTTACATTAGCAAGTGCCATGGTCCAATCTCCTTTAGAAGAAGGCGTTCAGTGCCCAAGCCTCCATGATTACTTGAGTAGCCATAAAAAATCATATAAGCACAAAAGATGAGTGGTTTGGAAGTTATGACCCACTTTGTGTACTATGCAAGCAATCAGCTAAGAGTGGGGATCATCTATTATATCGTTTCTTTTATTCCAAAACCTTATGAAGTTAACTGCTTTATGAATAGGAAACCTATTGTCATTCTTATGATTGGACCACCATGCTACATTAGATTGTCAATACCTCTAAGAGTATCAAGTATGACGGTTTACTACTTCAATTAGCCTACACCATCACAATCTATAATCTATGGAAGGAGCGAAATCGTAGGTTGTCATACAAGAAGAAACCAACAAATACCAACTTGATGCGTCCACCATCAATGATATACGTACTCTCACCATTGCTAAAGATGTTTAACAACTTCTTTCATCAAGAATGAAATCACGTTGGAATTTATAGCGATATGCTAGGCAAGTAGATAGTGAAAATTGAATATTGACCTTGTAATACAGCTTTGTCTTTCTCTTTGGGACATCCTTGTAATGTTGTACATAGTTTTACTATAGTAAATCTAATCTCTTTTAACTTTAAAAAAAGAGTGAGATTATATATATATATATATATATATAAAGAATGATTAAATTTCGATATGTGAACTCTAATTTTAAAAAATATATAGAATCAATTAATATTAATTTTAAGATATTATATTTATTTTTATAATCAAAATTAATTTATAACATTAAAAATTTTAATTATTAATAAATCTTAATTATTTTGAAATAAGTGCAATTTGATTAATTTTAAAATGTTAAAATCATATATTTAATTCACATGTATCAAAATATTTGTAGTTCTTAATATAATTGAATCTTTTTATTAAAATTTGTATAGATCAATTATCAATTATCAAGTCATAAATATTAAATATTGTTAATTGTTATTATTTTTATTATTTTAAAATATATAAACATTTATTATTTATAATATTAAAATTATACAATTAATAATTCTTACTTTTTATTAAATTATTTTTAAAAATTAATATATGTGTATATTTTTTAAATTTTGAAAGAATAATATTAATGAAAAAAATTCTAAAAGGAGACATTAAAGAAGCATGGAGCCTTTACAAGTCAGTTTGATAAGTAGTTAAGTACAAATAACTAAAACATTGATCCTATCCCAATAAATTTATAAGCACATCTGAAGTTCTTTCCATGTAGAAAAACGAGATGTAGTAGTAATTTCTAGGTGTTCATTACAGTTGGAATGCTTCATACAAGGCTAATAATTAGTGTTTCATAAAATAGTGTCATGTGTTCCTTACAAAGCATATTAAGTTAGTGTAATCCCTCTAAAGCTTCTTTCCTAGATATCAACAACTAGGTACTATAATAGATTCAATTTATTGTTCATCTTCTTGTCATACTTGCTAAAAGTAATCTAACGTTTATGTTTAACATAATGATACCTTTGATTCATTCTATTGTGCTTCGATAGAATATCAACTTGTCTTCAATTTTGCTATTGAAAATTTGTTCATTCCTGGAAAGAACATATATGCCGAAACATAAAGCAATCTTAAATAATTTGTAGTCTTCTTTATCTATGTTTGATCGTTTGGGGGCCTACATAATTATTTGCTCCCAGTCGTTATCACTAAAGAAATAATTTTTTAGCACTTGAATTCAGCTCCACAACTCCCTTGAGTAGTGGAATTTGAAGAATAAATGGTCTCTATTTTTGGATTCAATGCTCCATAACCTATGTAGGAATAAAGAATGAATCGAAAATGTGGAAATGTTCTCTACATTTCAATGTGAATAATATGATGTACATCCACCTATTTATACACTCTAGGTATCTCTAACTAAAGTAACAAATCAACACAACATTAATGTACATGATTTCAGGAGAAAATAAAGGCTAATTACAAAGGATAGTTAATTGAATAAAAGTTGTGTGAATATCTGTTGACATACATTAATATCCCCCCTCAAACTCAAGGTGGTATTGAAGATGATAATTAGAGTTTGGAGAGAAGATCTTGAAAAAGTCAAGGTGGATGTGATTAGGTAAAAAAATTAACAATTTGTGCTTAAGATGAGATTGGGACAAGTTGTATAGTTATGTGAAGCACATGATGAAGCACAAGATGACAATCGATCTTGATGTGTTTAGTTCGTTCATGAAAGACATCACTGTGAGCAATCTATATAGCTTTATGATTATCACGAAAGAGAGGAACTGCTGAAGAAAAGGTGAAACTGATGTCTTGGAGTAGCCATCATAACCATAAAAGTTTAGAGGTAGTGTCAACTAGAGCTCACTATTCTGATTCAGGGCTTGAGCGAGAGACAATTGTTTGCTTCTTGCTACGTTAAGAAATTAGAGTTATTCCCAGAAAGAAATAGTGCCCAGTGGTAGATCGATGATCAATTAGGTCTCCAGCCCAACTAGCATCTAACTATGCACGTATATCTAATGAAGATGAATAACAAAAGTGAAGTCCTTGAAACAAAGTGCCTTGAATGTATCGAAATATACAAAGAATAGCAGAAAAGTGAGTGGTTTGAGGTACAAACATGAACTAACTAATAATGTGAACTACATGAGCAATGTCTATATGAGTGTATAAGGTATATAAGACAATCAACTAGTAATTGATAAAGTGTACCATCACTCAGACGAGTTCCATCAGTGGCAAGGATATGATTATTAGAGTCAAGTAAAGTGCTAGCAATCTTAGTATTCGTGAGACCAGTACGAAAGATGAGATAAGTGGTATACGTGACCTAAGATAAGTAGTAGCCTAAATCATCAGTAGATACTTTAAGGCTTGAAATACAGCTCAGTGAACCTAAATCTTTTATTTCAAATTGTTGATGAAGACAAGATTTAATATTAGTGATCCCTTAACTGTCATCGTCGGTTAGTATCATGTCATCAACATATAAAAGGAGAAGAGTGCACCTTTGATCTATTTTTTGGACAAATAAAGCATGATCATAAGAATTGGACATAAAGCCAAAATGATTAATGGTGGAGCTGAATTTAGAAAATCATGCTCGAGGAGCTTGCTTAAGGCCATACAAGGCTTTGCGAAGATGACAAACTTTATTTGGTAGAGAAGCATACCTAAGTAGAGGTTATATATATATACTTCTTCATGAAGATCACTATTTAAAAAGACATTCTTGACATCTATTTGGAACAATTCCTAATGTTTTCTTGCTGTTACGACAATAAGACTACATATTGAAGTTAGGCGAGCTACTAGAGCAAAGGTCTCCTTATAGTCAATTTCATATTCTTGAGTAAACCCTTTTGTAATCAATCATGCTTTGTATCTTTTGACTGATCCATCAGCTTGATTCTTAATTTTGTAGACTCATTTACAACCAATGATAGACTTATTTGAAGGTAGGTTAACTAAGTCCTAAGTGTTGGTGCTGGAGAGAGCCTGTAATTCTTCAGCCATTGCTTGCTGCCATAAAGGGTTGGAGTTGGCCTTGCAATAAATGCAAGGTTTATATAGAGAAATAATAGTTGAATAATATGGAAGTCTTTATGATGAATAGAAGGTTGACTTACTCAAGAGGTCGATGGACGGGTTGTGAAGACTCATTAGATTTCGGTGAATGAATAAGAGAGGAAGAATGATTTGGTAAGGATGGAGGATCTATAGTTGGAGAAGATATAATAAAACCAGGCATCATTTGTGTTAAGCTGTTAGAGTTATTAGATGGACCAGTAGAAGAAATATCAGGCAACAAAGGTATGGTGGGATAAAATAAATTGTGTGAGGGTTTGTTGACTCAAAATTTTGATATTTTGAAAAATATTTTATGTTCCTAAAAAGTGAAATATCGAGATACTCGTAGTTTTTGAGATAGTGCATCCCAAATCTATACCCTTTGTGTTCTATCCCATACCCTAGAAAATGACATACATGTGCTCTGGGTTCAAGTTTGGCGTGCTCATGAGGTTGTAGTAGAACAAAGCACGCACATCCAACAACTTTCAGAGACTGATAATCAGGAGCATGATTGAATAAGCGCTCATATGGAGAGATATTACTTATAATAGGAGTGGGAATGTGATTGATGGTATGGATAGCAGTAAAGGTTGCTACTCCCTAAAAGGTTTCAGGATAAGAAGATGATATAAGAAGGGCTCGAGTAGTGTGAAGAATATGTCTATGTAGGAGTTCTAACCAACTAATTTGTTGAGATGTGTGTAGACAGGATCTCTGAATGATGGTCCCTCATTGATTAGGAAAATTAATAAATTTTGTATCTTTGTATTCCATTGCATTATCAATCCAAATAATTTAATCTTGTAACATAATTGGGTGTGAATCATATATCACAAAATGAGAGTAAATGGAGAATAGTTCAAATCTATGGTGCATTAAATAAATCTATGTATAACAAGAAAAATCATCAATAAAGATCACATAATATTTCATGCAACCCATAGTTTCATATAGTGCATGACCCTAAATGGTAAGGCATGAGTTTTCGATAATTGAAAAAGGAAACAATCAAAATGTTCAGTTTTAACATGACCTAAGTTACCACTAGAGATTAAAGACCCTAATTTAGAGGTAGAAGGAAGACCCAAACTATAGTGCCATATATGATAGGTGGCAACACCAACAACAAGCTTTGAAGGAAGATTTAGTGAAGTAAGCTCAAACAATCGTCCAACCTTACGCTCTTTCCCAAGTATCTTGTTGTCTGTGGATCTGGTATAATGCAACCATGACTCAAAAAGGATAAGTTAATACCAAGTTCATATAATTGTCCATTAAAAATAAGATTGAATGAGAGTTTGGGAACAAGAAAAGTTTCAGGTAGGTGTAATGTGGATGTGAGAATAGTTCTTATATACTGTACAAGCATAGTAAAATTATTAGTAGCATGAACAATGTGTGATATAGATGCTATTATTAAATATTCAAAAATAGAAGAATCATAGTTCATATGACTTTCCAAGAGTTTGTGGTACTTGAAGTGACAGATAAGGTAGAGAAGGAGATTATACCAGAATCTAATTGAAGTTGCTGAAGAAGGGCATGGAGGTCTTTTAAAGAGAATTTGAGAGAGATGCTTTTTATTGGTCCCTTAGTGATAGAAGCAGCAATGCAAGCAGGCTGGAGAGACTTGGAAGAATTACCTTGTCTAGAGTTCTATTTGAGTGGTTTTTTACATTCAGAGACGTGATGTTTGGGCTTTTTATAGTAGTTGTAAGATCCTTTATAAAACTTTTTACTTTAGATGTGAGAAGTTTGAAATGAAGTATAAGTTGCAAGGATAGAATCAAGAGATCAGACTGATTTTCCAATACAGAGCATATTGAGCTGACTTTTTTTTAATATGAGCTCCTTGTAGAATTCCTCTATGAAGAAGAGAAATGCAAATGGGTTCAATTCATCCATAATAGTGATAAGTAAATGCCATACATGTTGAAGATCTCAAAGATTTGTGTAGAGTATAGTAGCATTAAGACTAGGCCAAACAGGATCACTAAGTGCTAGTTGATTCTAAAGTTCTTTCAATTTAGACACATAATTGTGTACTTTCTGTCCAGGTTGTTGTTGCATGTGATGAAGTCTCCTATATAATTGAAATTGGTAGATGTCATCCAATACGGAGTAACAAGTTTTCAAGAAATTCCATACCCCCTAAGTTGTGTCAAATCATTGAAAGTCAAGTTTGATGGCTTTGTCACATATATATCAAAACCACATTAAGATTTGTTGGTTCATTTCATCCCATTCCACTAATCATTTAGTGAATACGTTAATGTCTTCACCTTTCTTTTGAGTGGGTTTAGGTGTTTCTCTAGTAACAATACGCCAAAGAAGTCTCTCCTTAAGAAAGCTAAACATTTCCTTAGCCCAAAGATCATATCTAGAGTGGCAAATGATGTGTCAGATGACATGTCAAGTGACGTGGCAAATGACTAGGATTTTGGGTTATGAGGCAAATGATGTGTCAGATGACATGTCAAGTGACGTGGCAAATGACTAGGATTTTGAGTTATGAGGCAAATGATGTGACGCTAACATGTTGAATAACGTGGTGCTCCCTTCCTTTATCTAAACGGTGTCGTTTTTCCTTGGAGTGAAACTACATCGTTTAGGTCGTCTTCTTCCTTTAGAAAACTTGGAACTAGTGTTTTGAAGATTAGTAGCTATGGATGGTGCAAGGGGTCGTGTGGAGCTGTTTTTAGAGGTGAAATTTACACCATTGTAATCTGCTTAAGAGGAACAATTTGGTATTGACAAAATGTTTTCAGAGTAAATTTAAGAACCGAAAATACGAAATCAGAATGCTTGACAGAAAAAATGGAGAAGGCTCTAGAATTTTAATTCTTTTTGTTACAAAGGACGCTCTAATAGCATGTAGAAATAGAGAACATATAGAAAATGTATAAATGTTCTCCGTATTTTAGTTTGTGAATAATATGATTTACATCCACCTATTTATACACTTTAGGTGTCTCTAACTAAAGTGACAAATTAACACAACATTAATGCCCATGATTTCAAGAGAAAATAAAGGCTAATTACAAAGGATAGTTAACTGAATAAAGATTGTGTGAATATATGTTAATATACGTTAATAACTTGCATATTAGATTAAGACACAAAGAACTTGTAATTTTATCAAATAACCTATCTCTAATGGTAAACAACTTGATGAATGAGATCTTAAGAGAGACATGCTTACGCCAAATAAGCTTCTTTTAGCAAATTTTGGGTGAGCATTTGAAAACTTGATAACATGACTAATTAGTGAACCACCTGATGTTATCCATTTTTATTAATTGGTGAAGTGCCTTGAGTTCTGCTTTAGCAAATTCTCTTTGATAATATTGAGTCATATATGTTTGATAAGCTAACTATTTTCTATGTTAAGCATAATTTCCTTACGTAACTGATTTCTTAATTTAAGTATTCACAATA
>JANZXV010000006.1:11842424-11852670 GCA_027576455.1 Erythroxylum roigii
TTTAAAATCATTTAACTCTATTGATTTGAAAAACATTTATGGCTCATTAACTCAACTATAAACATGTAACCCACCTTCAATTCCTTGCTTAAAAACTTGCTTAAAAGTGTCTCTCCTCTTGTGCTCTTGCCTTTCTTGATTCCCTTTAACATTGGCAAAAATCCCATTTAATAGGAATATAAATTGAGAATCCCACAAAGCATATTCACTAAAATGGATTCTAGAATACTTAAACTCATGCATTTCCTAAGCTTCATGAACTAAAACCCTTCAAAAAATCCAAAGGATTAAAATTGAACTTACCTTGAATCTTCGCCAAATAAAGAGATTATTGACTCAAATGGAAGCTCTTCTCTTCCTCTTTCTTTTTCTCTTCTTGAATAGCCTCAAAATCACTCTTAAAAGCTTAGAAAAGATGAAACCCTAACTCCTTTCTCTCATCCTTCTTTCTTCTCCACGACACTTTAACTTCTTTCTCTCTTCTTTTCTTTATTCTCATCTTCTCTCCCTTAATTCACGTTTTTTCCTTCTTCCTAAGAGCTAGGAAACATTTATTATTCCAACTATACCCTTAATGAGTGTAAAAAGCCCACTTTGTGCTTCCTTTAATGCCTTAAGTTTTTCAAACTTAAGTGACTTGCCAAATTTGCCCTTACACCTTCTTACTACATTAATTCTAACATTTCTATTCTAAATTTTAATTGCTACTTATGCTTTCTAAATTAATGAATAAATTCTAAGAAAATAAAATAAACTAAAATAAAAATTTAGGGTCCAAATGAAGTGAATCACACGTTAATTAAGACTTAACAAACGATATACAAATGCACAAGAAGAGAGGGTTGAATTGTGTATTTTTTTTGCTAATCCCCTTTTGAAAATTCTCATATGAAAATAGTAAGATAAAAATTTCAAAGTTAAGAGAGAGTTGAGGGTTGTGAGAGTGTTGAAAAAGCCGATTTATACTGGTTCACCCCAAACCGTGGGCTACGTCCAGTCCTTAGAGATCTTTCTGAGATTTCACTATCTTTCACAACAATACAAGTATTCTTTGATACCGAGCCTCTTCAGGTCTCTTTACAACAAGTATTCTTTTACTCTTAGTCTCTTCAGGCTATCTGCTTTTCTTTCTATTGAAAGAAACTGTTACAGAAGATAATTGCTCTAGTTTTTTGCACAATGAGATTTTTTAAAATCACTAACTTCTGCAGTCTTCGACTCCGACTCATAATTATAGCCTTTGTCTTCAACCACTTCTCGATAACTTCTTCTTGATCTTTGAAGAATCAGTTATTTAGTTGAGTTCTGTAACTAACTCAAGCTGATTAGAAAACCGTCGTGGTATCAGTTCTTCCGTCTGATCATCTTTTATCTGATTATTTAGATTTTGCCTTCCGTCTGCTTTTGGTTTGTGCCTTCCGTCTGCTTTTGGTTTGCACCTTCCGTCTGTTTTTCTTTCGTCTGTCTTTTGTTTTCGAGC
The DNA here is from genome assembly GCA_027576455.1 of Erythroxylum roigii. Lineage (NCBI taxonomy): Eukaryota > Viridiplantae > Streptophyta > Magnoliopsida > Malpighiales > Erythroxylaceae > Erythroxylum > Erythroxylum roigii. The sequence goes on from JANZXV010000006.1 coordinate 11,843,905, forward strand.
TTCCGTCTGCCTTTTTACCTTCCGTCTACCTTTTTACCTTCCGTCTTACTTTCTATTTGCGCCTTGTGTCTCACTTTCCATCGTCTAATTTTTGCTTGTGCTTCCGTCTATCTTTTTATCTTCCATCTTACTTTCTACTTGCGCCTTGCGTCTCACTTTCCATCATCTGATTTTCGCTTGTGCTTCCGTCTGTCCTTTTATCTTCTGACTATTGCTTTGCACTTCCGTCTGATTATTATTTGTTCCTCCCGTCTCATATGCTTCTGCTTCCGTCTTACTTTCTTCTTTCATTATTATTTGTTCTTCATCAAAATCATTTTCGTAAAGTCATTTTGACTTAACATCTTCCTTTGATTTTGTTGCGTTTGAAACTTTTTCAAGCATTTCATCATCCAATGTTGCATAAATGGTGCTAAGAACATGTTGATCCAATCTTTGATTCTTTTGTAACGTGTTCTTTTGTTATTGATTCAAAGCTCCTTTATTTTCCCGTTCATCATATCCTTATTCTACTATCTCCCATGCATCTTGAGAACTAAGAATTTCCTTCTTACACACACACACCACTTCTCATAATTTTCTTTTGTGAGTTTGGGGATTGAAACAACGGAATTAGATATCTTCCAAATAATATGGCTCTGATACCACTTTGTAGTAAATAAGGGAGATAGAAAAATAAAGGAGAACTCTCAGACAATCTAAATAACTCTCTTGATTTGGATTTCTTGTCCCATTTTGGAAATGAACTAGTACATGGTATTTATAGATACATAAGACACTTCTTTGAAACAATACAACTCTTGGAAAACATAAGATAGTACATACAAGATACATGCATAAGAAAAATACAATGAATCTTAAAATACATGAACCAAATAATGAATCAAGTTTAATTAAATGCTCCTGTAATATAATTGCATTTTTTAACAACTTCTTAATTTATTTTGCAAGCAAGCTTCAATAATAGTCTTCTGCTATGAGTTCTTTTCTTGTGCTTCCTGATAAGACATGCAGAAATATGCTTCATTATAGATTTGGATTATGCAAGTGTTGGCCTCCTGTCCACGTCTCGTTGGGACCTAAAGTGATTGGCTTGAGCATGGCTGACTGACCAATACATACATAGGAGTACTTGCTATAACTTTCATAATCTGACCCTGGACTGAAGATGTATAATTCTCTAAACCCCTCCCGTATTATTGCAATTGAGTTTCGTCTTCCCTGTTTTTTGGTCACAATGAGAGAAAAGGCATCTGTCAGCATATTGAAACATGTGAGAGAACTCATCGAAGAAAAGTATACTCATAAAACCAACTTAAATGTTACTAATCTTTTAACCATTTTTTGGTATAGGAAGAGGATGACAGATTTTACCAAAAAGCTCTTGATAGGCAACAACGTTAGAAGTCAATAGCTTAAACTGTAAAAGTTGCTTATGTTGAATGAAACGAAATGCTGACCTAATATTTGCCTAATAGATGGGCATGGGAAACTAAATTTATAAGATGGATAAGCTGCCAAGCAGTAATAGATGATTACCCAAATCATTGAGACACTCAACATGGATTCATCAGTGAGCTTGAAGAAGCTTTGGGCGTTAGGAAAAGTCTTAAAGTAAATATGCAGAATTGCAGAAATATGACCTCTTTTGGAGTCAGTGATTTAAGTTCATGAAAGTAAAATTTTCCATGAGATGGTTTTTGTATGTTCTTATTTTCCAGGATTGGTAGGCACCAAACTGCCGCAGTTTTAACTGATAAGAACTAATAAGAGAAAATAGAGACGAGAGATTAAGACGAGTACCCTGTCAATAACTGTGAAGTCTCGTGGTGCATTGGTGTAAATTCTGCTCATCTTCTCTGTTAGATTCTTATAATTATCGTCCTCTTCTTCCTCCAAAATTTCCATGTTTTCTGGACGCTGACCTTTCCCCTTAGGTACAACCTTCAGATTCACGCCTTGGCCTGTCAAAATTTCTTTGAAAGCCACTTCACTTCTGGTCTGATCAGAAACAAAAACATTTTCTAGGCCAGCAGGAACAATGCTAAAGTTTGACAAGAACATAGGCCTGTTAAAGAAATTTGACCCCTCTAATCCATAAGCATATGTTGCTTCTGGTGAGCTTACTGTTATATGGCTTACGAGGGAACCAGATAACATGATTGGTGATGATGTCGAGTTTGAGACCACAAGCTCTGAGCTTAAGGTGTCTTCTTTGAGGCTTATAATGTACTTTACTCCAACCATGTCTTTTGTATAATTGCTTATCAATTCAACCTGCAGCACTCAAGTCCACACTCGGCGAGTCAATTCCAGTCCAAGCATTTAAAAGCAAATCTTTCAGAAGGTTAGAAGTGAAAATTTGTAGGGCTAGAGAAGGGATATGATAGTTGACGAGGGACAACTTGTTCCTACCTTTTGTTTCGTATATCAACTTGGAAAGATTATTCAGAAACAGTTTCTACAACACTTTTATGATCTTTTTTCACAAATAGCTATCTGTTTAATGGATAGGAGGTTACCCTTTTCAGGGCCAGTCTAGAACATAATATATCTTGCAAAAGATATCATTTTTGAAGACATAAAGCAGACCTGAATAGAGTCACGAGAATTTCCTCTAACGTCACGCAAAGACCAATTACTTGGAAACCATGAAGTGTCATCATCGCTTTCAAAGTCGAAGGCCAGTGACACCCCTCCTTGTATGACAGCAGTACCTTCCTTTCCCTCGGAGACTGATGTTTGCAGTAACTCAAGTGTTCCTCCATGCCACATAAGAGGCTTATATGATGTGATTAAGCCACTTGGTAGCATCAATGTGGCTGTGCTTCCATTAGCCAAACCCATCTTTGCTATGCAGACATCACCAAGGCCTTCGAAAGTGACCCCATGACCACCAAATTCATCCTCCAAGTAGTCTACATTTACTGGTTGGTATCGGATTGAAGCCACCGGTGGAAGTGACAATTCTCGCTTCCTGGTTCTGCATTGAAGATAACCAGAGGGAAGCAAAGAATTTAACGAAAAAAGATGTCTTGTGACTGGTATAGAGGAGGGCTTGGCAGTGAAGTTCAGGGAGAATAAAGAACCGATAGCCACAGTCATGATTGTTGCTAATAATTAGTTAAATATGAAGGCGTCGATTACCAGGTAATTGGTAAACCTTCCTTTTTCTCTAGGAACACGGAGAGACAAGATAGTGAGTCAGGTGAGTCCACTTATCTTTGTATGGCATGGGGCTGGATAATTTAGATCGTGTTTCTGGCTGGTTGTAACTGAGAAGGACGTTGATATTTTGTGATATGAACAACTTTTTGACGAAGTTCATCTTTCACTGCTAGTGTAGATTTAGATTACAAATTTCTTTGCCATTAATTCAACCCTATCCATTCCAAAACAGTAAAGTAGTTACCTTATCTTCTTTGGAACCTGTTTTTTCCTTTTCATTTTGGTCAGGATTTGAAAGTATTCTTATTTTCGTTCGGTTTTGATTGAAGGATATGGATCTGTTGCTCTTGGGTTCAGATTAATGAATAAAGGAGTGCCCTTTATAATCCACTTTGAATTTCACTTGTGAGTTGTAATAATACAACATATTTTATGCTATCCTGAAGGCCTTTTCTTTCTTTTTGAACTCACCATGGTCCACTTCTCAGTCTTGCATTTCCACATGACTTACCTTGAAGGAGCCTCAAGGTGTAACCTCCCTTGAATGGTGTCATATTGATTTTAGAAAGTGTACAACATTAATCCAGCTACAAGAGGAACTAAAAGTTTCAGAAAACTTTTTTAATGTTTCTATCGAAGTTTCTAATTACAAGTTATCATGTTCAATGATCTGGGCCCCCCGCCATTCTTCTCCTGGTTGTACAGCAACAGGCACCACCATTGAAGCTGGACCAGTGCAGATAAAGTACTCCCCACCATACTTCTCTGCTGAAGATCCAGGGGCCGATACATAAATATCTTGGAAACCCATTCTTATCACCCTAAAGAATAGCTCACGTCCCTGAAATAAACCAGAAATCATTACCTAAGATGTTAGTATGACTTGTGCCAGTCCAAAATGATTTGTTGACCAGAAATGTTAAGCATGGCGTAACTGTGACACATTCACATTTCTAAAGGACTAAAAGTAAGATTACATCTACAATACACCAACAGAAATGCTTTAGGTACCAATGAAATTTGGAAGGATAGGAAACATTTCCCTTCACTTCCTATCACACTTTATAATGCTCTAATCATAGTTTGTGAGACTCATGTTGAATGCATTCAATATCTGTTAAGGTCCATTGATCTTGGGGTAGAATTATGTCAGACTTATACCTTATCAAGTGTTTCATAGTTTGAAGGTGGGGTCTGATAAGCTGGTTTTAATCTCTCTTGAGGTGGAGCTGCATACACTCTACTTAACCTATGTTTCAAAATTGTAAAGGGCAGTTCTTGCACTCTCCAGATGCCTGGCTTCTCCTCAGGTTCAATACCAAAATCAAATAATCCAGGTGACTCAGTTTTCATTGCTTCAGAAGGGGTTAAGATCTCAAAAGGTGAGGATAAAGCAGGGTATGTGCAGTAAGAACACTTTCGAAGTCCTTGAATTCCCGCATGGCCACGCTTTTTAAATTTGAGGTGACTAAGTATAGCACTTGTTAAAGTCACAGCGTTCCGGCCATTGTTCTTTACTATAACTGCTGTTGCCATGCTTACTGCATAGAGAGTCACAACATATGTCAAATCTAATGTTCCACTGCTACTGCTCAACTCAACCTGCAACAAGACCAGTGAAACAAGAATGAACTTCTAATTATAGAGGCTATTTTCTGCTACTGCAAAACATTATAATCACAGCCTTGGGCCTCCAACCAATCTTCATTTTTTATCAGATATTGCACAACCATACCTGAGAATAATTGACCAGGAATTGATTATCACAGAATCAAAAATGGTTCGAACAAAGATTGTAAGACAAGCCCCTCCTTTTTCTTTTCTATTGAAATGTCTGGATTATGAAATTTCCAAATCATTATGATGATTTGATACTTTCCATATATATAAAAATAGAACACAGAAATAGACTAGAAAATCTTATATCAAATGGCACTATTAAATTGAATTGGAGTACGAATGGAATACAATAAAATAAAATCACTTTGAGGTTTTCTTGTGAAATGAGATATGAAATGAAGACACTGTAAACTGGAAGCTGCGAAGGAAACTTCAACTTCACATTGGCCAAGTGTTGAGAACGGGAATTTAACTCCATGAAATTGATGCACGAACTCGTAGAAGAATTTCATTATAAAAAAAAGTATGTCAGATTTACATATTGGTTGGCTCTTTTTATTACCTCAAGAATCTCAAGAATCGTAATGCGAGAATTCTAGCCCCATTCACATCTTTAACAATCCTCGACCAACAAATTTCTTCCAGCAAATGAAAACTAATTTAAAAATTAAATAGTTGCATGTGAAAATTTGTCTTCAGATTCTTGTTGTAATATCCAAAATTCAATCGATATGATGAAAGATTCTAGAAGATAAAGGTATGAAGTTTCAAGCACATAAAGCACGATACCTGAAGGGCATCAGTGGAATCGGAATCAACGTCCTTCACAGTCCACTCGGAAGAAGTAATGGATGACCCTTTAGAACCAGCTTCAGGGACATGGTTGAGGACCAAACCAATGCCACCCTTAGATTTTCCAGCGTCTTGTCCTTTACCAGGAATTGTATGCAGAATCTCCTCAAAACCATCATCTTTCCAATAAACTTTAGGCTTGTATGAGGTGACATGAGCATCAGGTATGTGGAGTCTCAAAGAACTACCATTCCGAACAGTTAGTTCAACAACTGGACTGTTGTTGGATTCCAGGAATTTCAAGCCTCTTCTGCCAAACTTGTCTTCCAGGGTTTCTAGAGTAACGGACGAGGAAGTAGCTTTTGCTGTAGATATTTTGGGGAGTAGGGAGAAGGAAAGAAGTGAAGAAGCCATGAGGATAAGGGGCAAAGCACTTTCAAAGAACTTCCTCACATGCACTTGCACAGAGACCACCACTAGTAATGTGTTACGGTAAGCCCATCCTTACTTTTTGCACAGTTGGATTTGTTTGGACACCTGTTTTGTCAAGAAAAAAATTTTTATTCTCTGTTAATATCTTTGCAACGTTTCGGAAGAAGTGGTGAAACACGTAGCCCTGAAGACTTAATTCTTTGTTTGGATGGAAGGAAACCAAGAGAAGAGAAAGAAAAAGAAATTATATTTCTCTTCCTTTTCATTATTTGGACAAAAATAAAAGAAAGAATTGAGAGGAATGGAAGAAAAACTTGAGCCATTTTTATTCTTATCTTGTAATTTCCCTCCCTTTTTCACAGGAAAGGAAATCTTGCATTTACCTCCCTTTTTCACTGGAAAAGAGAGGTAAATGCAAGATTTCCTTTCCTTTCCTTTGTGTAACTAAGCATCCAAACAAAAGCTAAAAGTATATCTCTCGAGGCCTTTTGTGCTTTACCTATGATTAAGCTGACTTAAAATTGAATCATCAATTCAATTCTAAATTTTCTGCATTCAGATATTATCATTATCTAAGCAAAAGGTCAAACCTTCGATAATAGGCCTTGTTCGGTAAATAACTTATCAGTCATTTTTTAGGGGATTAAAAAGTTTTAATTGTTTAACTATAGGTATGTTTATTAATCAACTAAATTAGTTGACAAATTGATCTCAATTAGTTAATTTTGAAAAAGCTAATATATAGGAGTGTTTTGATGCTTTAATATATGAAAAGTCAATTGTCCTCTCGTCCCCACACTTTGTTCCTCTCTTCCCTATCTCGATCTTCTTGTTCTCTATTTTTTTTATATAATGTTCAACATCATCTTAAATAGCCTCTATAACAACAAACCCAAATCCCTTAAACCTAGAAGATGAAATAGTAAAAAAAATGAAAATCTTCCTCTCTCTCTCTCTCTATATATATATATATATGTATATATGTATGTATGTATTGGATTGGATTGAATGTACGTATGTATTGGATTGGATTGTTCTCGTTGAATTATTATTATTATTATTATTATTATTAATTTTATGTTTTTTATTAGAGTTATAAACTTAATTTTTGAAAAATTAAATATCTAGATTCTTATGAAAAAATTCAAAAAATATTAAGATAAAAATTAAGTGTCTAGATTCTTATGAAAATATTCAAAAAAATATTAAGATAAAATACTCATGTCCTTATAAATCTTTTTTAAATTATGCTCTCACAAGTCATTTTGTATATAAACTACTAATACTAAGCAGCTAATTTTTTCAAATATTTTTAATAAATAGCTGACATTATCCACTGTTAGTTAATCGCTGATAGAATCAGCTAACAGCTAATGCAATTCGTTGATTGTCAAATAGTCCATAGATCCTCTATTGCATTTTCTTCGTATAACTCTTCCTATTTAGGAGTTGTTTGGTTTTATTTTCTATTTTTATTTTAGTTGTCATAAATTATCAAAAAAAATTATAACTAAATTATGGAAAAATTATAATATTTTCATGAATTGCAATAATTGATTGTCAAAATAAAAACTTATTATGGCAATTAATTTTCGTTTGTTTTTTTAAGAACTTTGTCATTACTTATTCTTTTTCTTCTTTAGTTGTCTCATTCACAAACTAAAAAAATTAATTTTGGCTTCTTTTTATTTTTTCCTACATAATAAAGAAAAAGTTATAAATTATCTTAAGTGAATATTTCTTTTTCTATAAAGTCATTTTTTGTTCAAGTCAAACCAAAATTGTTTTGGCCACATTAAATCACATTCTATTTTTCTCATTGCTCACTTGAGTGATTATTGCAACTAGAAGTTCAAGTGAATTACAAACTCAAATATATATTTTAAAATAATAGTTATATATTTAAATTCTCCTTTTTTCCTTCATAGGTAATTTCAATAGAAGCAACAATGATGTTCAATTTAGGTCATGGTGAATTAATGTCGTATGAGATTCTAGGCAAGGTACAATTACTAAGTAAGAATAACAATGAGTTCAATCTAGCTCCATAATTAAGTTGTACATTGTCCTTAATATGCAAAATATAGAGAATGACAGCAAAAATTAACAAGTAAATATAAAGAGAGGAAAATAAGATAGTATAAGAAACTTCTCTCGCCCTTATTTGTTGCTGTAGCGCCCCCTTACTGCAAGGTAAACACCGGGACGCCCGGAGGTCATTCCGGTACATAACCTATAACAAGGGCGAGCTATGTTTGATCATTACATTCACTTCCTGTGGCATCATATCATTATTCACTTGTAAAGCATCATAAGAAAATCCCAATATTTTTTAAAACCAACTTTTTCCTCATTTCATTTCACAAAATTGATGACTACATTGTGTCTTTCGCATTTTCCATATGTACATCAACAAAAACCTAATATAATAATACTACATGAATGAGGAAAATATATACAATCTAACTAATCTGTCCAAAAAGCCCAGCTGACCGACCTTTGAGCCATGACTTCTCCTGCTAATCACAATATACCCGACTAGTAGAGCCTCTTCAGTAGCTAGAGTTATCTCTCGATCCTGAAAAGACAACATTGTAATTTTGGTGAGTTTTGAGAACTCAATGAGGTAACTATCATCGATGGTTCACTCAATTCATGCAACACAACAATTCACATATCAATTAATTCACTACTTTGCATATCACAAAAGTGTCACATTTTCACTTAAGCATAAGTAATTCTGCATTTCAATCA
>JANZXV010000006.1:11852770-11868229 GCA_027576455.1 Erythroxylum roigii
TGAAACTAGAGACATTTGGCTTCATTCCTTGTGAAGACTTTGAATTGAAATGTGGTCTTGAAGAGTTCCAAATCTTGACTTGAAGTTAGGAAATTGAGTGCAGCAAAAGTTGTGAATTGATGTATATGCTTGTGTTCCATTTTGGGTGTTTATGGTTAAATAGAGGATATGAAATGGGTATGGATGTTTTGAGCTAAACTTGAGATGTACATGAAGTATGCATAAACTTGGAAATTATGAATTTTTAGTATGAAGTGCTTGGTACATAGGAATAAGTTATGTTAGGGAGAAAGGATATAGAGATTAGGAATGATAAAATGAAGTTAAGAATGATGAATGAAATGAGTTGAGAATTGAGGGTTTAATGCAATCTAATTGATGTTTGAGTTGTTACGAAGTGGATTTGTGCTAGAAAATGTGAATTTGATAAGATTATGGATATATATGATGATAGGATGGGTGTAGGAACCTTGGAAGAGGCTTTGGAGGGGGTTTATGGTGACATATGTCCGTTAAACGGACCTTCTCGGGTGTAAAAACACCCTTTGGTCATTGTATGTCTGTTAAACAGACATGGAAGTCCATTTAACGGACCTTCTCGGGTGAAATGGGATTGTTTGGTCGATTCATGTGCAGGTCCGTTTAACGGACCTTCTCGGGACAACTTCAGTACTTTGCGTTTTTGCCTCTTAGAGGCCGAATCTCGATTTGGTGTCTTCATAAAAGTTGTAGATCTAGATGTCCTCTTTCAAATTGTCCAAAAACGAAAGGAATCTGAAATTTGTAGCAAGAGTTATGGAAATCGCGCCAAATTAGGTTCAGTTTGATTGAGATCTTAAACTTGGTTGCTTCTTTTGACCATAACTCATTCCCTAGACCTCCAAATGACTTGGTTCTTGAAGCAATAAGTTCCTAACACATTTTACTACATCTCCATGAAAATTGGTATTAATTGATGTTGAATTTAAAGAGATTGATCAAAAGAAAGAGTTAGAGTCTGTTGGAAAAATGTCAATGGGATTAGTTTTACTGGGCATACTTCAATGTTTTGATCATATTTGGACCTATAGGATTCCAAATGAGATGAATTTTCAATTGGAGTAAACTAGAGAAATAGGGCTACAAATTATATGGAGAAGTGAAATTTTGATTCAATCTCTAAGGTTTTCAATTTTGAGATAGAAAGTAGGTTTAGTACACTGTTTTGCAGTTAGAACAGTCCACATATGTTTGAGGTATATCTCCCAATCTACTAAACCAAATTGAGTGATTTTGATGTCAATGGAATCATAAGACATAGAGGAACACCTTTCTAGAAGGGAGTATGATCAAATTACTTCATCTTCACTTTCTAATTTGGTGTGAATAATGGACCCTAAAGTGTGACTTGGAAAAAGATGAGTTTTGTAATGAGAATGTTTTTGTGATGGAATTGATCGATAAACACCCGGGATTGTCATGAACATGTATTGTATATCTTTCATTTCATTCATGTGTATTATGAAATACCTTCATGGTACAAATTGTGATATATATGTGTGTATTTGTTATAGAGGAGCAACTGCAACGTCAACCCACAGACGTTGCCAGAACTTCCAGGCACTAGCTTTGGGAGCAATTGGTGAGTAACCTATACGGTTTCTCTCAATTATTGTTTGCTCATGCTTATGCTATGAATAATGAATGATTGTGATTTGATTGTGGATTCCGGACAGGAGATCCGATGATTGTGTACTGGGAATTGCGATATTGAAGTGCTACTTGTATGTGAATATGAGACCTATGTGCTTTACATGTGGCTGATTGTGATCCATGCATTCTATTCATGAATGCATACTCAGATAATGGCAGTTGGACCTGAGTAGCCACCGATTAGAGCTTAAAGCTTAATGAGTGAAACCGAGCCTCGAGCTCGAAAGTGATTCAGAGCTATAAGCTCAACGATTAATGAGCCCGGTATCCAAATAGATACGGGACAGTTCAGGCACTCGGTCACAACAACGTAATAATTGGACAGGGTCTCATAAGCATTTCATATGCATTTTTGTTTGATCAATTCAATTGAACAATTTGCTTATGCTGAGTGAAAATGTGATATTTATGTAAAGTGCAGTATGTGATTAGGTGTTATGTGAAATGATGTGTTGCATGATTTGAGCGAACCATCGATGATGGTTACCTCACTGAGTTCGCAAAACTCACCAAAATTGCAACGTTGATTTTTCAGGACCGAGAGACGATGCTAGTTACTGAGTGGCTCCATTACTGTGTAGATTGTGTTTGGAAAAGTGAAGTCATGGCTCAAAGGTCGGTCAGCTAGGATTTTTTTGGATGGCTTAGTTAGATTGTGCATATTTTCCCCATTTATGTAGTATTTTTGTACTAGATTTTGTAGTTGTACATGTAGTAAGGGTTGAAAGACACAATGTATACTTTCAATTTTGAGAAATGGAATGAGGAAAAGTAAGTTTCAAAAATATTGTGGTTTTCTTATAATGCTTTATAAGCGAAAAATGATATGATGCCATATGAAGTGAATGTAGCGATCGAATGTAGCTCGCCCTTATCGTAGGATATGTACCAGAATGACCTCCGGGCATCCCGGTGTGTACTCTGCGATAAGGGGGTGCTACAGGATGAGTTCGCCGCGATGAACTTTTCCTGGAGGATTTCTTCAAAGATTTTCTGATTTCGTCGTGGAGAAACATCATCCTCGCTGTGGCGAACTTTTCCTGTTGCCTCGTTGACTTGTTTTCTTGGTCTTCACTCTTTGGCTCTACTTCTTAAATGTCCTCCAATGAAAAATAGTAGCTTGCAGTATCAATTGTTCTAAAAATCAATTTAGTGTAATTACTAGTTATTTATGACAATTTTACCTTCAAACTACATTAATTCAAAAAAAGCACTCATGAGCTAAATTAAGCACAATATCTGGCAATAAGAGCTAAAAAGTATAACAAAAACTATGAAATTTTCACCAAATGATATAGGAAACTTGGGTTCAATCAGCATGATACATGTAAAGTTATATATGCAAATGCACATGTGACTCCACTTTCACTTTTACTTTGTTGTGATTGAGCTCCTATTTACTGTCCCATATCCGTTGTGGATGCTGGGCTCCTTTCATATACTGCTTGGTATCCAATGTGGATACTAAGCTCATTAATAACTGAGTCTATGGCTCTTTGTGCACATTCCTGAGCTTAAAGCTCTTTTTCACATTGGTCACTCCGGTCATAACTCCTTTATCTGATCATGCATATTAATGTGATGGATTGCATCAATTCGCACATTATGCTATCAATACCTTTTATTCTATGTGCTCAGTCATTTATCATATTCTTCAGATTTGAGTCTGGAATTCAACATTCAGTTGGGAACACATTTCCCCATTCACATACAATCAGTAAACACTTCCATTACATTCCCATATATCAAACTCCTCATACCAACAATATCCGAAAATATCATAATTATGTAAGTAACGATTCAATAATTCAAATTTAAACAAAAACAAATCAATCGTAGTGAGAAGTATCTAGGTTAACTCACAGTACACTATAGATAAGTTATTGCCATGAAGATCTGGCAATGTCTGGATGCTGATGATCTACTTGTGCTTCTTTAATTGTTGGGCCCCATTTTCGGAGTTTAACTATTGCTCTGGTACCATAATTGTTGGACCCCGTTTTCGAAGCCCAACATCCGGAGTCGTGAGACGTGAGAACGTGAGCATATTACCATGTAGGGTTATTTCAATGAACCCTCATTAGCCATCATCAGTTTATCTTCATTCTCATAACTTCATCATCTTCATTCTCACAAGGGGGTGGCAGGTTCACACCAGTCACTTCCCACACGTAAACTCATTTCTCCTATTTTGTAATAGATTTCGGGAAACTTCAAACTGGAATTACAACTTGACTTCTTCAAAACATTTGTCTCTCTATGTCTCTAGCTTATTTAGAAACAAGAATCATCTTATTTGGAGCTCTATAGATCTAGATATAATCAAAATACCGAAGTATGTTCAGTAAATATCCAACTCATACTCTTCCAACCAATACCCTTACTTTGATTCAATCAATCTTTTTCAGATCAATACCACGAGCTACCGAATTTTATTAAGAGATAGATAAATGTGTTAGGAAGATATTGCTTAAAAAATCAGGTCATTTAGAGGTCAGATGACAAAGTTATGGCCAAAAGAGTGAAACATGTTCAGAGTTGGAAAATCCCTTCAGGTGCGCTCGTAAGGAACAAAAGTGCGCTCGCAAGGAACAAAGCTATGATCACAAGGAAGAAGATGTGATCGCAAAAGTGCTTGGTGCGATCGCAACCGAAGCTGTTCTGCATAACCCTCCTCTGCAACATTACTAACTTGTAATGGTCATAACTTTCAACTCTGATATCCAAAAATCAAATACTATATACTATTGGAAAGTTAAGAGAAAGATCTACAACTTTCATGAAGAAACTTTATCTAATTCAGCCTAGATTAATCTAGATTTTTCCTTAAAGTCAGAACACACATTTTTCCCCCATGAAAGGCTATGATTGTGTCCTCAATCATATTATGCCTGCTTTGGGGCAATTAACATAACTTCCATTAAGGATGTTGGATTAGGGTCATTCAAAGACGATTTTAAAGAGATCTTCTAGATCTACAACTTTTGTGAAGACCTCGAAGAGAGGTTTTGTGAGATAAAACTCCTTTCAAAGCATCTCCAATGGTTACTACATCCATCCTAACATCACTTTGACTCATAATCTTCCCAAATTCTCCTCTTCTAATGTAATATCACTTCTTAACCATTCAACTACCAAATTGATTTCATTAAACTGTCAAATCTCAACTCATATGACTCATCACATTCAACTAAACATCTCATCATTCATAATTCCTATCTTTCTTTTCCATAACATCTCACTTATGTATATATATATATATATATATATATCTCATATTCAAAAATCATCATCTCAAGTTGATAACTTCTTCAAATATACCTAATTTCAACTCACATCATACATACACAATTCATATTTCATTAACACCAAATGAGAAGAGTTTACAAAGCTTTAATAGGCCTTTCAAGCCACAATACATCAGTCCGCAAAATCCCAAAATACAACAGATTCTTGAACAAATAATACTTGAAGTGCGACAAAAGCCTTGTGTTTACAAAATCTAACTTAAAATACAAAATAACCAGAATTTAGAGAAATGCCTTTATGCTCGATCACTCGATCTCTTGCTCATCATCTGAAGATAGGGAAGGAATGAGGGTGAGTTAAAGAGCTTGTGGGTAACAGTTTATAACGGAGAAATAAGCAAAACCTTTGAAATGTTCATTTGTCACAGAAATTCTTATTGAGTTCATAAAACGCATAGTTCTCCAATACTCAATCAAAATCACAATAATACAAATCATATATGCATCAATCTTGTCAATATATCATGATCACATAAGCACATCAAAATGGCTTGGGTGGATCCAAAAATAGAACATGCTACACATTTCCCATAAGGGTCCTTTGTAGTCATGAACAGAACGTACTAACGCAATCTCACGTAGTGGTTTTGTGTAGCCGTGAACTTAGGGGAGTCTATGAAGGAGCTCCATGCCACTAGCGGGTAGGTGGGAAAAGCCTTTTGTCAAAGTGCATTTGACTTAACTTAGGGGACCACCACAAACTCATAACATGCAATTCATATCTTGTAAACTTGTTGCCCAAAATGGCACATTTTCGAAACATGATTTCATAAACTTTATATCTTTTCAAAATCATTTCCATTTTTCAATTCATAAATCATTCACACATTTAATAAACCATGTAGAACTTTCTCAAATCATTCAAGAAACAATAAATGCAGCATTTATGATCCAATTGAAATCATCAAACTTGCTTGATTCAAAGAAAACATTTGTGGCTTATTTACTCTATTATAAACATGTACCCATCTTGAATTCCTTCCTTAAAAACTTGCTTAAAAATGCCTGTCCTCTTGCTCCTCTTGCCTCTCTTAATTTCCTTCATCAATGGCAAAACCCCATTTAATAAGAATCTAATTGAAAATCCCACAATGCAAAATCACTAAAATTGATTATAGAATACTTAAACCCATGCATTTTCTAAACTCAATGAACTAAAATCCTTCCAAAAATCCAAAAGATTATAAATGGGCTTACCTTGAATCTTCACCAAATGAAGAGATCTTTGGTTTAAATGGAAGCTCTTATCTTCCTCTACCTTTTCCCCTTCTTGTACAACCTCAAAAAGATGAAACCTTAGTTCAACTATATTTCTTTCTTTCAAACCACCGAAACTCTCTTCTCTTCTCCTCTCTTCAATTTTTGTTTTTCTCTCTTCTCTCCCTCAATTCACATTTTTCCTCTTCATTTAAAAGCAAGACAACACTCCTTCTTCCAATTATGCCCTTAATGATTGAGAAATGTCCATTTTGCCCTTCCTTATATGTCTTATATCTTTTATCCTTAAGTGATCTCCCAAAAATGCCCTTCATGCAATCTTACTACCTTAACACTTTAATTCAATTAACCTATGTCATAAAATCTTACTAACATTAACATAATAATTAACTCCACAAAATAAATCCATAAAGACCTCATAATTAATTCAAATCATGCTTATTTATCAAGAAAAAGTTCGGGGCCAACATTAATCATGCAACACACACATGTAGTTCACACATTACTAAGTTGATCAATCATACGATTACTCAATCATCCACATGTTTATATGTCATGATCAATGCATGCTCAATTGACTTTCCCGGGTATGTATCCTTATTTACAAGTCTTGGTCATCATACATCATATTATACATAACTTAATGGCAATTAGATTTATGCCTTAAGTAAACTTGATTATTTTATATTCAACAATCATTCTTTTACCAATCCTTTTCTAGCAGTATATTTTCACACAATTTTCCAATTCTCATTCATTCATACCTAATTCACATTTCTCACATTCTTTGGATCACATTTGCATTCTTAAGAACACCTTCATTGTAACAGCCTAGACCACCCGCTTTCAAATATAGTCCGCTTTGGGCCTTTTAAAGTGGCTCATGGTCCAAACCCATTGAGCCTTTTTAAGTGGCTCATGGTCCACACCCTTTGGGCTTTTTTAAATGGCTCGTGGTCCACACCTTCACGGTTTTGCTTTTCCAGCGTGTAGGTCGGTCGCTTTAGGACACTACTCTGGCAGGACTTCCTAGGAGGTCACCCATCTTGGTACTGCTCTTGCCCAAGCACGTTTAACTTCGGAGTTCTGATGGGATCCGGTACGTTGGGGTATGAAAAATGCGTCTACAAGGGGAAGCTATTTACACCCTTATAAGGGGTGCTTCGTTCTCCTTGCCAACCGATATGGGATCTTACAATCCACCCCCTAGGAGGTCCAACGTCCTCGCTAGCACAATAGCCCAGGTACTGGCTCTGATACCACCTACATGTAGCACCCTTTTATCGCAGGGTACACACCGGGACGCCCGAACGTCATTCCGATACATATCTTATGATAATTGCACGCTACGATTGATCACTACATTCACTTCACATGGCATGGTATCATAATTCACTTATAAGCATCAATAGAAAATCATAATATTTTTAAACCAACTTTTTTCTCATTTCATTTCATAAAACCCGAAAGTCTATATTGTATCTTTCAACATTTTCTATATGTACATCGTCAAAACCTAATACGAAAGCACTACATGAAAGAGGAAAATATTCACAATCTAACTAATTTGTCTTAAAATCCCAGCTGACTGACCTTTGATCCATAACTTCTCTTGACAATCATAATCCACACGGTTGGTAGAGCCTTTTAATAGCTAGAGTTATCTCTCAGTCTTGAAAAGACAACGTTGCAATTTTGGTGAGTTTTGCGAATTCAATGAGGTAACCATCATCGACGGTTCACTCAATTCATGCAACACATCATTTCACATAACAAATAAACATATATTGCATTTTTCTTGCATTTCAATCAATCAAACATACTTGATAAAATGCATATGAAATGCTCATGAGACACTTTCTAATTTTTACGTTGTTATGACCGAGTGCCTGAACTGTCCCGTATCTATTTTGGATACTAGGCTCATTAATAACTGTTACTTATCCGATAAGGATACAAGGCTCATTATACATAATGAGCCTTAGGTTCTTAGTCACTATCTGAGCTCAAGGCTCTTTTTCACACGTTGAGCTTTAAGCTCTGATCAGTGTCTACTCTTGGTCACAACTGCCATTATCTGATTGTTCATTCATGAATGGAATGCATGTACCACAATCAATCACATTATAAAGCACATAGGTCTTCACATTTACATTCAAGCAGCACTTCAATAATTTACTCCACATTACACAATCATCGGACCTCGTGTCCGAAATTCACAATCAAATCATATTCATTAAATATTCAAAACATATTTGTAAGCAAACAAATAATTAAGTGAGACCATCTAGGTTACTTACAAGTTGCTCCCGAAGCTAATGCCTGGAAGATCCGGCAACGTCCGGAGGTTGACGTTCCAGTTGCTCCTCTATAACAAATAATATACACAATATTACAATTCGCACAATTATCAGTATTCAATAATGCACGTGTATGAAATAAATTATGTACAATGTATATTTATGATAATCTTGGGTAATTTCCATCACAAAATTGATTTCATATCAAAACTCATCTAAGTATAATTTATCCTTAGGTTTATGTCTCACTAGTACTATTGAAATCACAATTTATTACTCACTAGCTCACTTTCAGATTTTCCAAAATACTCCTTTCAGGTCTACTGTTTACCTTCAATCAGAAGGTGAAAGTGAGATAATTCGATCAAACTTTCTTCTAGACAAGTTTTCCTACATCTCTTATCTTTCCATTGACACCAAAATCACTCAATTTGGTTAAGTAGATTGAAAAATATACTTCAAACATTTTTGGACTGTTCTTATCCAAAAAACTGTGCACTATACCCAATTTCCATATAGAAATTGAATACCTTAGAGACTGAATCAAGATTCAAATTCTTCATGATTTGTAGCCCTATTTCTCTAGTTTACTCCAAATTAAAAATTTTCTCATTTGGAATCCTACAGGTCCAAATATAATCAAAACATTGAAGTATGCTCAGAAAAACTAATCCCATTTACACTGTCCCAACAGACTCCCACAATTTCCTTTGATCAATCTTTTTCAATTCAACACCAATTAATACAAAATTTCATGCAGATATAGGAACATTTGTTAGGAACCTATTGCTTCAAGAATCAAGTCATTTGGAGGTCTAGAGAAAAAGTTATGATCAAAAGAAGCAACCAAGATTATGTCCTCACTCCTAATGAACCTATGTTGGCGTGATTGCCATAACTTTCACAAAACATGTCAGATTGCTCTCGTTTTTAGACTATTGGAAAGAGGACTTCTAGATCTACAACTTTCATGAAGACTCGAAGGCAAATTCTATCTTCTGACTTCTGTATTGTCTCACTTCTGCATCATCTCACTTTCCTTTCGTCTTAGTTATATCGTCTCAGTTCTATTGTCTCATTTCCATCGTCTCATTTCCATCATCTCATTTCCATCGTCTCATTTTCTTTCGTCTCATTTCTTCCGTCTCATTATGTTCCATCTCATTTTCTTCCGTCTCATTTCTTCTCCAGAATGTCTCCACTTATAAAGATCATAACTTTTGACTCCGATGTCTAAAATTTTCATACTATATACCGTTGAAAAGATAAAAGAAAAATCTAAAACTTTTCAGAAGGCAATGTTGCAAAAATATATTTATATCAATCCCAAATTTGCCTCTAAAGTCCAAAGACGAATTTCCCATTCATACACCAACACACTACACCAAATTCTTAACTTGATGACAAGTTTTTAGATTCTTAGAAACAAAATTGAAATTCGATGTCTTCATAAGAAATGTAGCCATACATTTCTAGTTTATCCAAATTAAGAATCATTTTATTTGGATAACCAGAGAAAAAGTTATGGCTAATAGATCGAAGTACACTTAGTGAACATTTTTCTAGATTTTCAAACTTTCAATATTTTACAACACCTAAACGCTCATAATCTTTCAAAATACTAAATTAACACCATAACCATATTTTTCATCCCCAATAACACAGTATTTATGAACAAACACGTAAATGCCATTTTCCATGCAGATGATAGTAACTTATCAAATTTATTTCACAAATCCCCAATTCTGAAGGATTTCTTCACCACTTACCTGCTGAAAACTCCAAAATCTTCAAGCCCTAAACTCCACACGTTTTACATACTTCACTAAGTATAATGACCAGCTTCTGGTTTTTCTTAGGGTAGAGGACAGAAATTGCAAAGTGGGTTTGGTGAAGGAAAGGAAAAGCATAGAAGTCTCTTAGAAGGTATTTGATGGAAAACTCTGTGTTTCAAAAGAAAGTTTGAAGAAGATGATAATAAAGAAGGGACTTAGACAAGACTTAACCTGTCAAGTCTTAAAGAATAGTAATCTACTTCTAGCATGAGTACAAAAGCCTAAGTGGCACTTGTCACTTTCCCACTACCTAAGCTCTAACTTAGTTTCTTTTGAAACTAACTCCTTTAACTTTCATCTTTACAATCCAACTATTTCCAACGCTTCTTTTGATTTTTTTCCTATTTTCTATAATTTCCAAAATTTATTCCTAAATTCACCAAAATTCACAAATACCATATCATTACCAACCGATAGAATATCTAGTATAAACAAAATTCAAATTCGTGAAACTCCCAAAAATTACAACTCTATCTAATTATACCCAGAATTATTCATGAAGGCATGTACAATTATTTTCATGTGCAACAACCATATATAAGTGTACAACATAATATGCATGAACAAGGAAATGCATCTCTAACTCTCATTAATCACTTACATTTACCATTATAACCCTCTCACAAGTAATGGGATGTTACAGTTGCCCATTATCTAAGGCATTTATGATCATTATGTATAAACTATTTATATCTTACAAACAACTATAACTAAAGAAAACTCATAAACAATTAAACACAAAAGCAACTTAAGAGTTGAATTAAGCCAAAATAAAGTACTAAACATAATGATGACAACATAACTAAAATGAAATTACAATTAAGGATCGCAAAATAACAAATAGAATTCTCAAAATTATAGCCTAAATATAGAAGAATTGCTTAAAAGCTCAGTTAGTAGTGGGTTCGTTTTCATCATGATTATCCTACTCTATTATCTTCAAATAATGTTAAGGTGGCTTAGAGTATCCCACATACATGAAGAAAGTGGATAATCTCTACTTCATCCTTATTAACTACCTTAATAACTTGCTCAGACTACAATTCTATCCATATATCACGATCTCTATATGGTGAAAAATCGCATCAATCCTTTTCTACATTAGCTATTGTGGGGAAGACTTAATGTCTCTAGTCTCCTCTACCACCTTTTCATCTAGAGGTGCATTAGCTTCTTATGGAACTTCAACTACTGACTTGAACTTCACTCTCTTATATGCCACTCCTCTGGTCATAAGAGATAAGTGTAAATTATAGTGTGTTTTCTAGGTGTTAGAGTGTGTTCTTTAGTGTTCTCTTAGATGATAATCATGTGCTTAGCCCTTATATGTATGTTCTTATTATTATTTTTCTTTTTTTATTTGATTGATTGTTGTTTATGACAAGAATTTGATCTTAATTTTATGTTTTAAAGGTTGTTTGATGAGTTTGATTATAAGAGGAGACAAGATAAATTGAATGAAAGATGAAGGAGCTTGAGAACAATATCTAGCATGATCGTGTAGGGTTTTTTGATGTGTTTGATGATGAGCGGAGATAGGAAAAATTAAAGAAAAGATGAATAAGTAGTCAGAGAACAACATCTGGCACAATTGTGTAGGGTTGTTTGACGTGTTTAATACTGAGTAGAGATGGGAAAACTGAGGAAAAGATGAAGAAGGAGTTGAAGAATGCATGATCGTGCATGAAGTTGTTCTTTAGCTCCTTCATCTTTTCTTTAAAGCTCTCTAGGGCTAGAGAGATGAAGCAAGGTTATGCACGTAAGTTCATAGGATTCATGATCATGCAAGGAGCAATTTTCTATGTTACATGTTTTTAATAAAGTTTAGGCTATTATTAGAATTAAAAAAACATGGAGAAACCCTAGAAAGAACCCTTGAAAGCTCAAAAGTATAAAAAGGGAGATGATAAATAGAAATTGTAGCATATTTTACACCCTTATTTTATATTAATTTAAATTATTTAAATAGTACATTTAGGAAAAAATTGCTACATTTTACTATTATTAACCTAAGATGTTTGGTTCCATATTTTATTTCTAAAAAGGGATTAAATTGTACTTAATATTTTCTTATAGTCTTGGTGGACTTAAAGGAGGAAAATATAGCCCAAGATAAAGTCCAGCCCACTAGAGCAAGCAAATAGTCCTATAAAATAAAAGAAACAACTAAATGAAGTAGCCTAAAGACTCAACCCAAGAATAAAACACAACAAAGAAACTAGCAAAACACAGAAGAGGAAGCGAAAATGCAATTAGAATAGAAGAAAATGCATAGTAGTCAAGAGTATCACCAAAATGCAACGTAGCAAGGAGGAAGCCAAAACTCAAACACAGAGTCTAAGGAAGCAAAACCAAAATGTAGGAGCAACAAAACTCATAGCAATGAGAGAAGCCAACTGCAAAATAACACCAGTAGATATAAGAATCAAAACAACAACAGTAGAGACAAATTACAAAAATGCAGCATCACAATGAAGAGGGGAAAACGCATACATAGAGAAAACAAGAAGAAAACACTGCATCTGAATAAAAGCAACCAATATGTAAACACAGAGGAGAAGTAGAGTAGAAAACACAACATTAATAGATAAGAAGAAGTAGTGTTACATGGGAGAAGGAATCTCACCCATTTGACATCTACAACTTAAAAAATACATGAAAATCCATTTGAAATGGATTTATTAAAAGGAAATTGTAACATCCTGTTTCCATACTAAGGGTTAGAACCCTAGATTTGAACAAATGCATTTCATGCTCATGCATAATGTTAGCATACACACACGGAATTTAATTATTGCACACATTACAATGAATTGCTCATGCACTCATTTGACATTTTCTAGATATAAATAATTTTTTAATGTGATTATAATGTGGATTATGGATGATGTGTCTTAAAAATTGAGTTGGAGTGTATAAGTAGTGAATTAGAATTTTTGGTGAAATATGAAATTTTTTCGAAATTTAATGGTAATTTTAGACTAGAAAAAATGTCAAGTGACAGAGTAATTGATGAATACAGAAATAAGAGTCAAATGGAAGTGAAAATTTTTATAAATGATATTGGGATTTAATGGCAAGTGTCATTGAAAATTGGGAGAAAATTAGGATGAAAAATGGAGATAACTGGACTAGTAGATTAAAAGACCAAAAGAGGACCATGAGAAAGTGACATGTTGCCACACCACTTGTTTAAATCATGATTTTTATTAAGTGAAAGACCATGATTTTTATTAAATCATGATTTTGGTCTTTCACTTGCTGGTTACGATACATGCTTCTCTCATCTCAATCTTCATTTTTTTTTCATCTTCCTCTCATTCTCACGACACTCTCTTCTCTAAGCATCAAAGCTGAACCTTTCCATCACTAGGTTCTTGCTATCTTTTCTTCTTGATAAAAACCCACCTATTCTACTTTGGCAAGATGATGATCGTGTATGTTGGAGAAGCTATGGTTAAGTGTGATTTGAAGACATTGAAGCTAATCAAGTAAGTGTAAGCATTAATTTTCTTTATTTGTTGAATGAATCATGTATAATGATAGTTAGAGGTTAAATGGACATAAAATGGTGTTTTTGTATGCTGGAACGTGAGTGATGAAATGTATATGAAAATATCTTGCTTTTGTATATGTATGATGATCAATGATTCATAAATTTATGTAGAGTTGATTTAGAGTTAGAATGAACCCTAAAATGAGGTAGAAAGAAATGCAGAAAATTGATTTATAAATGGACATTTTCATGTTATGTTTTTGATGTATGAAAACGTGGATCATTGGTGGTTTTAAAAATGGATTGGATTGGGTATTGAAGTTAAAGAAGAGGCAAATGTAGTGTCTTGAAAAGAGAAGAACTAGGATGAAAGTTTAGAGATAAAGTGATAATGGTGTTTAAAGTGTGTTGGAATATGTTAGTTGTAACATTTCCATTGGGTATGCATCTGTATTTTAGCCATGAATTTATCTGTAGATATCCAAATGGAATGATTTTTTACTTAAATTAAATTAGAGATATATGGCTACATTTTGCATGAAGACATCGAATTTAAATTCTGTCTTCAAGAGTTCCAAAATGTGACTTGAAGTTAAGTACTGGGTGTAGTAAATTGACGGATGAATACATGTGTTTGTGTTCTGTTTTGAGAGTATGAAAACCATGAGTGATGAGTTATTATGTAGATGTTATGAGTTATGAATTAAAGGTATAATGAAAGTGAAAGTTATGTTAACCAAGATGTTGAGTTATGCTCTTGAAATGAGATGAATTACAGTGATAGTTAGAAGTGAAATGAAGGTGGAAATGAAAATGAATATGTGCTGAAAATTGATGATGAATGTATACATATGTATATGTTCTGTTATTAGTGTTTATGATCAATCATAGACTATAAATTGTTTATGGATGATTTTGAGTTGAAATGGAGTTAGGATAATGGGGAAATGATGAGTAATTAAATTAGAAATGATAGATCAAGCATATGATGTTGAATGTAATAAGTAAAGAATTAGGAATCTGGAAACTAAAGATGCAATTGAATATATATTGGCACAAGAGGCATAACTTTTTCTGTATAACTCAGATTGAGGTTATTTGTGTATGCTTTCGAAGAGGAATTCGAGTTCTACAACTTCTATTAAGACTCTGAGGAGAGCTTATTCTATCTAGATACCAAAGACATGAGTATAATGGGAATGAAGATGTTCATATGATTATAGTTATGATTTAAAGGAGTTGAGTAATATGTATGAAGTGCTTAAATGTGAATGAGAATTGGGTATTATGAGAGCTTATAATGTTAGAACATGAAAGAGGAGAAATTTAATTATGATATTAGAATTACTAAGTGTTCTTGAGGTGTAAGCCTAAGAATAAGCTAGAATACATACAAAAAATAAGGATTGAATGGTGAATTTAGAATGATCATATACAAATGAATTGTAAACCTAAGTTCAATTAGACATGTTAAGTCAGAATTTTGACATCTCGTATAAAGTAATTTTGATGATAAACAAAAGAAACAAAAGAGAATACAAAGAAGAAAAACAGACGAAAGAGAAAAGCAGACGGAAGCTGCGAAGTAATAAAAAGCAGACGGAAGCAAA
>JANZXV010000006.1:11879242-11889724 GCA_027576455.1 Erythroxylum roigii
GAAATGATGTTTGAATGGTTATGGAGTGATAATTGCTTAAGAATAGGTGAATTTGGGATGCTTAAGAGTGTATGTAAATTTAGAATGGGTTTAGGACCTTTTGGAAGAGTTTTGGAGATGAAAATTTTAGGTAACCCGTAGGTTACACGGCCTGCCCGTGTAAATTCACACGGGCCGTGTGTTTTTGGGCGCAGGGACACAGTTCACCCGAAGGTTACACGGTTTGACCGTGTGAACTTCACATGGTCTGTGCTTTGTCCAAATGACCGAATTTCAATTTTGAGTCTAGTCCTCAATGTCTTCTTTCTAACCATCCAAACACGAAATCATTCCGACATCTATGTTGAAAGTTATGGCACTCGCGCCAACATAGGTTCATTAGGAGTGAAGACATAAACATGGTTGCTTCTTTTGATCATAACTTCTTCTATAGACCTACAAATGATTTGATTCTTGAATCTATAGATTCCTAACACATTTTCATATATTTCTATGAAAAATTGTAGCATTTGGAATTGAATTGGAAAAGTTTGATCGAAAGAAAGTGAAGGAATCTGTTGGAGAGTATTGAACCGGTGTGTTTTCACTTAACATGTTTAGTTTATATCTTGATCTTTATTCATCCAAATGAGATGGTTTTTGATTTTTAGTAAACTAGAGAAATAGGAATACAAACCATGTGAAGAAGCTGAAATCAAAAACCACTTGTAATGTTGATGTTCAAATTCATTCTCTAAGATATTCAAAATTTGGACGGAAAAAGGTGCATAGTGCACTATTTTTGTATGGGAATAACCCGATAATGTTTGAGGTATATCTTTC
This sequence comes from Erythroxylum roigii, assembly GCA_027576455.1. Taxonomy (NCBI): domain Eukaryota; kingdom Viridiplantae; phylum Streptophyta; class Magnoliopsida; order Malpighiales; family Erythroxylaceae; genus Erythroxylum; species Erythroxylum roigii. The sequence goes on from JANZXV010000006.1 coordinate 11,880,065, forward strand.
TATTTACTAAACCAAATTGAGTGATTTGGGTGTCAATGGATTCATAAGACATAGGGGAACACTTTTCTAGAAGAGAGTGTGAACAAATTACCTCATTTTTCACCTTCTCATTGAACGTGAACAATAGACCTGAAAGTGTGTGTTTAGAAAAACTCAAATAAGTCAATGAGCAATAAATTGTGAGTTTAATGGTATTAGCGAGGCATAAACCTAAGTGTAAGTTATACTTAGATGACTTTTGCTATGAGAATGGTTTTGTGATGAAATTTATGGTTTGATACCCGGGATTGTCAGGAACATGCATTGTATATATTCCATATTCGTGCATAAATGAATACTTATTATGGTGCAAAGTGATTAATGTGTGTGCAATGTGTATATTGCATAATTTGGATGTGCAGGTTGAACATCCGCATTCAGAAGTTTCTAGGACTTGGAAACTAATGTTAATCTGGAGCATACTGTGAGTAGGCCGAGATGGTCTCATTTCATTATTTATTCTGTTTTGAATTTTGTATTGATTGGGTACTGAATGCGTATACGAATGTTAATGATTTTGCTAAATTCCGGACAGGAGGTCCGACGTTGTGATGTTGATTAGGATATTGAAGTGCTACTTGTATGTGAATGAAATGATATAAGTGTGCATTATATGATTGCTAAATGTCGGACCACGGTCCGATGATAAATGTGTTTTGAATGTGCATTTGCATATGTATGAGAGTGTGTTTCTCAACTTAAATGTTGAATACCGGACTAAGGTCCGATGATATATGAATGTGAGTGAATGGGGATATGCAAATGTAATTGATGCATTCCATTTTATGAATGCATGAAACCTAATGGAGTTGTGACTAGAGTAGCCACCGATCAGAGCTTAAAGCTTAACGTGTGAAAAAGAACCTCGAGCTAAAAAGTGATTTAGAGCCTCAGACTCAACGTTTAATGAGCCCTATATGGGACAGTTATCAATGAGCCCGATATCCAATGCATACGGGAAAGTTAGGCACTTGGTCACAACAAATTAATAAATGGAAAGTGAGTCTTAAGTGCACTGCATATACATAATATAAATGATTTAAGTGTATTGAATGCGAAGTGTGAAATTGAATGTGAATGTGAATGATGGGAATTATGTATTATGTGTTTGGGGGAGCCATCGATGATGGTCACTCATTGAGTTCGCAAAACTCACCCAAAATTTGCAAATTTTTTTCAGGACTCAAAAAAATACCCCGTTAGGCAACGAGAGTATAACTACTGCATGCGAGTGAAAGATAGAGGTCGGGATCAGTTCGCGTCTGCATTGTGTCTCTTTATTTTCGCACTGAATTGTATTTTCTGCAAATTATTGTATTTTGTGTATTTGAATATATTTTTGGTGTATAACTTTCCAATTCGAAAAAGGTTTTGCAAAAGAGATGGTTCAAAGTGTAATATGTTTTTTTTTTGTAATGGGCCCTAGTGATTAACGAAATTCTGGTATTTGAAACATGTTGGTAACTCTTTTAAATGAAAATGTTTCTGAATAAAAGTGGGCCTAAAGTTTCGATTATTGATTTTCGCGTACGCTTAAAAAAATTATACTGAGTTTTTGACTAAGTGATCTAGTACGCCACCCTCGCAGGGCATAGACTCGGATATCACCCATCGATGTCAGGTTTGGGTCTTGCGAGAGTGGGGTGTTACAAAAGTTATAAAATGATAATTAGGATTTGATGTGACATTTGATAATATACTCAGGATTGTCATTGAGCATGCATTGTACATATTCCATACTTATGCGTAAACGAATACTTATAATTGTGCAAGGTTATTAATGTGTGTGTGCAATGTGTATATTACATAATTTGGATATGCAGATAAACGTCCGCATGTTTCCAGAACTTGGAGGCAAATGCTAATCCAGAGCGTACTATGGTCTTACTTTATTGTTTGTTTTGTTTAAGTTATGAATTGAATGATTATGCAATGTGAATGTGATGGTTCCGGACAATATATGCCTGAGGAGTTTGATAAATGTGAGAACATTGAAGTACTTCTTGTATGTGAATTGGATTGAAATAAGTGTACATAATTTGATTGTTAAATGCCGAACCACGGTCCAATGATAAATGTGTTCTGGATGAGCATTTGCATATGAATGAAAATGTGATTCTCATCTTTAATGTTGAATGTCGGATTAAGGTCCGATGATATGCGAATATGATTGAATGAGAATATGCAAATGTGATTGATGCATACCATTTCATGAATGCATGAAAGATAAAGGCAGTTGTGACCAGAGTAGCCACCGAAAAAGGGCTTAAACCTCAGATTGTGAAAAAGAGCCTCGAGCTTGGAAAGTGATTAAGAGCCAAAGGCTCACTATGTAAAATGAGTTTGGTATCCCCAACGGATACGGGACAGTTATTAATGAGCCACAATGGATATGGGACAATTTCCAATGATCCTAATATCTACAATGGATATGAGACAATTAGGCACTCGGTCACAACAAAGTAACAAATGAAAAGTGAGTCTCATATGCACTGCATATGCATGATATGAATGATAATAAGTTGTTGAATGTAAAATCTGAAACGATGGATTAAGTGTATGTGATTTAATATGATTTCAAATAAATGATGTGAATTGTGTGTTATGGGACCTAGTGAGCCATCGATGATGGTCATTCACTAAGTTCGCAAAACTCACCCAAAATTTACAATTATTTTTTAGGCTCAGACAAGTACCTCGTTAGACAAACGGTAGTATACTTACTGCATTCAAGCAAGAGATAGAGGTCGGGATCAGTTGGCGTCTGCATTTATACTTTCTTATTTATGTATTCTGTAATTTTTGTATGATGTGTATTTGAATGTGTTTCCTATTTGATAGAATTAGTTGTGCATTTGTCTCTGTATCAAACTTGAAGAAGAATAATTGTTCTTCATTAACTAAAACATTTGTCAACCTTGACTTTTCCCAATAGAAATGAACTTAAGAGTTTATGATAGAAATTGTTAGAAGTTTGTCTAAAAAAAATCCAAATAAAGTGGATCGACATCTTAAAGATCCTTCTTTGAGAACATCGAGTGGAGGGGCAACTATAAAGTTTTTTTTTTAGAAGAGAACAAGAGCAAAATTGAAAGGTTAGTGATGAAGTAGAGTTACCTAGTACCTGCTTCCAAGAAAGTTTTGAGTTCCTAGGCTAAAGATCTCTAGGGGAAAGGATGTTGGGAGCAATAGAAGATGCACCAAAATATAAATCAGGCATAGTAAAAGGAATTAAATTTACTCATGCCAAAGATGAGGAGTTTGGATGCAAAGTAGTCTCAAGGACCTTGTTTGAAGTTTCCTTAGATGCTACAATGGTGGAGTTTTTAGTATAAGAAAGAGAAAAAGGAAAATGTCCTTCTTGGAAGATGATTGACCAAGTTCTAATAATTAAAAATCTATTCAACATATAAAAAAAGGAAAGGAGAAGTAAAATTAGGACACAAAGTTTTGAAAAATAGAGAAAGATGAGAGAAAATGAAAAGGGGAAGAGACAATAATGCCTTTTGAGTCCCACAAAATATTCTAACAAGGAAACTTCAATATCTGCACAAAGATTAGAAAAGGCAAATAAGAAGATGAAAAGAGAGTAGGAAAGTAGTAGTACAACCAAGATGTCACTAAGAGCAACACAAGATCTAGTAAGAAAGACATTTTCCAAAAATCACCAAGGTAGAATCTTATAGAGAAACTACATTTTTTCTCTTTGAAAGACATGGTTTCTTTAGGCAAAAGGTTCATATTTAACCCTAAGATTTACATCCTTTAAGAAATTTAACCTTAACATTTCAGAGAGCACAAATTAAACCCTATCATTTGACAAACGTTAAAATTTAACTCTAAGTTAATAGAGAAACTGATGACAATATGTCGCCATCAATTTTTTGCTAGGTCAATGAATATCTAACTTATGTTTATAATATTTTAATAGTAAACTAAGTCCATATTGTCTCTTTTGCCTTCGATAACCATATACTGATATCCCCCTCCTACCTCTCTCACTCTATCCACCGCCTGCCTCGACGTGAACCTCATATGTTTTCTATTCACAGCTTTAAAAATCCCTTATAAATTCAATCTAAAAGACAAGGATATTATATCAAATGCATATACAATTCCACATTGTACTTGTTATGCTATTGACAAAATAGAGAAGATGGAGAAGATGGGAGAAGAAAGGACATTTACTACTATTCTTCTTAATCAAAATACACCACACAAATGCTCTATATAAAGTGATTATAGTTAGAAACCAAAGCAAGGAACTAACAGAGAAACCATTTAGTAAAAACCAACTGAAGGAATGGACTCCACTATTGACTACTCCTAAAGACTCATCCAAATCAATTAACTAAAAAAAAATTCCCAATAGTATTGGTTCATCTTAAAATTGATCATTGCATTTATTCCCGTAAAATTTATTACAGCTACGTCATTTGCTTCTACTACTTCTTCCTACATAGTTGTCACCACTATTTGCAGCAAACATTAAAATGACAATGAAATATGGGATGCAGTGAAGATGCATTTGTGAATGCTTATAATTTGTTGTTATACATGGAGCAAAAATGTCAAACAAAGCATTATCGAAGGTGCCAAGGTACAGATCCTTTTTTTTCGGCAACACTACCTATTCTTACATGCCAATGACTCTATTGATGATGCCTATAGAAGCATGTCAAGAATTATTAGCATAAACTCTCAATAAATAGCAAGTTATAAACTGATGAATTTCCAAAGATGAACCCCCATGGCTCAATTGGAAAATGTTTGTACCTTGCTAATCTGTTATTCTCCTCCTACCTTCGAGCTCTTTTTGGAAGTATCCATCATTTTCTTTATCTGTTAAGCCTCACCTTTCTTAGACTTTCCCCCTCCTCCATCCTATTTGGGAAAAAAAAATAAAGAAAATATTATTATGCAATATAACTGATACCCTTTCTATCATAATCAGAAATTTGTTGAAGATAATAACTTCACTTGAAAACCTGATACTCTTTCTATCAATCAATTTTTACAAAGATTATTATGCAATGTAACTAAAGGAGAATTTTGAAAAAAATGTTGGTCTTATTTCATTTTATACCATAATCATAAATCTGCTGAAGATAATAACTTCACTTAGTAAGTGAACAATTAACGAAAAGCCAAAGCACCCAACAGTATTAGTATTTTATAAGAAAGTTGGTTGTTGCTGTGAGACCCCAATATTTGAGAGCTGCTAATTCATAAGCTCTAGCTACTTTATCTTCCATATCATATCCACCTAGCATAACCCGAAATTTTGAGCAAAGGAACAGTAAGTTTCATGTCTCTTTTATTTTTGGCCTTATGTGGCAATCAACAGATTGCATTAGCTATTAGTTAATTCTATTCACGATTAGCTGACAGTGGATTAATATAGTTGATTTGACCAGCTGATAACATAAACTATTTATTTAAAGATGTTTAGTAAAATTAAATGTTTAGTGTTAGTTGTTTGTGTATAAAATGACTTATAAGGGCATGACTAAAAAAAATTGATTTATAAGAACACAAGTATTATATCTTAGTATTTCTTTAAACATTTGAATTTCAAAGTTAAAGAAGAAATATATAATGGGATGATAATTCTTTCTATATTATGACTCAAATTTGATATTAATTCAATTTAAAAATTAAATTGAAAAATATTATATTTAAATATTTAAACTTATTATCTCTATCTCTATCTCTATATCTTTGAGTAATTTGTCTTAACTTTTGGATATAATAATTTTTTAGTCCCTTAATTTCTCAACCGCTACAGAAAAACACTCCTCATAAGAGTGTTTCAAAATCAACAAATTGGGTTCAATCCGCCAATGCAATCAACTAATTACAAAACATAATTATCAACGGTCTGACACAGTAAAATAGCTAAAACCTTTCGATTTGGCAAAAATTAGTTGATAAGTTATTTACCAAAAAAAGACCTTTATCTAAAGAAATGTACCGAGTTTAAGTTCCTGAAAAACAAAATCCAAAAAATAAACTAAGGAGAGATGCTAGATCTCACCCAGATATACTTTGGTAGTATAGTTCATATGCTAGAGTGACAGCTAGACATCCAAGATCTCACATTTCATGCAAAAGGAAAAGAACAAAAGTCAAACACCAACATCATTAAGAAGCTCAAATGTTGCAGATATAGGTATATTGATATTCTATCATTATAGGTATTGACGCTCTTATAGCGTACTATTCAATGTTTTTTGATGCTCTTGTATCGTAATGATTGGAACTCTGCTATTTTATCCTACTATACATTATATTGTGATACTCATGTATCACACTGTTTAGAACTCTACTCTTGTACTACTGATAGTGTACTTTACAATATTCACAATTTCGTAAGGTATGTAAGATATGTATGCAAGTTTCTTTTCAACCCTACAATTTTTTACGCATTAACTACAAACATTTTATAAGAAACCGAAGAGAAAATAGAGAGAGGGGGACCTTAATGCTCTTTTCTAACTTGAGTTGACTAGAATTATTATCCCATAGATGTGCTTCATATCTACCTATCCACATGTGCCTAGATCAACAAGGTCGTGGTTGTGGAAAAATGGGATTCGACTCCCATAGCCTCGATGTAACGAAAAAGACTAATTCAACAAGATATGCCTTGCCATTGGCCAGAGAGGTTTAAAAGAATGTAACCATGAGTATATAACTAAAAAAAGCATAATCCAATTCCAAAACAATGTTTATCAGAGATAAATGCTCTATCTTTACATAAAATATCAGTTATTAAAGACAATCCCAATTGTAAAATAAGAAATTGGAACAATGATTGTGTACCTAGTAACACCTTTTTATATCAAAGTTTGTTGCCTAAAGGAACCGGCAACCTTTTTGGAACAATCAAACTTGATGGACTTAATAGCCTTCTTTAAACATCCACCCTACTTAGCCCCAACTAACAAATCATTGATTACTCGAACATAGCTAGATGTCAATGCCATGAACATGAGTCTGAGCTACCAAGGACCTTTGAGCTTAAGTTGGTCGAAAAAGTTTAACACCCAATTTTGTCTTGAGATCTTTCTATTATTTGAAGTATATAGTAGAGCCTTACTCATAGATGTAAGTCAAAGATGAGTTTTAAGTCTCAGTTTGGCTGTTATCTGAATACCAAACCATTGACATACAAAAGATACTTCCACAATTACAATGGTTAGAGAGATAGCCTCCTCTCTCTCTCTCTAGGAGTAGATCGGGTAAGCCATTCATCCTCCCCTTTTCACCTTGCACCTCCTTTAACTTTCACCATCCTCCCCTTTTCACCTTGCACCTCCTTCAAATTTCACCTGTCTACTGGTTTTTGCCTCACCAAGGGTATCATTGTCTTTCTCCCCTTCATAACACTTTCCCGCCTACTATTATTACCGTTATTAAACTAATATACTATGAACCAATGTTTACAAAGCTGCTTCCTTGCCAAACTTGGCTTTCCTCCTTCATAATGTCTGACACATCACCCCATAATCTACCTGAATTCCCTCCTTTGCCATCACAATTCACCATCCTTTTCTTCCCCACCACTCCTTAATAACCCATTTGCCCCAAACCCCGCTGCGCCATCTGCCCCAAAAAATGAAAACAAGTTGTTGGTGACTCATTCACCTTGAACTTGACATTTAAACCACCTATGGACATCGATGGTAAGCTCATTTTATGTCCTAATATTGAAGTTATGCAAGAAGGTGTGATTAGTTGGAAATCCACAGAAGTTGGTTTCTTCTTCGACTAACGACCAACCTTTCCATTGATAGCTAGATGGTCCAACAATCTCTAGAAAACTCGGAGGCTTACTAATGTACTTATTTCAGAGGACAATTTGATTCTCTTCACCTTCTCCTCCAACAGCAGCAGCTCACAAAATCCTTGAAGAAGGTCCATGCCACTTCGGGAACTAACCAATCTTCTTACAAATCTGGCAACCAAGTCTGAAGTTAGAAACCATCAAGATTTAAAGCCTGCCTTGTAAAAACCCGTTTCCATACTAAGGGTTAGAACCCTAAATTTCTATAATTGATAAATAGAAATGAGAGATTAGAAAAATGCATTTCATGCTCATGCATAATGTTAGCACACACACACGTGAATTTGATTATTGCACACATTATAATGAATTGTTCATGCACTCATTTGACATTTTTTGGGTATAATTGACTGTTTTAATGCGATTATAATGTGAATTATGGATTATATGTCTTAAAAATTAAGTTGGATTGTGAAAGTAGTGAATTAGAATTTTTGGTGAAATATGAGAATTTTCTAAAATTTAAGGGTATTTTTGGACTAGGAAAAATGCCAAGTGGTAGAATAATTGATAAATGACAGTAGAAATAAATGTCAAATGGCAATAGAAATTTTGATATGTGGCATTAAGATTTAATGATAAGTGTCACAAAAAATTGGGAGAAAATTGGGATGAAAATTGGAGACAAATTGACTAGTTAAATAAAAGACCAAGTGAAGACCATATGGTGGTGACATGTCACTTGCCTTGCCACACACCTCACTTTCGTATAGCCTAAATGAAAGACCAAATACAACCATTTGGTCTTTCATTTTATTTCTTTGGTTGAATGTTCTCTCTTGATTTTCATTCTTCACCTTCTTCATCTTCCTCTCCTTCTCACGACACTCTCTTCTCTAAGCATCAAAGTTGAGCCTTTCCATCACTAGGCTTTTGCTATCTTTTCTTCTTGGAAAAAAAACCCACCTATTCTACTTTGGCAAGATGATGATCGTAGGATGCATGGGAGAAGCAAGGTTTAAGTGTGATTTGAATACAATGAAGCTAAACAAGTAAGTATAAGCATTACTCTTCTTGATTTGTTGAATAAAGCATGTATGATGATAGTTAGAGGTTAAATGGACATAAAATGGTGTTTTATGTATGCTGGAACGTAGGTAAAGAAATGACTACATTGATTTCTTCCTTTTACATGTATGATAATTAATGATTCATAAATTGATTTATAGATGATTTAGATTTAAAGTTAGAATGAATCCAAAAATGATGCAGAAAGAAGTGCAGAAAAATTGATTTGTGAATGGATATTTTCATGTTCTGTTTTTGATGTATAAAAAGTGGACCAATAGTTGTTTTAGAAATGGATTGGACTGAGTATTGAAGTTAAGGAAAAGGCAAGTGTAGTGTCTTGAAAACAAAAGAACTAGGATGGAATTTTAGAGATAAAGTGATAATGGTGTTTAAAGTATGCTGGAATATGTTATCTATAACATTTCCATTAGATATACATCTGTATTTTTGCTATGAATTAATCTGTAGATATCCAAATGAGATGATTTTTTATTTATATTAAATTAGAAACATATAGCTACATTTTTCATGAGACATTAAATGCAAATTATGTCTTTAAGAGTTTCAAAATTTGACTTGAAGTTGAGTACTGGGTGTAGTAAATTGATAAATGAATACATGTGTTTGTGTTCTGTTTTGAGAGTATGAAAACCATGAGTGATGAGTTGTTATGTAGATGTTATAAGTTGTGAATTAAGGGTATAATGAAAGTGAAAGTTATGTTAACCAAGATGTTGAGTTATGTTCTTGAAATGAGATGA
>JANZXV010000006.1:11942422-11956294 GCA_027576455.1 Erythroxylum roigii
GTCATTATGTTGTATCTATCATCTTATTTATATTTTCAATTCTATTTAAGTGCCTTAGATGTTCCAATAGTATAATCTGTACTATTAGATTGAGCATTCCATATTCTGTAACTTTGAGATGATACACTACGGACCATATGAGTGAAGCAGATATATAGAAAATTATGTGATCTTTAGGTCATGTGGACTGATGTGATGCGATAATGGGTTCCTTTGTCTGTTTATTTGAAATATTAGTACTTGATAATTGTAGCCAGTGGGGGTATAGTAGACAACATGTTCAGGATTCACTTCTTGTTATTGCGTAACGTTGCCAAATTGTTAATGTTGAACGTTGTTTTGTCCTCCTGGTGTATTATTTATCTATTCCCTTAACTTCTGTTTGGTTTTAATCATCGATCTTTCATTGCAACTGCAATAAAAACCATCATTTGAGCTATCGGGAAAACTTGCAACGGAAACCAATAAGGTCCGAGGTTAGTGATTTGCAGCAGCCTTTTAGTAGAGTTAGAGCATTTTCCTGCCTTTGATTGCTTTATTGGCTTCTTAAATCTCTCCCTTTCCCTCTCTCCCTCTCCATCTCTCTTGGTCAGAAGTGGTATGATTGATAAATTAGCTCATTGCAATTAAATTCCGGTTCTAATTTCTTTGTCATATCCAGATTTTATCATTTATTGTTTGTTATCCACTGCGTACTATGCTAACCAAGTTTCTGTTCTAGGTGTAACATTGTTGTTCACTAAGCCTCCAAATGGTCGAAAACCGAACGTAAGATGGAGACTGTATGTTTTTAAAGGTGGTGATGTGTTGAATGGTAAGATTTGGGTCATCTTTAAGTGTTGTGATGTGATGGAAATTATAAGACCCAAAAACTTTTGAGGTTGAACCTGCGGCTTTGGGAGCAGTAGACCCTGGTTTTAATAGAGTAGAGGTGATGGCAGATAAAGATATTGCAATGGAGGGTGGGAGTGCAAATAAGGTTGTGGGAGTTGAAGAAGAAAGGAACATGACTCCAGTTCCAGAGAGGGTATTGATGATCTTTATTAACTTTGACTTTTCTTGTACGAGTTCAAGTAATTATTTTATTTATTCTCTAGATTGAGGCAGACAGAAGCAATACTAACTTTATTTTCTTTATTTGGTTATTATTTCACATATAAGGATTTTGATTAAAAAGTTACCAAATCTTCTCATCTTTATTATGGGGCATCGACATTTTGAAAAGTACTTGACTAATTTTATTTATCATGTCCAAATTAGTCTTTGGTGTGCCTACTTTATCTCTTGTTACTATATATTGAATAAATACTCATTCATTTCTGTGCTATCTTTTCAAGGAATTATTCGCCTGCAAATAAATCTTGTAGAACTTAGTGTTCCTGTGTTGCAGGTGCAAGTGGGGAATTCCCCTGTATATAAAATAGAAAGAAAATTGGGAAAAGGTGGTTTTGGCCAAGTTTACGTTGGCCGAAGGGTCAGTGGTGGCTCTGATAGAACCGGACCAGATGCAGTTGAGGTATGACTTATTACTTCAGGTGTCTACCGGGGGTCTTTAATGGACAATCACAAACAATTGCAATCTGATCTTTTACGTTGCTTTTGTTACAGGTTGCATTAAAATTTGAGCACCGAAATAGCAAAGGTTGCAATTATGGCCCTCCTTATGAGTGGCAAGTGTACAAGTAAGTACAATCTTTTATTGTCTGAATTTGCATCTTAAGATGTATTTTAATTTTCCTGATACAAATTTTCCTGTCTAATTCAAAAGTACCCTAAACGGATGCTATGGAATTCCCTGGGTACACTTCAAGGGTCGCCAAGGAGATTTCTACATTCTGGTAAGGGTTGAAAATGGGCACGCTACTATCTGAATTTGTGAACTCACTTATCTGTCTGACAGGTGTTATGATTGTTTAGGTAATGGACATGCTTGGGCCCAGTCTTTGGGACTTTTGGAACTCTCTAGGCCAATCGTAATAGAACCTTTCTCTATTTCTATCTATGTCTCTTTCTTTCTAATGTAACCTTCGTTCTATATTTATTTAATGTGTTTGTAATGCGACAGAATGTCTCCGAATATGGTAGCCTGCATTGCTGTGGAGGCAATATCAATCCTTGAAAAGCTTCATTTGAAGGGGTAGAACACTTTTTCCTTCTTCACGAGTTCATTTTTTGTGTGCTACCTTATCATTGTTAGTTATAATGTCAGTGCATCAAATTGACATTGGCTACAATGTTGCAATAAGGTTTGTTCATGGAGATGTAAAACCAGAGAATTTTTTACTTGGTCAACCTGGAACTGCAGATGAGAAGAAACTATATCTTATTGATCTTGGTTTGGGTATGTTCTCTTTTCTCCATGTTATCATATGATGCTCTTTCTAGCTTATAATGCATCTTCTGCAAGAGCCATTAACTAATTCCATGACAACTTGAACCATTTTTCATTTATGTATATGTATATGACTATGACGTGTTCGTTTACCATATGATTAAATTTGGACCTGATATGTGTTTGGATCAGCCTCTCGATGGAAAGATGCGTCAACTGGTCAGCACGTTGATTATGACCAGCGACCTGATGTATTCAGGTGTGTGGATATTGCCCTTTATGAATGAGCTGATGTATGCATTGCATCTAAACGTTGACATTTAAAGATATGGTTTGAAAGAAGGTCCATGCAAGTATCTCGACTACTGAGATGTATGCATTGAGGATAAGGTGTTCAGATGGATTGCAAAACTCAATGTTTACCTAACATTTTTGGCAGGGGAACGATAAGGTATGCAAGTGTGCATGCACATTTAGGTCGGACTGGAAGTCGAAGGGATGATCTCGAGTCCTTGGCATATACATTGATATTTCTTATAAAAGGAAAGTTACCATGGCAAGGCTATCAGGCAAGATTGTAATTTTGTTTTTCTTATGTTCTTTCTATAGAAGATTTCTGTAATGCTGTTTCTTCTTGAACAAACCTTATTGATTGTTGTCACTAACTTGTTGTTTGTTAAAATTTTACAGGGTGATAACAAGAGTTTTCTTGTGTGTAAGAAGAAGATGGCCACTTCTCCTGAGTTGATGTGTTGTTTCTGCCCTGCTCCATTCAAACAATTTCTTGAAGCTGTTACCAATATGAAGTTTGATGAGGAACCCAATTACTCGAAGCTGATATCTTTGTTTGAAAGCCTTATTGAACCATGCTCGCCATTAAGGCCAATCAGAATTGATGGGGCTCTGAAGGTTTGATTTTGCTTTTGCTCAATTTGTTAGGAAACTTAGGTAATTTAATTGCTGTTCCATTCTAATCTACACGGATGCAGGTGGGCCAAAAGCGTGGAAGATTGCTTTTAAATTTGGAAGATGATGAGCAACCAAAGAAAAAATTGAGGTTGGGTAGCCCTGCTACACAATGGATTTCTGTTTACAATGCCCATCGGCCAATGAAGCAGAGGTAACTTCTTTTCTCACTGCATCTGTCGTTTGCAATCAGCTTTGTCTTATATGCTAAAGTCTTATCCCGTATTGTGTATGTTATCAAATCACTGAACTTTGCAAAAAGAGTTGCACTGTTGTTATCTTTCAGCTCCTAAGCAAACATTATGTTCCTTTAGGACCTTATGGGACATAGTACTTGGCAACCTCTGGGTACAGTTTCTAGCTATGTCTTGAAAAGAGTTGGCTTACAAAGAGCAGGATTTGGCCAATTAATTTACTTCTTTCGCTAATCAAAGTCTTCTCGTATCACTTTGAAGAATAGACGTGCTCTTGGCTTGTGGCAATTCAATATAAATCTACTGCATATCCATAAATCCTATTTTGATAATTTCAAGGGGAAATGTCTTCAGTAGCAGTTATATTCCCTCTTTGCTATGTTCTGTTGAAATTTGGGTATTGGTTGAGATCTGATTAGGTAATAGTAGATCATATTAGGACAAGCTCCTGTTCCTGTAAATGGTGGTTTTAATTTGATGGTTGAGGTAGAATCTTACAGTTTACATGTCGCTTCACTGTAAGTGTTTATGAGCATTTTCTTCAATTTCCAAAAATGAGTTTCTCCATATTGTAATGCTTTATGGTAATGAATAGGTTATGCAAGAGTAACAATTGGAATTGCAGGTACCACTACAATGTAGCTGATGCAAGGCTTACGCAGCATGTAGACAAGGGTAATGAAGATGGGTTATTTATCAGCTGTGTGGCCTCTGCAGCTAATCTCTGGGCCCTGATCATGGATGCTGGAACTGGTTTCTCTTCACAGGTCTATGATTTGTCGGCCTTATTCCTGCATAAGGTTGTCATATGAAGACTTAAGTCTATTATTAACTTGATTATTGGTGATTGCAAGTATTTAGTATTGTTCTGTTTTTTCCTTTCAGGATTGGATCATGGAACAATGGGAGAAAAATTTTTATATTAGTTCAATTGCTGGTGCAAATAATGGAAGTTCATTGGTTGTAATGTCGAAAGGTTGGCAACACTTCTGCACTGCATACAAATTTTCGTTGTTAATACTTATGATTTATTGCATGCTCTGTTTAAACGTGGACTTCTGTTGTTAAGATAAGGATACTGGGCTTGGAGGATGACTAACAAGTTAGATCCTTGCTATTTGAACAATCTAGCCATTATAAATGGTTCAGCTAACTTTTCTTCTAACTTGTGCATGATTGCTCTTTATTTTCTTTGTTTGTTTCTGTTGTGAAATGGATATTGCTCTTGCTTTTTCTTCATGAGCATGAAGGGTCAGAATGACTTACATTCTTAGAATGTGTAGCACTGACATAGGAAACATTAATTTTGTGAAATGACTGCGAGTTATCTCTACAAAAAGATTTTTTTATATCCACAGAAGTGCTATTTCTTGGTCTATTGGAAACAGCCTCTCTACTATGTAGGAATAAGCTTGCGTACTATTGGACTTCTCCAGACCTCGCGACTTAACGGGATTACAACTGGGTGTTGATGATGAGAAGTGCTATTTCTTGGAGTGACAAAGAAAGCTATTGTTTTTTTCTGAAGCTAAATGGATATCCCAAGATTTCATCTGAGGATGGTTTTTATTGGCTTCATCTTAGTTCAATTTTGACTCTGATAAACTAGTCTTGAATTTTGCTGAGGATGCTTATACTAAATCAGTTAGTGTCTTCCCTGTGAATTTTGTGCGATGAATGCATTTGTTGTGGCATTTTGTTGTCTCAGCATTGTAACTTTGGTTCATAATATTGACATATCTGACATACATGCTCTGAGCATGGTTTTGTCACTCTTTCTCTCAGATTAATCATGTTACCAAGTCATGGGTTTTCATATGAATAGATTTAGGGATCATATCTTTTAGAATTTGTGTATTGCATTGCAATGTTCCACTCACCAAGTATTTTTTCTGTTCCCTTGACTAACTGACTGCACGAACGAGATTATTTCTGAATCTGTTGTTGAATTGGAAACTAACTATTTTCTTGGTAAAATTCTAGTTAGGGAATGGCAGAAAGATTGTCATTCATTTATCTTATTTGAATTTAGTTTCTTTTTCAATTGTGTACATGTAGGATGCCCCACACTAATGGAAAAAGATCAATCCACTGAAGTAGCCATATTAACTATATCCAAACTAATTTCTGAAAATTTGTCACTACATAGGGACTCCTTATACACAGCAGTCTTACAAAGTCAGCGAATCATTTCCATTCAAGTGGATAAATAAGAAGTGGAAAGAAGGATTTCATGTTACATCTATGACAACTGCTGGCACCCGCTGGGGTGTTGTAATGTCTAGGAATGCTGGATATTCTGATCAGGTAAGGGTTACCCTTGCATGTAATGTTGTACATGTTTAATTTATAAAATGATCTCAACGACATTTATTTATTGCTGTTGCAAGGTTGTGGAGCTTGATTTTTTGTACCCAAGTGAGGGAATACATCGGCGATGGGAGAGTGGCTATAGAATTACATCTATGGCTGCAACCACAGATCAGGCTGCCTTCATACTTAGCATACCAAGACGGAAAATGGTGGATGAAACTCAGGAAACGCTGCGTACCTCTGCCTTCCCAAGCACCCATGTAAAGGTACCTTGTTGAGATTCAATTTCAATTTGATCCCACTTGTATTTTGCAGCTTACAGGGGGAGTTGAGATGATAAACAAGGTGTCTGATGGATATTTTGATACTCACAAAATCAAGCACCTTAATCGTATTGTTGTGTTCCTCTTTCAGGAAAAGTGGTCGAAAAACCTCTACATTGCCTCAATTTGCTATGGACGGACTGTGTGCTAATTTTGGTCCAAAAGTTTAGAACATTTGCAGGTTTAAAATGCGGAGAGGGTGCTTTCGGGCTTTATTTTTGGCATCAGTGGGGTACCTTTCTCCTAAAATTTAAAGTCATTCTTAGCTTTTGATATAGGATATCCTCGTATATCGTTGTAAAAAGGAAAGAGGAAAAGAGAGACAGTAAGAATTGAGAGTCTGACGGCATATTCCCCAGGCTCAAGTATGTGAGCTCTTGGGGAAACCGTTTGTTGAAGACAATTACAAGATAGTACATTCTATTGCAGCCAATATGTGCTTTGAATTGCGCTTTAATGTTGGTTAACGTAAATGGAAGACGAGTAAATTCCAATGTTGTTTCTTTTTTATTTTGTGAAAGGTAATGTTGTTTCTATTTTATCTCTGAAGGTTGCTTCTAATTTATAAAAGAAAGTATTTGATCATTCGTGAATATATTACATTCTTACGCGTACATCTATACCTGACGCCCCAGGGGATAATCAAATTGAGCTTATTTTTAGCGAAGAAACTGTCTGGGCATTTCAAATCATTAACATGTCTGGGCATTTTCTTTCTAACTAAAGAGTAAGAAAATTACAGTTATCTAGTTTTCACACTATAACACTCATTCAAAGTTTAACATTAAGGGAGAGGTTATATGTTACTCCTCTTGCTAGCATGGAGATCCAGCTGTGTAGAATTATTTTCTGGTAGACTTGTTCCATCTCTCTTGCTTCCCCTCTGAAGAGTCTTCTATTCCTCTCCTATCATGTGAATTATACCACTGCCCTAATGTGAATTATACCACTGCCCTAATGAAGACTCAATCTACCACATATTGGTAATAGAATCCCCAACCCAGCTTGTATCCTTCCACATATTGGTTTTGTGTACCTATATTTTACCAGCAGATGGTCCACTATTTCTCTCTCAACTTTGCATTGTTCACAATTTGGATTCTCAATATTAAACTTCAATTTGTCTTTTGCATGTGAATGTTAGATGTCTGCTTCCCAGACTTTGTTACTCCACTTTACTTTTCTTGTTGACGCTTCTTGTAGATGCTTTCTGCAAGATTTAGTGCTGAAGACCTTATTACTGCTCACTGTCCACTCTGTCTCTTCATTCCTTGCTATTTGAATAATTAACATATTGTTCATTATCTGTTCTGCTCCTCTGTTGCTGTGAAATGGCCACTTCCACTGATTGTTGATGAAACTGCAAACTTTAGTGTTTGGGCTGATCATTCATTTGAGATGTTGGAGCTCTTGTGCTCTAGGCAAAGATTCTTTTTGATGTTAGTTGTCAAACCAAAAGAATCTGTTTTTCCCATTACCTATTCTTCTCACAATCAAATCTTACATCCATTCTCTAGTCTCCAGGATCTATTTTAGGGGCCATGTCATGTTCTGTTTCATTAACAAACTCCATAAGCTGCTACCCCATATGTATACTTTATGCACCCACTTCACCCATAATTCTTCTTTGTTGCTACATATCCACCACAACTTTTTTGCTAAACTAATTTTATTTTGTAGTCTAGCTGAGCAAATTCCTAGCCCCCTTGCTTCTTAAGTAGGCATAACACTTCTCAACTTACTTTAGCTTTCCTTCTGCTTGAGTTGTGTCCATTCCATATGAAGTCCTTTAACTTTTTGTCTATTTCCTTTAGAATATTCTTTGGGAGTGATAAATGGTTGATCCAGTAGCTTGCTAGATAGTTCAGTATTGTTTAAACAATATGTAATCTCCCTCCATAGCTGATGGATCTATTGTGTCAATGACTTACTTTTTTTGTGGAATCTCTCCATCAGTAGCTTGCAATCGTCTACTGACAGCTTTCTTTGTGACATTGGTACTCCCAAGTACTTAAATGGCATGGTACCTTTCTTCATTCCCATTTCAATTGCCCTTGATGTTGTATTTAAATTAGCACTATCAAATAGGTAGAAGTTGCTATTGGCATGGTTACCCTTTAGTCCTGATAGTTCCTTGAATTCCTCCATAGTCAGATCTCTTCCTTTGTTCTTTGTTTCATCCTCCTCTCCATTGTTAGCAGCGTTTCCTTTTCTTTCTACCTCTCCTTTTTTCGTTTTATCAGTGACCTTCATTACTCTTCTTACAGCTTGGCTTTAAAAGGGCATTTATAGTATTCTCCTTGTTCCTGCCTTCAAAGTTACCATTTTTGGTAATTGATTTTCAAAAAAGTCTATTTGTAATCGTAGCTTTTCCCCTTTTTGTATATAAAACCAACTGCTTCCAACCTTAGACATTCTCAAATATTTAATTTTCTATATTACCCTCTAGACCCTTTTGCCAACCTAGAGCCCCTGAGACTTCTCTTTAACCTCCTTCCTCTTTTGCTTAGCCTCCCAATTATAGGAAAAATACTTAAACATCTTTACTCTAGTACTACCCTCCCATATCTATAGAGGTTTCCGTCATTGTATCTCCTTTATTGGATGTTTTAAAAGAGGGTTCCTACTCTTGGTGCTTAATAATGGTGGGCTTTTTCTCAGGTACAAAGCCGTCTTTCCTGATTATGAAATTTTGGGCATTAGGTAGTGAAAAGTAGGGGTGAGCATTCGGATAATTCGAGCCGGATTTTCACTGTTCGGACCCGGCCCGAATTACCCGAAATTTTTTTCCCTTACCAAGCCCGAACCCGAATTTTCAATTACCCGAACTTACCCGGCTCGATTTACCCGAATTATCTATTTACCTGGCCCGAACTTACCCGATTTACTCGAATTATTCCGGCCTGATTTACCCAAATTACCCAAATTATCCTATTTCACAAAATTTTTAAACCTAATTCGGGTAATCGGGCCGGCCTGAATTTTTTTCCCTTACCCGTCCCGGCCCGAAAATAATTCGGGTAACACCCGGGCCGGCCCGAATTACCCGAACTTTAAAATTTTCTTACCCGAATAATGCTCACCCCTAGTGAAAAGGAAAGGGATTCCTAGAGATAATGCTTAATGAGGAGTATATGTTGTTGGATCGAAAACAAAAGCATACTAGATTTGGCTAAACAGTAGATTTCAAAAACTTTTTTCAAAATCAAAATGCAGCGGAAGCATAATAACCAAATCAACATGTTTAATCCATACATGATACGATATTATAAAAATAAATAGCATAAGAACAAGATCGAAAATTCACCAACTTCTTTGCTACAGCTTTGACTTCTCGCTATTGTATCCTCAACCAATCCGATCTACCACTTGTTCTCCTTGGACAACTTGGTTAACAAAATCCTTTGGTGAAAAAGGAGAAGAAATATTGAAGAGGTTTTCCTTAGTTGTTGAAAGAACTAAAATGAGACTCTTCTCATTACCAATTTCGGCAAAGGAAGAAGGAGAGGTCACTTTTGCACCACTTCATTCTCTTAATCAAAAATGGAAGAGAGAGCCATAAATGAGACATTCATAGTTGTTTAATATGGCTAGATGAAAAGACAAAAAAACAAAAGTGATACTCTCATTTTCGGTTCCAAGATGAAAGAAGGGAGAGAGAGCATCAAATGCCTTTACTCCTTTAATCAAATGAATGCTAAAAGGTTGATATGTTTTTCTACATGGCAACATTAAATGACAACCATTAAACCATTCAATGAGGACACCATTAAACCATTTAATGATGATGAAGCATGATAAAAACCCATCTTATATTTAGCAATTCAATGCTAAATGTGTAGCTGTCCATTTAGCTATAAAACCGAAAACTACATCATTGTAGTTTCAATTTTTGCCCTCCTTTTTTGTCTTTACAAATCTTGTTTTAATTTAATTAATATAATTAATTAAATCAAACCAAAATTTAACCCAATATTAAATGTTTACTTTAGGCTTCTAATTAACACTTAATTAGAGTAAGTCCATCATTTAATCATAGGCTTAAAACCCAATTTAATTAACTCTTAATTAAATTGTTCCAGTCTTATTATTCCAAATCCAATTCGGTCTTTTCTTCTTTCTTATTTCCGGTAACCTCTATTTATTTTTCTTACTTTGCTTGATAACCTTTCCTAGAAGCCAAGTGAGAAATCTAATTGGACTTAACACACAAGATCTGATCTTGATGTTAAGACTTGATGGGTAGCTAGTCTATCAAACTACTGGCACTAATTTAATCACCAATCTTTGTAAAACATCCAGAAGTGATGATATCACTATAAACTCTTTATCTGAGTGAATGTTCCCTAATACATGTTTCAATTAATAATTCCAACATGCAGACACTAGATTGATATTCTGTAAAAATTTATTATGATCATATCAAGAATTATAATGAAACACATATGAGTTCACCACTCATCAAGATTGTGGTTCGCAATAAAAGAATGCTAAAGTGTATGTTTGAAGATTAAAGAAATGACCAACTTTAATCTTTAAAAATATACGTGATTCCAGATTCATTTAATAATGTCATTATTGATAGTCAACTACTATTATGATATGAAACTCATCATTCACTTGAAGTAAACTCCTTTATTTACACAGAGGTAAATCGCATGTTATTTCATATTAATTGTAATTATTATTTATTATTATGATTTTTGGAGACAATGTTGATATAAACTTGTAAAGTGTACAGTACAAGTGTACAATATACTAATGGACTATCTTGTAATTTTAAAAAAATTTCAGGGATTATTTCATAAATTTAAAAAATTACCCAAAATGGCACCCGGTATTGACCCGTACTAGCACAGTACCGTACCAGAACCCAATCCGGTACCAAGTCTAGTACAATATTTGCAACTTTGCATCCAACCTATGAATGCCTAGCATTATAAGAAGGGAGCTTGGAATACTTGAATGTTACAGGAGGGAACTGTCCTAACTAATACAACCCATACTCATAGATGTATAACCCAGGCTGGAGGGATCATCCTAACTTGAATTATGGGGGGAATAGGCAACAAAATTACTTCCAGGATAGGCCATAAGGATCACAATAATTTCAACTAAGGCCACAAGACTCTTCTTCTAGTTTAGGTACATCTCTGGATGACTTTATCAAGACTTTCACTGCTAACAATCTTCAATTTCAATAGGGTATGCAGTAACTTCAATAGAGTATGCAACAGCATTAACAAGGCACAACAGTTTCAACAGAGTGTACAATAGTTTTAGCAGGAGACAAAATTGAGTATAAAGAATGTCGAAAACCAAGGTTATAGCAAGGAGGCTCAACTGCCTAGAATCACAAAGTAAAGGAAAACTACCATCCTAACTCGAGGTTAACATGAAGAATGTTGTTCCTATAACCTTAAGGAGTGGAAAGGAGATTGAGGTTCCCAAGAGAACTCCACCAAGGATTGCCAATAAAGAAGAAATCGAGGAGTTGGGAAAGGAAGAAAACCCCTCATTTAGCACAAAGGTAAACTTTGAAAGCCCTAATATCATTAAGACTATTCCTCCACCTTTTCTTAGCAGATTTACAAGATTGAGCAACGAGGAAAAAGAGAAGGAGATATTAGAGACTTTCTAAAAAGTGGAAGTGAGCATACCTTTACTCAATGCAATAAAGCAAGTACCAAGGTATGCAAAATTCCTCAAGGAACTATGTACACATAAAAGAAGGTTGAGAGGTAATGAAATGGCGATGATGGGTTAGAACATGTCTGCGGTTTTTAAGAAAAAGATACCTCCAAAATGTCAGGATCTAAGTATATTCACTATTGCATGCAAATTTGGTAATACTGTGATTAATAGAGCTATATTGGATTTGGGAGCTTCAATTAATGTTATGCCTCATTCAATTTATGATTCCTTAAAACTGGTCCATTTGAAAGAAACAAATGTTGTCATACAATTAGTTGACCGCACTAACACTTACCCTGATGGTGTAGTTGAGGATGTTTTGGTGCAGGTAAATAAGTAAGCATTTCTTGCAGATGTTTATGTTGTTGATATAATTGATGAAACTTCATACATGATCGTGTCGTTTGAGCTTTAAAATTTATAAGCCCTTAAATACTATAAGCGCACGGATCGCGATAGTAGTATAAGAGGTGTAGATCCAATAAGGATGGTACTAGCCTAATCCTAAGTCGTTTAAGGCTCAAAGAAAAGAAGAAAAAGAAATAAAAAATGCACAAGTGAACATAGAAAGTAAATATGAGAATTTAATTCAAGAATTGTAAAGCAAACATTTCAACAAAACAAAATTAAACTGAGCAGTAACACAGGTCATAATGGAAATCCATTAAGACAGTTAATCAAGTTATGAAAGATGAGATTTTACCTATCATTAGTACTAATCTAGCCATTTATGTGTTTACTCAGTGTCGATTTTAGACAGTCGTAGGGTTGATTACTCTCTCTCGAGTTATAACCATTATACCTTAAATTGTAAACCCTAATCAAATTATGAAACTTGCAATCTCTCAATTCACAAATTACTTACAATTCTAATTAGTTTTATAGTTCTTTAATAAACAATTGGGTCTCACACATGATCTCTCTCTATGAAATTACCGACTAGATTGATTAAGTGGTCAATTAAATCACTTAACTTGTTGAACCCCGAACTTTTATGGAAAGTTAGATCTATTAAATGAGAAATTGTTAGTAATTCGTTATGAGTAAAGAAAAAGGAGAATTCTTGAATTTGAAATGATATACAAGATTTAGGTAGTGAATGTGGTAAGTTGATGATGAGTGGGTATATGTGTGTATGTTCTGTTATTAATGTTCACGATCAATCATGGACTATAATTTGTTTGTGAATGATATTGAGTTTAAATGGAAGTTGAGAGGAAGATTGGTGATTGAGCATGAAAGTTGAAAATGGAGAAAAGTAATAGAGCATTAATAGGTTGACTATGAATTCTTAGTTTTTGATGATTTTTGACTAAACTTACATATTTTGGAGTAGTATGAAATTATGGTAAATGAGTTGATTGAAATGGAGTAGAAAGAGTAGAATAAAAAATAGAAGTGTTGGATTTTGGAAAGTGGAAGTCTGAAAATTTTCTGAGAATGAATAATGGAGAGTTAGATTTTTCGATATGAAACTTCTGTGATTTTTCTGAGTTGATTTAGAGAGATTTTGATAAAATTATCTTCATGAAACTTGTAGTTTGTCTTTCTAGCTTTCTAACGCTATAAAGTATGACATTTTTTGATATCTGGGCTGGAAGTATGGTCATTTGAAGTTTGGATGTTATTTAGGGTGAACTTTCAGGACAGTCACTTTAATGTAAACTTTTGACCCTTATAGAGATCGAAATTGTTTTTAAGTTCTTCATGGAAGTTGTAGAGACTTCTTTTATCTTTCCATTGATACCAAATTTATAAATTTTGGAGTTCTGAGTTAAAAGTTATGAATTGTGGAATTTAGGATGTCGGAAGAAGAAGGACCAAGAGTTTCTAGTCGATTATTATAGGCTTAGTCGACTATTGTCATGTTTTCCTCAACTCTTATTTATATTAGTTGACTAATTTGTTACCAGTCGACTATTGTCATGTTTCCCCCAACTCTTACTTATATTAGTCGACTAATTTGGTACCAGTCGACTATAGGTCATCACGTGTCTTTAATCTCTCCACTCTTTTGGCCATAACTTTTTCGTCCGACCTCCGATTGACC
>JANZXV010000006.1:11989740-12010603 GCA_027576455.1 Erythroxylum roigii
TTTTAATTCTTGCTATTTAACTTCATTTCAATCAACTCATCCACTTTCTTCTCATAATCCATATAAATTCACTCAAAGATCAAAGTCCTCAAAATTAAACAATTCATTTCTCATAAATTTTTCTTAATATCTTCTTCTCATTAAATTTCATTTTAATATTTCTAATTTTCATCAAAAGTTCGGGGTCCAACAACATAACTTCTTTTATTAGTACTTGGAAAAGGTACATGTTTGTGTTTAGCAGGTTCGCATACCTCATAACGAAAATTTTCAACATCTAAGCCTTTAAACAAAGAGGGAAACATAATCTTAATAATCTTAAAGGATGAATGCCCAAGTCGACAATGGTGAAGCAAAATTTCTCTTTATTAGAAGAAACAAACTCTGAAATGAAGGAATGTGGTAACCTACTCTTGGTCATGTTCAATTGGCTTGATGCTTCAAGATAGTAAAGGTCATCTTGTTCTCTAACACGTCCAATCATCCTCCTCAAATCCTTGTCCTGAAATATACAATAATTACTATATAAAAATACATTACAAGATAAATCTCAAGTGGGTTTCTGTATGTAAACAAGGTTTGTAGACAATTTAGGAACATGGAGGACATTTCTTAGAATTACTGATGAGCTTATTTTGACATCACCTATACTGGCTGCATCGATTAATGATCCATCAGTTGTGGCTATTTTCCTACGAAATGGACATGGGGAGTAGGTTAGAAAGACATTGGATGAGTGGGTCATATGGTCAGCTGCTCTTTAGTCTATGACCCAAGACTTAGTGAAGGCTGTACCTGAGGCATTTAATCCAAAAGAAAAAGGAAACTCACCTGAATATGCCAAAGAACAAGTATCTTGAGGATTTTCAAGTTTCCCAAGGCTATTGATAAGTGATCTCAACCTCTCAATTTATTGTTTGTTGAGGCTACTCGGGCTTTGTGATATTGATTCGTCCTGTGATATAGTAGCAATTTGCACTTGTCCATTGCTCCATGGCTTGGAGGCTTTCCATGAGGTTTCCAACATTTCTCGCGTTTATGGCGATGTTTCTTACAATAAGTATGCTATAATTCAGTAAGATTTTGTGGCTTCAACTAATCACTTTCCTTCCTTCAAAAACTACTCCTCTCTCCTTATTTGTGGTTGATTTGTTATTACCAGCCACCATAGCTGAACTATCAGTGGTTTGTGGTTTAACCATTAGCCCTCTCCTACTTTCTTCACTTCAAATTAAAGCCACTACCTTATTAAACATGGAACCTCCAACTTCCCAATAATTTGATCAAGTATCCTTACTTGATCAAATTATGGATTCAATCCAACCATAAAATTGTAAACTCTATCTTGTTCAATGAAAGGTTTTTAGAACTGCTGCATCTTCAGGACACTTGGTTTTTATCACCTACTAGTGATTGAATTCCTGCCATAAGGATTTCAATTGATTTGCATATTCTATGACTATTTTGTTTCCTTGTTTTGTAGTAACAATCTCACCTTTACTTCATACACTTATGCTGCATCTCTAGCATTGGGATATGTTTGTCGATTACATCCCATATCTCTTTGGCAGTGGCCAAAAACATACATGTCTCATTGATTTTCAGGACAATAGAGTCCCACAACCACGCTATGATTATAGCGTCTTCTTTATCCCAAGCTTCAAATTGCGGATCGCTTGGTTTAAGCTCTACACCCATGAGATGACTAATCTTCCCCTTTCCTTTCAACATAATTAAGATGAATTGAGACCATTTGAGATAATTTTTCCCATCTAACCTGTAGGTGGCCGGAATGCTCTGCAATTCTCTAAATTGTTAGGTTCAGATTACCTTTTCTGATTGGGATTTGGCAGTCTCCCTAATCTTAATTGTAGACTCCTCAATTTATGATAACTTGCTTGATAGGACTCTGAGTAATTAAGGTCAAATTGTGTGGGAAGCAGAAGGAGAAGAAAAAACATGTGGAAGAAAAAAATGTCAGTAATGAAGGTTGGAAAATATGGCATTGAAGGTCAGAATATGCCCAGGTTATTAAAACTTAAAGCTCTGATACTATGTTAAAAATTGAATAGAAAAATGTATTTCCTCACATATGTATGTTACAATAACTATTAGCTATACACAAAACCCTAGTACCCAAATCTGGCGGTTACCTATAAATTATGGAGTATCCTATCAAAATCTTAACCAATACTATCCTAATTTAAGCACAATATGTTACAATATATTTTCCTAAAATAGTCTCCTAATTAAACACACTTTCCCACACGATTGTTCCACATACCCTCTCTCCCCATATCTATTTACCTTGGTTATAAAAGTCTTTACCAAAATTATTCATTTCTATACTTCTAGGAATAACATGTTTGACTTCCATTACAAATGCAAAGTGTTAAAGATTAATGACTTGGCTTTTATAAACGATTGATGCTTTTTTGTGAAGCTGACCCCTACTTTCATAAGTACTTGATGAGAATTCTTAACAAATTCTCTAAATTATCTATTTCAAGTATCAACATTCATAAAAGTAGCCTATATACCTCCTCGTATGTTTAAAATGCCAAAATCTTAAAATGTATACCATGACTAGCTATTCATACTTCTCCCTTTAGTTATCTTGGGGGCCTATAACCACTAAAAAGCCCAAATATGCAAGCTTCCTAGTGTTGGAAAAATTCAAGAAAAAATCAATTCATAGCACAAAAAATACGTTTCTATAAAAGGTAGACTCCAACTCATAGCTTCAGTTTTGAGAAACTTGAATGTCCACTAGTTTGCTCACCTTTTCATACCTAAAAAGCTAATTAGGGAGATTGAAAAGTGCATCAAAAACTTCCTACAGTCAGGAAAAGCTGATATTTCCAAGGGAGCAAAAGCCAAACGGGATGAATTGTGCCTACCTAAATAAGAAAGGGGACTGGGATTAGTCTCACTATAGGTTATATAGATTGTTCTTTTGTCTAAAAGAATATAGAGATTCTTAATCATAAGGAAGCCTTACGGACTAACTGGATTAATGAATACTATTTAAAGGAAACTAGCTTTTGGAAATTGAAAATAAATAGGGAGCAACCCTAAAGTCTCATCCAGATCTTAAGACAAATATTAAATTTTATCCATACTTCAAAACTAAGGTGGGAATGGAAGATACTCCTAGTTCTGGTTTGAAAATTGGACTAGCTTAAGCCCACCATATGGAAGAAATGAAATGAATCAAGTAGTTATCATAATTTCCTTGAAGGCTAAAGTAAATTTCTGAAATTGGTTGAACAATTTTTGGGGTTCCTCATCTCTCACTAGTATTGTCCCTTTATACAATAAGATAATATGGAAAGGGAACTAACTTAGATGAGTTTTCTAATGCCTCATGTTTTCAAATATTCTGGAATCATTCACTTAAAGTGACCTGGTTTGATCTAACATAAGGTAATCAATTTTCCCAAAAAAAAAAAAAACCATTATCCTGTGGATACCTTTATAAAGACAAAGTGTTTTAGAATTTAGAGACCATACATCTTTTTTCCTTATAGTCGCTAGAAAGTTATTAAATGGTCTTCCTTTAATGAAAATGAGTTGCTATTCAAATTACTATAGAAAGAGCTCATAAATTGCAATTCAACATTTTTTTGGACGACAATGTATTATTTCTTATGAATTAAACTTTAATTAAATGATAATTCCTCACATATTTTTTGAAAACAATAAGAAAATATTAATTATACATATATTCTAATCTGTACATGTAAATTTATTTACCTCTAAATTAAATATTTCATTTCATTGAATTTAAAAAGGATGATTATGTCTTCTAACTCCCACGACTATCTGAAATATCTTAGTTTGACCAAGAAATTGAACTAACCTGACGTTATATAACTAAGGCTAACATTATCTGAGTTGTCCAAACCTAAAGAGCAGACCAATCCAACGGTTGTAAACAGCTTCAAAGCGGGACCCGTGACAGAAATTACGGTCCAGATAGGTTGGTTTCATGGCTTCGGGTGCAGACTAAATTTCGTCCCAAGAACAAGCTTCCCTGTGCTGTCGTCCACCTCTCTCATGTGCGCTGTTTCTCTCTCTATCAATGATTTCAACACGCTTTCTTCCCCTCTCTCTACACCTTCTTTGCGAAAAGTGAAACCCCTTCATAAGACCTAGTTTTTTATCTCAGAAACCAGGTCCTTTCTTTCTTCTTTCTCAAAATTCAAATTTCAAAATTCGGACCTCATTTTTCTAACACATCCAGCTTTGCTTTCATTTTGGTCGATCGTCTACGGGAGAAAAAGAGAGTTTCTTTTGAGCTACTTCCACAATGAATGACCTTTTAACGGTAACGCTATTTTTTATGCTTTCTTAAATTTGTTCTTGTTTTTCATTTCACTATGCTTTTGTTTTTGTCTTTTGTTTGCTGTTAACGTTTGTCGTGATGTGAGTTTTGATTGTGAAAGCTTTGCTAGTTTGTTGGCTTTTTCTGTTTTCTCTGTGGCTGCATTCATGTCGTTGGATCCGACGTCCTTGCTCTTTTCAGGGCATTGAGGGTTTAATTTCCCGCTTAATTAGCTTTGAAGTTTGCATCTTTGTTTGGTTTCTAAGGAGGTGCAGGAAAATGGAGGAACTCTGGACTTCGGTATCATGGATCTTTTTGGTCCTCGAATATTGAACTTGAAATGAAAACCACCGTCAGGCGCTAGAAATTCCTCATTGCATACAGTAATTCTTTTAGCCTAGTCTTTCTGTTTTGGCAGAAATTTAAACTGTCTCCCCCTTTTTGAGTAAAAGGGATTTTTATAAGATGTTTTAAATTAATATATTCTGACCGTATACATTTAATGAAAGATCTTACTGTTTTATTCCTGATCATGTTTCCTCTTTTTTTTCCCCCCCTCTCTTTTGTCTTTTGGTTACATTCTGATTTGTGCTGGATCTGACATACGTATATATTGATCCATTACAAAGTGCTGATGCCAGTTTTAACGATAAGTGATTTTAAGTTTCCTATGGAGGGTCGTGTTGTTTGTTTGAAATCATACATGTACAATTTTGTATATTGTATGTTCACGCAGGCCTTATTCCATCTGATTGCCGCTAACTGCAATTAAAATACAGAAACAAGTGATATATGGCGATAGTATCTTTGATATGTTATAAATTGAAAGGTGTAATTCTTTTAGAAGAATGACTTTCATGGACCCTTTTTTGGAAATTAAAATGACAATAGAGACCTGTTTATGTTGCTCAGCAGTTGGAATTGGATGTGAGTTGCATTTAACAGTTAGTTATTTCAAACTCTTACAGGAGTCCTTTGAGATCCCTCGAGGTCAGAGTTCCAGAGGTGGAGATATTGAAATGGGAATGAATTCTGGAGATTTGGGCCTGGAAAGTTTTTTCAAAAAGGTGTCAGTTTCTTCTTTCTATTTTTGGCCTTATAATTGGGTTTTAAATTATTATTGGATGTCCAATTTCAAATATTTTTCTTTCACTTGTGGTATTGTCTGTTTGTTTTGCCTATTCTTGTTTGTTTTGCCTATTCTTTCTCAGGTTCACGAAATTGAGAAACAAAATGAGAAGCTGGATGTGCTACTCAAAAAGCTCCAGGTACTAGACTTTTCTCTTCTTGATTGGGCCAATATAATTCCCGTAGATGCTAGTAATTTCTTGAATGGATGTTGAAATGTATCCTAAGCACCTAGGCAGCACCTTATTTACCAGACTTTATGCAGCTGGTATCAAAGAAAAGAAAAAAAAAAGTTACACATACAAAACTGTTATAGGAAAATTTCTTTGTTCCAGTTCACTTTAGAGTTGATCTTTCTTGCTGGAGTTCTCATTTGATCCTGTTTTCTTTTCACTTTTTTATTCACAGTAACTTCAGTTTTTCCTCATTATAATTAATTTTAGATTAGATTAGCAAAATATTTCCTGGGGCTTGATTGGCTAGTCCTTTCATAGGGTGGTACCATACCATAACATGAGTAAGTAGTAAGTGAGGTCTTCCTGATTCTTTAAGCCTCCAGTGGATTTTCTAGTCATTTTATGTTTGTCTTAGGTATGCTAGGGTCATTGAAAATTGAAGGCTTTTGGAACCTTGAAGGACAGAAGTATGAGTGCATCTATCTGACATGATGATTAAACAATCTGCTTTAATCATGAAAAGATAGCAGCATTTTACAAAGTAGAGCTCTGCAAATTGTAAGACTTTGTTGATTAAGGAATAAGGCGAAGACTTCTGAATTTTAATCTTAAGGGTCACTTTCCTTTACAAGATGATCTTTTGAGATTGATTTACATGAAGAAATATGTCTAACTTATGTAGATATGATAAAAGTTATGCATTCTAAGAGACCAGTTAAAGTGTTTGCATATTTTCTTGTAAATCTTGCATGCAGGATGCAAATGAGCAGTCAAAGGCTGTGACTAAGGCTCCAGCCATGAAAGGTAATTATAGACTGATCCTTGTTTTATATTTGTGTGAGTAGAGTTTGTCTTCTATAAAATTGAGATGGAAAATTGTAACGAGAAAAGGGATCGTGGGAACAAGCAAAAGTTATTGCATGCATGTTAATGTTCAGTAAATGAAATGTTTTTTTTTTAATTTTTGGTAATTATGGAATTTACATTAAGTAGTTGGATGTGTCAATTGGGGAACATCATTGGTGTGGTAAGGATTGTTCCTATGGATAGGAAGGTTAAATTTTATTGAGATAGATGTTCCAGATTTGTTTCTGTAGCTCTGAAATTTTTCTCTGGATCACCATTGCAAGTTCCTTCCTTGCTTATACATGATTCGAAGTTGCTTATTATCTTTCTTTGGTTCATTGTTGAATAAACCTATCTAGGTTCTTAAAAGCTTAAAGTTGAAGTTGAATGAATCTGATTTTTGCTCTCAGCAATCAAGCAGCGAATGGAGAAAGATGTTGATGAAGTTGGAAAAATTGCTCGTTCTGTAAAGTCAAAAATTGAAGAGCTTGACAAAGAGGTAGACCACTTGCTGTCTGTATAAACTTTAATTCCAACCTCCTTATAGTTCTTATAATCATCTTCTCTTCTCCTTTTTTTTTCTTCAGAATTTAGCAAATAGGCAAAAGCCAGGATGTGGCAAAGGAACAGGTGTAGACCGATCAAGAACTTCAACAACCATGTAATTTACTGTACTACTGATTCATGTTTTTAATACTACTATTTTGTTTCTGAATTATCAGTTTGCATTAACTTAGGTTCATTGTTTTGATGTTCATAATGTGATGACCATCATGCTTGAATTATCCACCAATGGCAAAATTGGTTGTCAGTAGGTTTCATGTTACTTTGAAGTCATTCATGGGACACAATGTATTGCACTCCATCCTTGCATATGGAAGGAAAAGAAACAATCTAATTGCATTCCAAGCCTACCTATTAGGTCAAGTTTTGTTTTAACATTGTATACATGTTTAGTGTTAAGAGTGGACTAGGATGACGCCACAAGTATGGCCTCCTTATGCAATCATCCTCTCATACTTCTTTAGCATTTCTTTAGAAAGAGATATATCTAAGGGAAATAAATAGGCAGTAGTCAATAGCATTGACAACACAGCATTAAATTTCTTCCTGTTTTTTTCCCCCCCTGTTGTTTAGTTTCAGTTTACAGTAATTCAATGTCGTAAGTACGACATTAATATGTGCATAAGCTCTTTTCTTTTTTCTTGAATATTTGTTTTTTTGGTTGGAAAAAACACATACGGTCCATATGCTAGTGCATCATAGTCTTGCATATGCCACGGTAATCGGTGGTTTCTCTTCTGTGTGACAAGTATTGCACCTTTATAAAGTCCTTATGTTTTGCGGATTCTTTTTCCATATAAATGATCTCCCCTGGAATCTTTAGCTGAGGCCCAAAAGCCAAAACATCAGGGCAAATTTATGAATTGTTGCAGACTTAACAAGGGGAAAATATGGTGAATTTATTGCTAAATTTTGGCACTTCTCTACAGTTCCTTTCTCTAGCCTGCTATGCGTTTGTTCTCCACAGTTGATTGGAGGAAAGACCCAAGTGGAAGAAACTGAATATTCTCATGAAATCTGGATAAGAAAATACTCGAAACCACTTATAGGGCTAAACAAGTCAAATTCTTTGTCATTATGGACATATGCCTGTTTGATGTGAATTCCAAGTACTTATATCTGACTATAGATACTACTGTACTGTGGTGCAGAGCTTTGAAAAAGAAATTCAAAGATAAGATGGCAGAATTTCAGGTAGCTATCTGGACATAAATGCAAGATTCTTACTCTACCATATGTGAATTCTTATTTTCCTGACTACCTTGTGGGCTCTTTTCTTGATGACTGAACTATGCAGGCTCTAAGGGAAACCATCCATCAAGAATATCGTGAAGTTGTTGAGAGGCGTGTTTTTACAGGTTTGCTTTGGCTTTTGTCAATAATGTGATACCCTAAATTTGCAATTACCTGCTGCTAATTTATTTAAGTACTTGGTTGCCATGATTTCCAGTGACGGGTAAGAGAGCCGATGAAGAGGTATAGTCATTGGCATAATAAATTTGTAAGATAATCTCAAAATTTCCCTTGAGCTTATGTTGTAATTATTCTGCAATTTTCAGACAATCGACAAACTGATTGAGACTGGAGACAGTGAGCAGATTTTCCAGAAAGCAATTCAGGAACAAGGGCGAGGGCAGGTATGTTTGTTGTCTTGTCTCTTGGGTCTGAGGATAATTGTTGAACATTTTCATTAGAATTTCTTTATTTCCAGATCAAACATTTTTGTGGACAAAGAATAGACTTGACTGAAGATTCTGGGAAAAGATTGCACCTTTTTTGGTGGTTTAGTTATTAATTGAGCCTTTGGCTGCTTGTAAAGTTGAAGATCCAACAGTGATGATGGTTAATACTTGACTTTGATTGCATAAATTCTTGTTTGCAGATAATGGATACTCTAGCTGAAATTCAGGAGCGCCATGATGCAGTTAGAGATTTGGAGAGGAAACTCCTGGATCTACAGCAGGTACTTCATGAACAATTGATGTGTTACTTAAAAGAGTAACATATTGAGAAAACTGCAAGACTTTGCATGCCCTAAAAGCTAACCCCTCTCTCTACTTAAAAACTAAATTGATGGAACATAATGTTTTCATTTGTGTTGTGTTATCAAATGTTCCCATATTGATAGTGGATTGTGGTAATTTCAATAATTACTTCCGTGTTGCTGTCTAATACTGTGACCATATAATACATTATACAGTTAGCTTGGTATTGGGAACCCATTTAGATAAGTCCACATCCTGCATATTTGTCAGATTATTCTAAGTTCACTAGTTTGATTATCTTTTCATAGGCTTGGCTTCAATTGGTAGATTGTCTACGTGACGTCAAACTCCTGGATTTTCTTCATAAAGTTTAATCTTTGACGACAGACAGTAGTCATTTCATGCTTTCTTTAATTCCTTTTCTTTTTGGCAGTAAAGCATAGAGGAGACGTGTAGTTGATGTGCTTTGCACTTCCAGCACATTTATTTCATAATTTAGCATTACTTATTTGCAATTATTTAAGAGGAATTTAGTGGGACCAATACTTGAACAGTTATTACAAAGGAAACTTGAAGAGTGCAACTTCAGGAGGGAGTTGTAATTGTATGCATTTCTGGACATGAATGGGCCTTGCTGACTTTAAAGCATGAATGCATCCAATAGAGGAAGTGAAAATAGTGGGAGAGGCATATTCTTGGACCTGATTGTTCATTTTGAATGTACAGATTTTCCTGGATATGGCAGTATTGGTAGATGCACAAGGTGACATGCTGGACAACATTGAATCTCAGGTGATGGAATCCCTTCCAAATATTATTGCTCTCTGTAGTGTTAACAAGTACGCATTTCTGGTAGATACTCTATCAGTAGTGATAGCAGCTATATGGCATTAGTGTACTTGTTTTGATATAATTCGTTAGTGTAGTTTTGATATCATTTGGATCCAGTGATATTGACACCACTACTTCCAATTTCTTTTTAGGTCTCAAGTGCTGTAGATCACGTGCAATCAGGGAATACTGCCCTCCAAAGAGCAAAGAAGCTGCAAAAGAATTCCAGGAAATGGATGTGCTTCGCAATTATCATTCTCCTTATCATCGTAGTAATCATTGTTGTTGCTGTGATCAAACCATGGAGTAAGAATGGTGCTTAGGCTGCTGGTGTTTGTACATTGTATAAGTATGAGCATGACACGGGCAACTTCTGTTTTTGGTCGGTTCTATGAAATTTCCAGAGATCATTTCCGTGTCTTCAAATTTCTGCTTGTTTATCCATGTTTGAGAAACAGTTTGGGTGTGTAATACTTCAGAGTCTGGAAATACGAAATCTCTTATTCTTTGATAGAGACCAAATAAATAAAATAAAAATGAACTAAACCTATGCTCTTTTGTTTGATTCATGTTTTTGTCACCGAGGAACTTGAGCTCTTGCCAGAGGACAAGTGCTTGTTGGGTTTACTTTTATCATTGAAGTTCATTGAAGCCTGTGTAAGCAAGTTCTCTTCTGGGTGGGTTCTCCTTTCAAGAGGTTAAAAGGACAAAATTGAGAAGAAAAGGTTAGTAAAGGAACTGCAGGGTTATATTTTGGCTCTTATTTGCTTCTGCATTCATACGCAAGAAATGTTAAAAGTGCTAACTCATACATCAAATTTCATAACATGCTTTTGGAAACCTGCTGCGTATTGGTATTATATGTTTACCCCTTTGAATTGGTATTGTAAGACACCCAGAACAGCTGATGCTTCTGTTAGTTCAAAGAAAATAAGCTGTTGAATACTTTTGATCACTGTAACTCGTTGCCTGCATGCCTGATACATCCTGGTTTTACGGTCCCCGTCCAAATTGCTGAGAACTAATCCGTCATAACATTCAGGACCTTTGCCCTCCTAAAGGATCTAGGGACAGCTCACCCAAGGGTGATGAGTTCTACTCCATGATTATTCTCTGCCACAACTTGCAATCCACTACTTTTAACACATGTTTAGAACATGGTTCAGCATTTCTGGGTTATTTAATTGAGAGGATTGTCAAGGTCTTCCTTGTGAAATGATCCTTTTTGGATTGGTATAATTTCCATTCTGAAAAGTGCCAATCATTGGACTCGCTACCAAATTCACTCCAACAATGCAGCTATTAATAAACAAACTCCAAATTTCATATCATGCAACCTACTAGTCATGGGGCCATTGCACTTTCACTGGATTATCTTACCTGTTTCAAGTAATACCACAATTTCCGTGTATAACCTCACTTCTATACTGATGCGATATCGTAGACAAGTCGTAGTGAACTTAAGTTGACAGAAACATTTCCTTTTGAAGCGATTTTTTACATTGACAATTAAAGCAGTTCACAAGGGATAAGTATAATTTGCTGCATAACTAATCAAAATTCTATAAAATTGTTCTCAACATCCCCGGCCCTGAGAAGAAAAGGATGAAAACTTTGCAATCTCATGGACCGGACAATTTCACCCAGCTGCAGGGCGCAATTCTTTTGCCTCAACTTCACCAACCACTCTAATTGCTGTCACGCACAAAATGTTAGTCGTATGGCACACGAGCTCGTGCTGCTGTAACTGTTAGATTGCTAGAAACCATGCCAAAAAGAATAAACCTGAATAGTTATTTCCCTCAAAAAGTGAATAAAAAGGAGTGGTATCATTATGTCATCCCCCATTTTCCAAAATTTCTTCACTCTCGACCATTCCTGTAAGGGAAATAGCAAACTCATTAAGGGTGCAATTATATCGTGTGCACATCCTGGCCTAGTCATTAGGATCCCATTCATCATCCACTGGAAGAGTCAGACTGCTTTTATCATCAATATCCTCCGAATCTTGCTGTTCAACCATTTCATCCTCAGACTCCAACATACTGTCCTGACTCACTTCTCCTGCTGCTTCCGAAGGAACAACTTTCTGATTATTCTGCATCCATTTAGGGCATTCATCCTCACCTCCATATAGAAGTCGGCCATCATTACCCTTTAGCTGCTTTGAAATCTTATAAGGAGAAATTCTACAAGAGCATTCTGGGAGTGGATGAGAAAGAAATGAGATAGGTTTTGAGAAAAGCGATTGCCTAATAATGCCATCCTCACTCAAGCTTTTGTTCAGATGTTCCCTTATAGAAAGTGTCCAGTTATGCTTAGGATGGTACATGTTGTCACGGATTACATTGAAAAGATTTGCAAGATATTTCCTGTACAAAAACAAAGCAGAATCAGAAAGAATTATTTCCATATATCTCAAGTAATGTGGTTACAATCCACCAATATGAGGAAGACCTTAGGACGATTCAACATTTTCAGTTTCCCTACATTCTAATTGGCATCATTGTGGTTGCAATGCCACACGAAATGTCTTGCACGTACAAGTGGAAGTAAATGCAAACGAACCAGTTAAAATGTAGCAATCAGGTGAATATTGAAATGAGCTGTGAGTAATTTGTTTCATCCCCCTTAAAAATAAGTAAATACTAACAAGTAAATACAAGTTTGGAGAAGGCACTCCAAATCTCTATCATCATATTGAAAACCATAGCATTAACATTTATGCAAAGTCGACAATACGATATTTCTTAACCACCATCCGATAAGCAAGTACGATTAGATAGAGAAGTTTCTGGACATTAGTAAGCAGACAATACAAGGCAAGGAAAGATTGAGATAAAATCTGTCAATAAAAAGCAAGTCAAGTGGAAGTGTCTGCCAAAATGCAAAGATTTTAAGGAATCTACATAGTAACAAATTATGGAAATCAAAGGCAGTCAATAAGGTTCTCTTCTGTGAGTGAACTGTGTGCATAATGCAAAGACTTGAAGTAATCTACATGTTACCAAATTATGCAAATTAAAGGTGGTCAATCAGGTTCTCTTCTGACATACGCAGGAAAATGGAAGCAAATTTAAATCTTTAAAACACTTCAGCAACACAAGAAATTGATCATTTTGCTCCAGTTTCAATTAGTTCAAGAGATCTAAAGTCGTCACCGTTCTAATAGTTTATCCACCATGCACTTCCAACTCTGTTTTCAAACATAAGAGATCAACTTTACTTCAATGGAATGATATTGATTTAACCACAGTATTTGTCATTTTCATGTTCCTCTACCTGTCTGGTCGATAAGTTCTGGAAGAAGCACTCTCATATAGCCTCTGTCCCATAACCAAGCTTGAGAAATCTCGCCACCTGCTACCATCATTATGAAATCCAGGAAAGAACGCATCCGCTTCCACAGAAACAATATAATCAAGGGCATCCCAAATCAACCTGTGAGCTTGCAACCTCAGATCTGTAGGTGAGGGATCAGGCTCTGCATCAGTCTCAGTGATCCAACCATACCACCCTTCTTTTTCATGTTGATAGATTGGTCTATCCGGAGGCGGAGGAAGAGGTCTAGGGCGTGGACCTGCCTTTTCCCATTCCTCCTTAAGTTGTTCCTCACTTTTTCCAGAAGGTGTTTGAAAGAGATCTTGGGGAAGAGGAATTTCAGGACCAATCAAGTCAGAGAAGTCTTTGTAGAAGCATGTTCGATCCAACAAGTTCTCAAACATAGCTCGGAGAGGAATCAGGACACGTTGACCACCAAAGGTTTCGGAACCTGCTAAATATATAATAGTTCTGGGTGAATATCCCATTGCTCTAAGAAGAAGCCCAACCTGCAAGGAATTTGAAAAGCGTAAGTTCATTTCTAGCATACCCAATTAGTACAGGGTCTTAGCCTTTCGAAATCATTGCAATGTAGAAACCATCCTTAGAAAATTAAGGTCAAATATTGAAACGAAATTAATAGTTGTGAGATCTCATTCTTTTTCTGCTAATTCTTGGCCAATGAACTCTCGGCCCTATTGATTTGCTGTTGGATTTGGAGTGCAAGTGCCTTTGAACGGAGACCTTTAAAAGAAAGAGCTTTGATTCAAGGAAGATAATATTATGTTTGATATCGTTCATATTTATCTTTGATTTCAAAATTATCTTTAACGCATCCTAGTTTTCATGGAAACACTAAATATAGTTTCACCTTAAAAGCACCTCTAGTCACAAAGTTCTACAGGAAAACATCACATACAAAAACATACCTTTAGTTTTTCCTACAGTAGTTTTTCCTACAGTCAAGATTTAGAGGTTTGTCCAAAACATCCTTCTGTAACTCATGAATTTCTCTACATTTATACATCTATACACGTACACAATTCTTACAGATTCTCATAACTGTCAATTTTGTCAGTTGTTTTCCCTTATTTTCTGCTAGCTACGTCTAAAACCTAGTCCCTTCATCCGTCTTCCATACACCTAAATATCCAGCATGTTGCACGTGCATACACATGAATGACTCACTTCAACCACCATTTTTTAATGAAATATCACAAAAGGATAAGCATATATTGTGATTAACATTGGAGTGTAAGCTAAATTGAATAAGAAAAAGGTCAATCCTGCTTTAACATGAAATTGAAAGTTAAACAAGCTTACTTCTTCAGGCATAAGAGGACAAGAACCATTGTCCCTACGTAAGCGAGACTCTATATTCAACTCCTCATCAAGGATCCCTAGCTTGATCATTTGTGATCTTCGATATTGTATGAGTTCAGTGTGAACATCCTATAAATAATACAAAAGTTAAAATGATAATTCCAAGAATATCAATACCTTTCTTCAGTCACTACGTTATATTTCAAAACATTCATAACAAGCAGTTAAAACTTTATTTTGGAGTTTCAATAACTGAACTCGCTGATCACTATAAAAACAAAATAAACAAATGTTTAGTGAAAAAAGGATGTACAAAAACTTAAACCAAAAAGCTTAACTGAGGCCAAAGTATGGTTCATATGCTACAGAGCTTTCCCTTCACACGAGATGTGTACACAAAAGAAAGTAACATCATTTCAACTCAAGATCTCTTGATCATAAAGAATATGCCAATATATCAACAAATCATCCAAGCCAAGAGCTTAAGTTATTAGGGCAGGCCTAAGAATGTTTCATATACTTAAACAAAATATCATACAATGAAGGAACTAAAAAATATTGATGCAACTCAATCTAAGACAAATTCTATAATAATTCCAGAAAATGGTAAACTGGAAAAAAATACTATAAAACTTACCTGGAAAAGCTCGGCACAACCATGATAAGCTAGTGTGTCTCGGACTAAACCTGGATGAAAAACAAGGAAGGGATGTCCAAATGACCTTAACCTGTTGTCAACAATCAAAAAACACTTATTTAAGTAATGTAATAAACAGCACTAGTGAAGTTACAAAGCTAGGCAAACTATACGACATAATATCCTGAGTTTGTGCAGAATCATTTTAATACAAACACATAAAAGTCTCATTTCCAATCTAAGGTCCCAAACAAAAACAAAATAATACACAACATAAAATAAACGGTCTCATTTATCTCTCAGTTGTTACATTGAATCTTTAGGAACGTGAAAAATGAAAGAAATATATACCTTTTAACCATCTCAAGGCCAAGCATCTTTATTTCCTTGCGGAACTGGAGAGCATGAAATGCCACCCGGCATCTAAGCCTCTGAAATTCAGACATGGTAGGTGGAAGAATTGACTGATAAGAAAAACAACAATCCACTAGGAAACATTAGCTGTCAATCATGGGACTCACATAAATTGCTGATTTACACCACAAAGAGTAAAAGAAACAATCTCAAGAGAGAAATTAATGGACAGATCAGATGTGTATAGCACTTCTTCTTCTTTCAAGAAGTCAGAAAGAAGAGGCCTTTGTCAAGTGGAGCAGAATTGATAATAGAGCAATATGACAGCACTCAATAGCCCGATTATGGTTAAGAATGTCAAAATTCATCTTTCTCCAGTCATATTTATGTTCACAGCCTATCAATTTCATAATGAACCTAAATTTTTTTTTTTCAAATAACGCCTTGGACGGAAAGGAGATCCAAGATTTGATATAGTAAATATGAAAAGAGGAGACTATTTTCCTCGGTAAGATAGGATGCTAAAAAGAGCACTTTTTGGCTCTTTGTTTGGTCATATGACCTAGTAGAGAATAAAATACGAGGCACTGTAGAAAATTTATAGACCAACTGTTTATAGCATAATAGGACTGGAAAAGTGTGAACAGTTAAACAAAGACTTGAAGTAGCCATTATAGGCCTAGGCTGCTTCACTAACGATGAGTATGACAAAAATAGACTACTCTCTAAAGTAGTAGAATTGACAGCATCAGTTGAGTAAGGTGTTGCACAGTTTCAACAAATTTGCAATGCGCACTTTAATCAGCAAGCAGCTATGTACAATCAAGACGCCATACAACTGTCTAATGTTTTAAGGCAGTACTACATGATTGCTATGAAAATAACAATAGTTATCGCCGCACAAAAAATATATCAAATTGAGTGACAATGTTGTGGAGAATGAAATACGAGTGCTGAAGTGTCAACTCTTTGTGATGCAGTTATAACAAGAAAATAACAGAATTAACCTCAATTCACCTCTATTCAAACATTAATTTTACTTCCAAAGGAGTTCTTTCTCCTTTCT
The DNA here is from genome assembly GCA_027576455.1 of Erythroxylum roigii. Taxonomy (NCBI): domain Eukaryota; kingdom Viridiplantae; phylum Streptophyta; class Magnoliopsida; order Malpighiales; family Erythroxylaceae; genus Erythroxylum; species Erythroxylum roigii. Next base: position 12,006,299 of record JANZXV010000006.1, read on the forward strand.
TTTTCATTTCAATTTTATCCCAAAAAAACTGAAGATATTATTTAAGATATACCTGAAGGCATCCTCCATGATTAAGAATTAGTCCAATAACAGTGGACTTCTTTAGCTTTGGCAGAACTTCTTTGAGATAAAAATTTGGAGAAGCAGAACTCGTGGGTTTGAATATGGGAAACTCGTTTCTTTTTCTAGCTTCCTTCAGGTTCTCAGGCAGGCTCTTAACAATGATTACATCATTTTTAAGCGATGCTATGAACTGCTCCTCATCATATAGATAAGAAAAACTATTGAATTTCTGACTGCAAATTTTAAAGTGAAAAACTGATGAAAATATGACTGCAAAGTTTAAACTGAAAAACAAATGCATCAAACGAGAAGTAAACTGAAAATTCACTGATATAGAATTTGAAAGAAAAGTAAACTATTAGCAGAAATAATTAATAATACCTAATTCCTTTTGACCGTAAACTCTGTTGAATCTCAGGAATGACAAGAGTAGCATTTAGAAGCCTGGATATGGTGACAAGATCACAGATCTAGAAATTTAATAAAAATGTTATGGACGCCCTCTATCAATTATATAAGCTGAGTCTTATACACCAAATGAAACTCACCAAAGATCTTATGTTGGCAAAGCCACCAAAAACTTTTGCATAAATAAAGCCATTCCTTTTTATGCTTGGAGCTGACAAAGATTAAACAGAAGATCAGAATATTCAGTTGAAGCTAATAAACCATAAGATAAAAACATGACATGCAACCAATAGATAACAATTTCAAAGGAATTACTCTTTGCAGTAGGAGTTATCAAAGATTATAAAGAAAAAAGAACATAATATCAGTTGAATATCATAAATTTATGATATAGTACATCACAAACAAGGGAAAAAAAATTAATATGAGGATTGTGAAAACAATTTCAAAGCAATAAGAATTCCTGGAACAGAATGCTAAAAGGAATGTTACATATGCACAGCATTTGACACACAATTTGGTGGACTGAGCAGCATAGTTCTTCAAATTGACACAGGTCACCTATAAGATTTAATCACTATTTTTAAAAGGGAAGTCCCCGCTCTTAAGCTTGATGAAAACTAGAAAACGATGATTCCAGGTTATAAATTCACCAAAGAAAACCGACATTAAATGAAATGATGCAAATAATGATCATCAGTCACCAAGAACCAACAGTCTCCAGAACATTTTGAGATTTAAAAATAAAAGTATTATCATCTCACATAAGCAAATAAACAGCAATCCCCAAAATCAACGTCATACCAGAAATAAAAATTGTAGAGGAAAAACTGTTACCTGGGTAGTGAGTCCTGGAATTTGCATAAGGTTGTAATGATTCCAAAGAATTTATAGGTTTCCATAGTTTCTTATTAGTAAAGCTCTGCAAAAAAATACCAATCCCTGTGTCATTGGAAAACGAAAATAGAAAAAAAAAAAAAAAAAAAAAAAAAGAGAGAGTAGAAAATGCAAATGCAGATCAAGCACATAAAGAAATATATGAACAGAAACTGATCGAGAACTGACCTCGGGGTTTAATTTGGTCAGCTGAGGCGAATCGGACTGAGACGGTGTCAATGCACGAGACCTCACCATATAGGCGGAGGAGAAGTTTGTCAAATAGAGATGAATCAATATAGATCCCATTGACACTATCATCACCAATAAAATTATCCATTTAATCTTGGATTTGATTACCATCTTCGTTCATAACAAAAAACTACAAAGAAACTAAGCTGGCACTAGGACAAAACCCGGATACCCAATTTAGCAAAGATCAAAACTTTCTCAGAAAGCCGAGAGAAATTGGTGTAAAAAGAAGGTAAGGGGTGGGTCAAAATTTACAAGGGAACGAGCTCCAAAGTCAACGATAGCAGCAATTAAGGGCAAGGTTAGAGAGCTGAAAACTCAGGGATTTGGTATCTCGAGATGTGAATCAAAGAGAAACGGGTGGGAAATGAATACAATTCTGCTGGGAGAGAGAGAGAAGTTGTATAAGAGCAGGAAAACCTATCACACGTTATTGAGTGAAGCAAAACAAAACAGGCAAAGTAAAATCAGAAGCAACCAAATTAGTAATTGGGAGATCATAATCGCATACGCATAGATGGAGACACGGACTAGACCTACAGGCGTGGTATAGAAATATAGTTTTATAAAATGATACACAAAACCAACCCCGGCCCTAGTCTTAAATCAAATCGGATCCTTTCCTTTCACACCAATTCGAGACTGATAAGCATACTAGACATTAGAGCTAAATAATGTGCGCGCTTGAACCATTTGCTAACTTAAATCATATGGGAGGGAGTAATTTGAGAATTACAAACTCAGAAATACACTGTAACATTTAAGAGACATAACATAATATCTATCCAAACCAGGCCACATCCGTTACATATTACCCAATCCGCTCGCCATATGCTGGAGGAGTTCCAGCATGCTTCTTCAACATTGCAGGCCGCAGCGGCACGAGTCTAGGCTGGTGTGGCTCCCGTTCGTTTAGCCCAAGTTCACCACCACGCATCTTAGCTTGCATATGTTGATGATGCTATTTTTAACGCTTTGGATTCGGTGGGTTATGGTTTGGCCATTGAAGATGCAAAAGGCAACTTTTCTTTAGCCATTTCTGGCTATGAGGAAGGAGGTCATCAAGCGGTAGTGGCGGAAGCCCTTGCTTTGCGGCATTGTTTACTTTACATTTCCGATTCTTTACTTGATCTTGGTTGTGTCTTTACCGATTGTCAGTTCTTATATTTCGCTATTAATTCCTCAGGTGATGATAGTTCTGCTTTTGGTTTGCTAGTGTCTGATTGTAAGGTCATTCTTGTTTCTAGGCCGAATATTCAGGTTTATTGGATTAGGCGTCAAGAGAATAGGTATGTCCAACTGCTAGCGCGTAACTCTATTCGCCATGGCAGGTTTTGTCTATGGGTTGATATGTCCGATGTGTTGTTTGAGATTTATTCTCGTCGCTTTTAATCATATTACCTTTCTTTTAAAAAAACACATAATATCTATAATCACATCTCTAAAATAAAAGGTACCTAAAAAAATTGAAAAGAAAACCATATTGTAATTTATTCTTAAACGTCTCTATTCAAAGATCTACTAGGCGTGCGTGTTTAATATGACAAACTCAAGGGACACTATTTCTGAAAGAAAGCACTAGCGACAACTTAAGGTTGTAGGAGGTGGCAACCCTCCTCCTTTTGATTGTGGATGTGGTGTGTCTTTGTAACAATCAACGCAAGAGTTGATTCTTTTAAAAGGAAAAGGATGAAGATGAGATGTAAATATCAAAAGCTTCGAGTTATTCTTTTAGGCTTAACTCCTCAAATATCTTGGTCTAGCTTACATTTTAACCTGTTGGTTTTAAAATTAAAAGCTTTTAATAAAATGGAACTGGTTGGCTCATAGTCAACCCAATTGAACTCGCCAATTTGACCTGACTTTATATTCATTAGTGCGGACCTACACATCTTGCTTCAAGAAACTTGAAGCCCATTTTTAGTCTTACTACTTGTTTAGTATTAAAATTAATTAAATATTTAAAATAAAATAAAATATTATTAATTTTCTTTAAATTTTATATTTGATATATTTATTATAAAGCACATATTAACTTCAAATTGTTTTGAATTTTTTATTTTTTAAATAACTAGAGTTCAAGTTATTGATTATTCATATTGAGATCCTGGTAATAAAGTTTATAAATATGTTTTATATTTTGCAATTTTCCAACAAAATATTAGTATATGGACGAAGAAGACAAGTATACAAGATAAGTTTATTTATTGTAAACTTAAGCACTTTTATTTAACAATAAAAAAACAATTCCAAGGAAGTATCATCAAACACAATACTATAGAATATCAAGAAAAAAAATGGGTTGGTAATGATACAAACATTAAAGGTCGATAGCATTCATATTTTATAATGCGCATAAGGCTTTTTAGACATATGAAAGCAAGAAGAAAGGTGGATTATTTGTTAAGAGTGGATTGAAAATGCTTAAGTGATCAAATTGAGAGCCAAATTATGATTTTATTAAGTAATAATATTGAGTCTCAAGGTAAGTTTTTAACCTCCATAATATTTAGGACATCATAATTATCTATCACCCATGCAAGAGAGAAAGCAATTGAGTCATACACTACAAGAAAAACGTTCTTTGCCGACCGTAATTACCGACCGAAGACCTATGTTTTCAGTCGGTAAAATTATTCACCGACCGTAGTGAGCGACCGAGACGTTGGTCGGCGATTGCACAGTCGCTAAATGTTACCGACCATT